>VYXH01003537.1:344798-406929 GCA_013397275.1 Burhinus bistriatus | reverse complement strand
TTTTTTTTTTTTTTGCTTCCCCTCAGCTTGAAGCAATACTTAAGTTTTTTAGAATTTGCAAGTTGGTTACCCAAATCGTTTTTCATATATGTAATGTGTTAGAATGTGTATGAGTCCTCTGAGGGACAACTTGAACAAAGTAGTTTCCCAGTTTACCCTGTTAACGGAGTTTCAGACTAAGAAATGGCAGTCACATATCAATACAGTGGTGATGCATAAGATGCTGTTATCTGTAGTTTCACTGGAGATTTCCATACTTTTTGACAAGAAGGGACTCGCGGTAAATCTGTGGTTCTGTTCTCTGGAAGTTTCAAGTTGTTTTCAGGCCTTTCGTTCTGTTCACCGTGCTATAAAAAGAGCAGTGCAATTGGGGCTCCATTTGAATTAAAACGCCTTGTACAATGTAAACATACATTTTGTATGTATGTATTTTTATCTTGTGAGTCTATATATGTGAAATAAAATATTATATGACATCACCTGAATCTTGCAACAATGTGCAGCTAAACAAACGCAGTAATTACCACCCTGCTGATCCTAATCTGGTTGGTTTCAGCCCTGAAAGTACATACCAGGAATGCAGGATTGCATTCTTGAGAAACATAAAATTAAAACAAGTGGAGTAATTTCCCCCTTTGCATGGTTAGAAAGCTTTTAATCTGAATAAAACAATATATACAAACAGCACAGAAGTGAGTCTTCTTCCCTAGAGGCAGCAGTCTTGGATACAGCTATTGATTCTGCTCTAATGCCTAATCACCTACGGACTCCTGACTTCAGGTAATCAAGAGTCTGCTCTTTCTACTTAGGTTTCTGAAAGAATGACTGACTCTTCAAGAAACACATGAGGCGGGGAGTGTAGAAAAATGCATGGTTTTGGACTGAAACAGGCATCTGGTCATAGGATTAAAGTCTTTTGTGTCAATCTTCAGATAGACAAGAGGAATATTATATTGTTAGATGGGATGCTAATGATACCGTACTCAGAAATGCCACCCTTTTCATTGCTGTCACTGTTACCCAAACCTGACCCATCTGATCTGTTTTAACCCCATTTCTACTGAGTGGTACTCAACATACTGTAAAACACAATTACTCTAAAAATTACTTTTTCTCTTTAAAATGGAGGCTATGATTTGTTGACCTAAATGATTAATAACAAAGACATAAAACATCAAAGATTCATTCTGTGAGCTATCATGATAAAAATGTGCAAGTTCAAAGCAGGTCTCAATGGGGTGTGAATAATGACATGGGACTGCAACCTCAAAGATTGATTTTAAACCCACATATTAATAACCTTATTTTTTGCACTGCAAGGAACCACCATTGTGTGAAAAGGAGAAAGACAGACTTCCTACACTTCCTACAGAAAATGCTGTCAAGACCAGTGGATCAGTAGGTGATCTCTCCAGTGATGCAGATGATTCTCCTACTGAGCAGTCTGTTACATTACCTCAGCAAAGCTTTCGGAGGCGAGCAAACACACTGAGTCATTTGCCAACAGAAAGCCAGGAATCTCTGGTACCTGTTGAAACATCGCCATCTGTTCCGCAGAGGAAACTTATGAGGTATCACTCAGTGAGCACAGAGACTCCTCACAAAAGAAAGTAAGACTTATTAAAAGCAGGCTATGATTTCATTTGTTGAGGGCATATTTGGGGATGATAATTGCGTACCCAGTATGTCCTCTTAATGGATAAGAATATATCATGGTGGTGTGTCGCTCTTTTGGAGGCTTGTAGGTATTCTGTTTAAAAACACTTTTAGCCATGCAGGCTCCACAGGGGAGAGAAAACATGAGATGTGTAGTTCCACAAAACTAAGTGTAAGCATAACATAGGATTGCTCCTAAGGGATTCAATTATATTTTTTCAATTTTTATTGTTTTGATCTGTGAGCAGTGTAAATAAATGCTGCTTCTTGTTGTATATTTATAGAGAAAAATCCAGTAGCATTTGTGATGCTGAAAACCTCACTAGTTGGTGAATTCATGTGTGACTTTAAAATAACACAGAAAACTTATCAACAATTAGGCAATTTATGTCAGAGGTGAGACTCCTGTCTAGCTTTTCAATGAGCCTATGTAGAATTTACTCACAAAACCAATCTACTGCTTGCCTTCATGCTAATATTCTTCAAGCTGTCCTCCTTCAAAAGCCTGCCTCTATATCTCTAAAGTCTCCTCTTAACTTTATGGCAGTTTTGTTCCCTCCTTCTATCTGGCTTTTTCCAATTACTATGGAAACATTTCTGTCTGTAAGCTTCTGTTTTGCTGCCAAAACTGTTCGTTTATATGTTAGACAGTAGGAAATCTGTATGTGTTCCAGCTCATTTTTCCCTGCAGGAGGCAGGGCAGTAAATGAACATGCCTGAAATAAGTGATGACAGTGAAAAAAAGAGAATTACAGTATTTGAAAGGAAGCATAACCTGGGTTGCCTTTTTGTCCCTCTTTTTGAACCTTTTAATTCTAAAATACTAGAATATTTTTGTAGTGCAGTTTAGGACTTTTGTTGTTGGTCTGTTATCTTCATGAGAGTTGCCCTGATTCTTGTAGCTGCTTGTTCAATCAGTTATTATCTTACTATAGGAATGCAGCTAGAAATTAAGTGTATTTTTCATTTCCTTAGTTATTTCTATTTGGGCTTGATCATGTAATTTTTAGTAAGACCTGAGTGTGCCTGCTCCCTCACATAACTCAAACCAAAAAGAAATCACTGTTGTTTTTCTTTCATAGCAAATGTACAGAACTAGGGGACATTGGAAACTTAGAAGAAAAGTATACTTAAAGTTCTCAAAAATCACTGGAATTATAGACTTTTAACAAGCCTTGTATGTTTCATGAACGTTTTTGAACAGCTTACCCCAATTCATAAATTATTTCTGAAGTGTAAATAAATTAAGTTCTTTATGTAGCGTTTCACTTCTCATCCATTAGAACTCTTGATCATATGCCTGACTTTAACATAGAAACCAAGGGAAAGCACACATGAGGGAGAAGAAAGGGGTGTGTCAGTGACAGTTTTCTGGGAGTTTAAATTTAGTCATATGCTGAAATGCCTTGCTAAAGCCTGTGTGTATTTGGGACTTTGCTGATTGGGTTAAAATGTTCAGCGTCTTACAGTTACCGCATTAACTGTGAAAAACATAGGAAATAGGTCATTTGTATATGCCAGGTCCCTTTCAAAGATTAGAGAAGAGATTTCACTTTTTTTCCCCCCCCCTTCCTTTCCTCTCTTACTGTGTTTTGTTCTTTGTGCTACCTCAACTCCATCGCTCGTTGGAACCCAATCCCACTATACGGTTTGAATGCATCTGTTGGCGAATCTGAAAGTTCTTCTGGTCAACTTGCACGTTCTCCTACTCTAGCTCGTCTTAATCCCTCGGCCTCTTCACCCAACTTTTTTAAATATCTAAGGCATAATTCAAGTGGAGAACAAAGTGGGCATTTTGCACAAAAGAGGTGAGCTAGCACCCATACATAGTTTGGGGTAGGATTTGTTTTACCATGTCATCAATATGAAGCTCTATAGTGTAAATAATTAAAATAATTTAATACAGACCAAAGGTGGTAGATTTTATGGGAGAGGGAACTCTTTAATCACTCTGCTACTGAATGTAGAGCTGCTAGTTATGTAATTTTTTTGGCTTAATAAATAAGATTCTTTCAAACACATGGACACATGACTTTCTTTAGAGCCAGTTGCTCCAAAGCAACTTGTTGTTATGCAGCAGACAGCAGCACTGCTCAAATTGCATGAGTGAGTTGCCAGGAACCTGTGATCCAGCTCACTCTGTCCCTCATGAATCATTCAGTTCCGTTCTGCTTTGTTCATGGTAACACAGAAACGTAGTAATATTCTTTTGTGCCTGACACTAAAGGCAAATTGACTAAGTTAACTAAATGGGGCAAGAAATAGCAGGACTGTGGAGAGCTGATACAAAAAGCCCCCACAAGCAACCAAAAACCACAAACAAAAAAAAGAAACCCACACACACACACACCCCCCCCAAAACCAGAAACCAGGAACAGACCAACAAACAAAAAACCCCAGCCCACCAGCTCATGTATTTGTCTTGGTTACTTTGAGCAATATCAAATGATACTTTTCTGTGCCTCCTTTCTTAGAACAAAATTACGTATAGAGAACATTGAGAAAAGGACATTAACCTATCATTTCCCTGAGAACCTGAAACAAGTAGCTTCCTAAAAATCTTAACTGTGAAACCCCTTCTCAACCCCTTGAGCTAAAACTGTTTATTTTGGCTCCAAAGTCTAATAAGACCAAACGTCCTTGGAAGTGCTGTCAACAGTCATTGGCCAACAATTTTTATTGCTGTTGCTGTTTATTGTTTGGTTTTATTCTCTTGTGTGAAAGCTTCTTGTTTCCCCAAGGTGCTGATTCTTCTCATCCTGAGAAAATACTGAACTGAGAACCTTGTTTCACCAGTTCCTTCAGTTGTATTTGCTGAGTACTAGCTAGCATCTCTCTTAATTTAGCTTCACCTCACAAGTATGGTATAGCTCAGGGGAGGAAATGTGACTCTACAATGTCTTCTTTACTCTTCATTTTAACAAGACTCACTTGAATCCTGAAGGTTAAATTCTCAAAAGTAGATTTGGTAATGATTCTGCACGCACAGTAGCAACTTCTCCTTCCCTTTCCCTGTCATTTGAGGGTATACCATATTGAATCTCTAAGCAACAAGACTGAAAACAGAAATTGATGGGGATATCAGATAGGTTGATGAGTTTAAATCAATCAAGTCAAACTGCCCGAGTTGATTGTATTCTGTAAGTGAAATTACCGTGTAATTGTGATGGATTTACAATCCGATTTTAAGTGTTTGCAGGGCACACCATTCTATAGCCTTATCTTCATGCTCAGTACCAACCAGCTACTAAAGAACAGCTTCACTTCATACTAGTGATTATGCTAGAGTATCCCCCCCTCCCATTCACATCTTCAGGAGACAACGCTAAATGCCATCCAGATAGACCATTGTGGTATATCAGAAGCAGTTCTTTTTTAAAATTGTTTTTTCAGGAGTAAATTCTCCTACTCGTGTGTTTTTGTGTACTCTTCTGAGAAAAGATCTTCTAGTATTATCAGCCAGCTAATTTTCTATGTTTTCATTCACAGGAGATCATCTAGTCCAACCCCTCTGCCAAAGCAGGTTCACCTAGAGCAGGTTGGACAGGAATGCATCCAGGCAGGTTTTGAATATCTGCAGAGAAGGAGACTCCACTCCTTCTCTGGGTAGCCTGTTCCAGTGCTCTGTCACCCTCAAACTTAAAGAAGTTTTTCCTTGTGTCCAGATGGAACTTGCTGTGTTGCACTTTGTGCCTGTTGCCCCTTGTCCTGTCACTGGGCACTACTGAAAAGAGTCTGGCCCCATCCTCCTGACACCTGCCCTTTAGATATTTATAAGCATTGATGAGATTCCCTCTCAGTCTTCTCTTCTCCAGGCTAAACAGACCCAGCCTTTCTGCATAAGAGAGGTGCTCCCTTCCCTTGATCATCTTTGTAGCCTTCTACTGGACTCTCTCCAGTAGTTGCCTGTCTTTCTTGAACTGAGGAGCCCAGAACTGGACACAGGACTCCAGATGTGGCCTCACCAGGGCAGAGTAGAGGGGGAGAATGACCTCCCTCAACCTGCTGGCCACGCTGTTTTTAATGCACCCCAGGATACCATTTGCCTTCTTGGCCACAAGGGCATGTTGCTGGCTCATGGTCGACTTGTTCACCAGGACTCCCAGGTCCCTCTCTGCAGGCCTGCTTTCCAGCAGGTCAGCCCCTAACCTCTACCAGTGTATGGGGTTATTCCTCCTTAGGTGCAGGACCCTACTTTTGCCCTTGTTTGAACTTCATTAGGTTCCTCTCTGCCCAGCTCTCCAGCCTGTCTAGGTCTCGCTGAATGGCAGTACAGCCTTCTGGTGTGTCAGCCACTCTTCTCAGTTTTGTGTCATCAGCAAACTTGCTGAGGGTACGCTATCCCCTCATTGAGGTCATTGATGAATATGTTGAAAAAGACTGGACCCAATACTGACCGCTGGGGAACACCAGTAGTTACAGACCTCCAACTAGTTGCTGCGCTGCTGATCGCAACCCTCTGAGCTCTCCAGAAACTTTTCGTTGTCTAAGTTGTTCTCACTTCCTTCTATTAACCTTGTTCTGAGTATGTTGGGGGCTCGTTATTTTAAAAGAGCAGAATTATGTTGGCCAGAAGACTGTTGATGAAATTTGATTAGTGCTCCTGTCCGTTGCATAAATAGAGCCACAGTCCTAAATGATCAGTCAGAAGGCTCATCTTTTAAAAGTTCCAAGCTTGTCTGAATAAAACTCTGCTAATTCTTTACAAAATGTTTTTTGCCAAAGTCTTATTTTTATTTGCCAGCACAATGGCGATCAGTGTCAGCTTTTCCTAACTTTTTCCCCCAAACTTAGTAAATCATTGAAACTGGTATTTAAGTAAATGTGCAATGATAAAGTTGGCATCAGTTCTTATTAGGTTAAAGGAATTTACTTGAAACGTGCACTGAAAATCTTGGGATAGAGCAAAGAATAATAACTTTACTTGAAGTACTTTCATTTATATTGGAACATTTTAGTTTGCCCAAACAACTGTGTATTTTAAAGTAGCACTTTGTTAGCAGTTTCAGTTTTGACTTTGGTTTCCTTGATATTCAGGCCTTCGGGATTTAGCTGCCTTTTGTTTGAAACTTAGTAGTATGTATTATTTTTATTCTGTGGATTTATACTTCTTTGTTCTAAACTGTACTTTTCCCAACTGCACTCTCAGCATCTCCTACCGTACTGCCTTAAGGAAAAAGCTTCATTCTTCCTCTTCTGTGCCAAATTTCTTAAAATTTCTGGCTCCTGTAGATGAAAATAACACCTCTGACTTTAGGAGCACAACAAGGTAGGGTTCTCTTTTAAAGCATGGAGATAAAACTGTGTTTTCAAAGGTTTCTTTGTCTGAAATATTTCAAATGCTTCTCGCCCTTGCAAAACCTAATTTGTGCAACAGTTCACTTGCATGTGTTCTGCATGTGATTGCTGTCAAAAGGATGGAGCTGTCCCAGACTCCTCTCACGTTAAGACTGCAGAACTTAGCCATTTTGATGTTGTAATGGTTATGAACTTCCATCTATGTACTTCTGTGATTATTCCTGCCAAAGGACTGTATTAGCAGTTTTCAGTTAAGACTATACATGGTTCATCCTAAGTGATGTCAGTGTCCTCAAATTGGAAGGAGAGGATTGCCTGTAGAATGCTTCTCCCAGTTGCTGCCAGAGCTATTTGAAGTTCATTTATCCCTTTCGGCTTCAACAAAGACTCAGGCAACTATTTAGCCAATGACTGGAATAAAGCAATGAATAGTTTAAAGATGTAACAGGTAAAAGTTATTTCTAACAGGAAAACAGCGTTGCTGTTCACTATTTAATTTAATACTCTGAATGAAAACCTCTGTATATAGTTTGTGGATTACATCGAAGGAGCAACATCCAAGGTTCCTGGACACTGTTCCCAGGTTTGTTGCCTATTTCAGATGGGACTTGCGAACACAAAAGTGAAAAGTTTTGCTCCAAGGCTGTGCTGGGAAGGAATATGTTACATAACACAGTTCACAAAAGGTTGGAAGTTTAGTTAGTGTTTACAAAGCTTCTTGATGTGTGCTTATAAAAGGGATCAGCAATTCTTTGTGTCTTTGTGTATGAATAGTTGCTAGATTTTGTGGATGGCATTTAAATAGCAGAATGATAACGGTGCATTATAGTGTATGTGTCTTTAATGTGTTGTGTTTAATACACCGCTGCTAAGAAAGCTGAAATTCAATTAAAATGGAATAAAGCAGATTGCATAGAGTTGCCAGCCACTTTTGGTGAGCCTAAGTGATGTTTGCAGCCTTGTATAAGTCTGCTGCCACAAAGCAAGCTTCACCTACTTAACACTAAGAGCTTGACCCAGCATGTGCAGAGCACGCTGCAGACCTTAGTTGATGGTTTGTGTTACTGTATTCACTGAAGACTGTGCCACTGTTAGTAGCAGATTCAGGTAGCCTACTCACAAGCCATTCTGTGTTCTGCAATTTTAGCGACTACGAATCCAAGCACAGCCAGCAGGCCATTGGTGCAGACAGCCCTGTAAGGACTCGACGGCATTCATGGAGGCAACAGATATTCCTGCGAGTGGCAACCCCTCAGAAAGCATGTGATTCTCCCAGCCGATATGATGGTAAAATCTGTGTTTGTTTGCTCCCATCAATGTTGGTAGTAGATGTAGTCTGTGAAGTGTGGATCACTTTGTCTACTGAGCGGATGTATTTGCCCGGTGCTCTGTTTGTACTGTCTTTGCAGCTTCCCACCTACTTTTTGGTCATGCCAAGCTCATCAGCTGTTGAGTTTTTATTTTTCAGCTTTGTATGTAACATAGTCCCGATTGTGTCAAATTAACTAACCAGAGAAAAAATTATTTTTCTGTGTACTATTTTAATGAGTTCTGGGAAAAAAAATCTATCACCAAGTATTGCTCTGAAGAAAAGGTGATACTTCTATTTCATCTTTCTGTGCTGGAGTATAGAACTGTGGATTAGAAAAATACAGGCCTGCAGAAGGAATTAAATTTCTTTTATAACCTTGGTTGAGTTCTGTAGTGCATACTTCATACCAGACTGAATTTGACCTCATGTATGCTGCTCCAGTCTGTGATTCTTTGCCACTCGAGCCATAGTTACCCACCGTTCTCATATTTATTTCCTGAAATTCGGTAGAGCTAAAGACCACAGACTAGAAAAAAAACCACTGCACATGAGCATGCAGGTACATCATTTTATGCATCTCACTTTATGGAGGCAGATATTACAGCACATGCTGAGGCCAAGAATACCTCAGAGAAGCTTGTGTCTGTAGATAATGGTCTCTGGCTCACTAAAGTTTGAATTCCACAGCTTGAGTTCTGCAAACTGTAACTTCTGACTGATCTCTAAGGCCATTATATAAGAAATAAGAAAAAGTATAAGGGAACAGGAAGGAACATTATAGTAAATGTAGTAAAAACTAACCATCCTAATGTCATTGAGACATTTTTCTTGCATCTTAAAGAGATACCTGGATTAACTGGAAACTGCACATAACAAAAGTGTTTCTGTCATTAATGCATTGCTTTCAACATAATTTGACTAATGATAGGGTGAACTGTATATGGGCATAGGTGCCTCTCAAATTTAGTGTGCTTCAAAACGAAGTGATCTCAAGAGCATGTTGTGTAAACACAGATGTGAAATACTCTCCTACGCTTCAAGGCATATGAAGAAGCTGTTCAATCTCAGCTGTTTTGTGAAGCTACTGTTTTTGCAGGTTTGATGCATCTTTTTGTGACTGGAAATAGTCTGTCTTGTTTTTGAAAGCCACAAAACCTTCCCATATTAAATAGGGGAAAAAAAAACCAAAACAAAACCCAAACCTAAATTGCCTATCGAAGCATTTCCTCTGAGACATAATAGCAGCAAGATACAATCTTAACAACCTACAGCTGGATAAGCAGAATAGTTGGAGAAACAAGTGTGGCCAAAATGGAAAACAGGAAGTGCTATTAATAGGAAGAGCGTTTTAAAATATCTGTCCTTTTTCTTCGCTGTTTTCTTTTTCTGTTTTTGTTCCAATGTACATATTCAATTTATGAACAGAGGGAGAAAACTCAGAATTGGAGGGGGGTTTTATTATTTTATAACAAGTATTGGGTTTTTCCATTTGGATTTTCATGCATCTCCTGGAACATTTCTGGCAGTAAAGGATAGTCACTCATGATCCAGTTTCTGTAGCCTTTAAGAGAGCTGCTGTACATGATCATACATTGTACTCACCACCACAGTTAGTAACTTAGTAACTTCTGTAGTTTCAAAGTAAATGTAACTAGCTGTCATTCATCATCTTGTTCCTCTTTTCCATCTTCTCTCAAGGAGAAGCAGCATGTGCAGTGGGTTTTATTGATTTGATAAGTTACCTGTACTTCCTTTTTTGTTTGTCTGTTTTAAAGGCTTTCTCACTCTTTTTAGACTGATTTCCTTTTGGAAATATAATTCACTCAAACAGCTGATGTATCACCAAAAGGTCAATTTCAGCCAAACTGGACAGAGGGCAAAGAAGGATTTAAATCCAACATGTTTTGTCATGTTCTGCAAAAGTAAGCATGAAGAGAAGGAAGCAAGAGAACATTCATGAGTTTCCCTTTATAGACTGTGGCTCCACTGACCAATTTCTCCATTCAGGTGCAATAGCTCACACACCACTCCAGGGTACTCTGCAGGACAGCAGTAAGAAAAAAAGGCAAGGGATTTTTTTTTTTAAAAGTTAGAAAGTCGGCCAACCAAGGGACCCAGATCTCTGTGAGTCAGAGATGATAAAGTTTTTCAAGCTTAGCATAGGCTGCTTTACTAAACTTGCTATTAAACATAAAATCCACCAGTATGCCTGAACTATGTGTTGCTTTGACCACCTGCGGACAGGCACTGTGAACAAAATGAAACTGCTCTGTGGCTGTAACTTCTTTGGGTTGTAATCAGTAAATATGCATGCGAAAGATGTCACAAGAAATAGAGACAACTTTAAGCTTTATACACACAGAAAGATCTAGATGCTGACATTGGTGATTCCATTGGTATAGGCAAGTGGTGAGCAGTGAGCTCAGTCTCAAGATGCATCATGTTCATTGCCACTCTGTGTGGTTAACACAGTGGGATATGAACGTATATTTACTAAAAGTTTAAAAAAAACCCAAACAAACAAAAAAACAAAACAAAACAAAAAACCCCCAGACAACTGGTACATAGCTTTTGCAGAAATTTTGAGCTTAATCTTACGAGGGTCTGAACCTGAGAGATGTCTAATGTCCTGAGTTCCCACATGAAGCTAACAGTACTTTGAGTCCCATTGTCTTGCACTTCAGTATCCTTTACTTCTTTAGGAGGTGCTTATAAGTAGTTTAAGCTAAACCTTCATTTCCTGTAGCTCAGCTGGAGACAAGCGATTGCTGGCTGTGCTTTGGTGGATGCATCATGTATTACCAGGCGGAGAGCACACTGTTTGTTTTGCAGACAACATTATTTAAAAGTACCATTTGCCTTATACATGAAGGAGGATATTCATTTCTTACTAATTCAGGAGTAAAATGAAAAACAGTCCTAGAGTTTAAAAAAAATATTGCAAACAGATACACTAGAAAGCCATTTTTTTTCTTGCCAGTTGAGATTCCTGCCTTGCCTGACGACTGGATTCAATCCAGCCACACTCAGGCAAGGTATGCACTCTGAGACAGCAGAAAGCCTTGGGTACAGGAAACCATTACTTTTGGTTGTTATGGGAGCAATGCCCCATGTGCAGACCCTCTTCCAGCCACCTCCTGCTTGTGGGTGCTGCTACTTTCCCCTTTTCCTGCTATTTTCCTCGACTTCTGTACATAACTTTATGATGAAGCACATTGGAAAAGCATTATACAATTTGCTGCCTGGCAGGACAGCCAGGTGAATTCTGGTGAGCCTGAAGATGAGGCTGGTCTCCAGTTTGGGAATCTAGAAAAGACTTTCTGCATAGGTGAAATGATCTGTGGAGATTTTGTTTGCTTCCCAGCTGGTAGCTGGAGGTTTGCAGGGTAGAATTATGTTAGTTCTGTTGTAGCAAGCTACAGTTCAAATGTCCAACCTCATCTCCTGCTGTTTGCCACTTCTGAAGGAGTGTTTGTGCTGCTGCGGGTGGTGTGGAGCACTGGGGACAGCATTTCTCTCCCCACCGCCTTGGGACACACTCAGTGTCTTGTCCTCTGATATTTTTCTTTTTTATTTGTTTGTGGGGGCGAAATGAGCATTTTATCCTGCAAAGTGGAGAGATGGTAAAAGAGGAGCATGGGTCACTTACACAATGGATCACACTTTGATCTGTTACAATACTATTACTTGTTTTGAAAGAAAGTTTTCATTAATCTCTTTTTCTAAAGCTTTTTTGGCCTGTTTTCTGTATTTGAGTACACAAAAGTCGCTCTGGCTCTCCCACTCACTGTCTCAATCTTGAGTTCTTTGATTTTTACCTTTATACCTACCCACCCTACCTGCAGCCAGATTGTCATACTTTTGTAGAGTCTGTCTAACAAGAGCCACATTCCATGGCCATGCAAATGGTTTAGAACTTCCTAGTTCTCTGTCTTTGCTGGTAAGAAGGTGAAGGGAACAACTTGGTGATCATTTTAAACCAGCTGAAGTATGGACTCACTCAAAAAAGGTGGTTGATTTTCAGTTGGATCAGTTTTCTAGTCCCACTCACAGTATTAGACCAGCACTAGAGCAGGCACGGGGAGGCAGGCAGGGACACATGTCTGGAAGCTGGGGGTGAGTGCTCTTACCCTGCTCAGGACCAGGACACACTTAGATCAGTGCAGAGTGATCGTGAAACTTCACCTTGCACTGCAGTGCAGAAGGATATTTGCATACTTTTATTCAGCATCTGCAAATCTCTATGCAGGGGACTATTTTCAGTATAATTTTCACATATTGACTGTTCAGAATTGGTCATAGTGGGAGAACTTTTTTGCAGATTGTCAGAAGCTCCCAGCAAAGTCAAGTGCTAGATTTAAAGAGGGTATGAACAGTTTTCTGAAGTAAATGGTGGGAAAGTGATGGTGCTTGTTGTGAGCTTTCTTGCTGCAGAAGGTGTGTTGGCATAGACAACAAGATTTTTTTAACATCTGTGTCAGTTTTAGAATAGAGAATGGGTGATTTGTTTTAAGGTGGGCAATGGGGTGGAGTTACATGTTGAACAGTGAAAGAAGTTGCAATTCAAAGGAATGAGATGCTTGGTATTGCTTAGCAGTACTCAGAAAATAGATTCAGATGAAAAAAGGAACTTTAGCCAGAACAACTACATAGTATTTTACAATTTGACTTGCAGAAAAAGATTCTTTTAGAAAGTAAAACTATCCCTGTACATGGAAAAAAAACCAACTTGATTCGTTTATTAAAATTAATTGTTTCAAGTCTCTGACAGACAGAGGTAGCAAACTGTTAAATCCTATGTGCAGAAGAAAACTCTGGATTTGAAGAACTGTTATTCTTAAAACCAGTTGTAATTAGCACCTACCTGTCTGCTTTGTAGTGAGGGTTATATCTCTTCCATTATTGAAGCAAAAATATTTTTTAAATCATTTTGTAGTAGCGTTGTAAATACTGTAAGCTGTTGCTTTAGCATTCTAAACTTAAAATGTTTATGTACTGTAAATTACTTGTAATATGTCCTCCAGTACTGTTCTAATGGTTCTTTTATAGCAACAAAATGATTATTAATTAACTAATGAGTAGCTTTGTAAATGCTGTAATAAAGCCAGTTGGTTAGAATTGATTACTCAGTTCTGTCCCTCTCAAAGCAAATATATGTTCATAATCTTGATCTGCAGCATAGGACTATGGCTATAAGCATTAGGTACCACATATAATGTGTGATGGCTTCCGTGTCCGTTGAAATATCAGGACATTCATTTCACTGGGCTTGAAAATATTAGTAAATGGAGTGAATTTGGAGGTAGTGATTACTTTCTAAGAAGCTCTTGGCTTTAAAAGAAAAATCAAACTAAAGTATTTCTCAGAGCTGATTTTAATCAACTGTATTGAAATACACAAATTTTCAAGAATTCCTCTCTCAGGCATTGCCTTGAGTTGTATGTCAGACTAGAAGAACTTGTTGCTTCTTGTGATTCCATACCTGAAGCTTTCTGGTAACACATGGGGTTATGAAGTCAAATATTCCAGACATCTGTGTAAAATAATACAAATATTATACCCTTGATTATAGAAGTTTGCAGTTCCTCTTTTGTATCATTTATGAAGAAAGGTATTGCACTACATGAATGGAAGGCCTGAAGAGAACTAACCAAGGATGTTGTGCAAGTCCTTTCTTTTTGGGTGGTTTAATCTTACATGACTGTGAAGATTCTCTTGTTTGTTTGCTAAGCTGAATTTTGTAATGTTTAAAAGGCAACAAAGAAAAATAGCATAATGCAGAAAATAAAACACTTAATGGAATTCTTCCATCCATATTTTCACCATATGTTGCCTGACTTCTTAACCCTGGAGAGGGGTAAATGCTGCGTTTAGTGAGCCATGTGTGAACAACTCCATAGTGAGGATGGCGGTAATGCATTATATTTGAGTATCCTCCCTATTAGCTTCCTATAAAAATAAAACAAGCTGCCCTTTTCTGCGTGAAGTGTTGCAGTTTCTAGTCAAAGGTGAATCTTGTTATCTTGTTTGAGGTTGGTTAGACTAAGTGCTCCTAAAAAATAAGGTTTAAGGCAACATTGTAATAACTCATTGTTGGAATACTTCAGTGTCCTCCCACAGATCCCAGTAAATGCTCTATATTCATTGTAACTTCTTCTGGAGCCAGTGAAATTTCCTGTTTATATCACTACCAGCCAAATATCATCTGTTTTAATTTCTACTGTAGTCATTCACCAGCTTTTCACTTAGACTTTATTGAATGTGGTCCTTGGTAGCAATATACTGTGATAGTTTCTTCATAATCTTTTGTACTTTGTTTTGTGTCAACTTTGCACGTGGGAGTTTTGTCTGATGTTGATCCTTTTGGAGCGTAAGGATACTCTGCATCTTAGGATTGAAGCACTGCCATGTGAAGCTAAAGACCTGAGCGTAAATGAATGGATCTGCTGTACGAATTCCATCTCAGTCCATTGTTACTATTGGCCTTAACCTTTCTTGGGTAGTGTAAGTGGTGGGAGCATCAGAGTAGTGCTTTTGAGGTTCATATGGATGCACTAGTACATTTCCATCTGCTTCATGAGCAATTTCAGCAGCAGCTCATTACCTTGCACAAGTTCTCATAGGCACAGGAAAGCTGGTAGCTTTCCCAGTGAAGTACGCTGTTGCTCAAGGAATACTTAGTTTGGACCCACACGCTTGTAGAAGTGCAATGTGCAGCAGAGTGATTCTGAAGGGTAGTCCAAGTATGAACCTCAAATGGAAAATAACCCACGTGTTGATAAAACATAATGATAGTTATCGAATCAACTTGCCCAATCCTGGACCTTAAAGAGTAGAAGTGTGGTAGGCTTATAGAAGTACCAGATGTGGAAGCAGAATTTTATATGGAAGCTGCAGGGAAGGGAGCAACGTATTTGAAAGGAGTACAGGTCAAACATGGAATATGAGTAGACAAAAGCTGTCAACATTGGCAGATGAACAGGGAAGTAGTCTTCCAGTGTGTGCTGAAGTCTTCAGATCCTGTTTAAGTGCACTTACTAATCTCATAAAGGTTTTGAAGGCTCTGCATCACTTGGCTTTTAACACATGCCAGTCTGATTCAGTGGATTCATGGGCTCCCAGTTATGTTCAGTTGAATTGCTCTATGATTTATCTTTGCTTTCTCTGCTATCCTCCAGATTGTTTGTGCATAATAATGAAATACGCAGTTTCTTGTTACAGCATTTCTACTGTTGTCTGTTCTGGATCTGGAAGCTGGATGGCATGTCTGTTGATCACCTTGTATATTCATGGACATGGGTTAGTGCTGACTTACCAAATGCCTGGTTTTTTACTTTGCTTTGAGGAATTACCTGCACATTCCACCTCCCCTGCCTCCTTTACTGGCCAAACAGCTGATGCAACTCTGTAAACTTGTTAAACAGGTTCGTTCTAGTTTCTATACATCCTGCTACAGGCCACATGGAGATGGGAGGGAGGGCAGGTTGTGAATGGGTTGCACTTTATCAGGGTAGGTAGACTTTAGACTTTCTGTTAAATGTCCACAAACGATAAAAGAAAGAGAGGATAGAAAAGGAGCTGCTGCTTGAGAGGCAAAATCAAACCTAGGACTCTTCCACAGAAGAAGTGGAGGTAGGGTTGATAATCGTAATTGTTCAGCCTATAGAATTTTTTAACCTTTCTGTTTTCTTTTATAGCCTTAAGCATTGTGAGTTAAATTTCTTTTAGTGAATACTGGTCTTATCAGGCTAGTCAGTAATAGACAAAAAATTTTCAGCCTAAATGGGAGTGGGACCATGGACTCGAGTAATTAATGTTTTGCAGTGGTTCAGGTGTTGCCACAGTAAGATTGATCTGGAGGACAAGAAGCTAGTAACACCTCTAATAAATTCGAAGGTGATATTTTGTTAAGTTACTACTTGAAGACCAATCCACAAAATTTGCACTGAGAAAGCAGAATGTGTGTGTTAAAAACAGAAAGAATTTAGGTCTTGGATATGTTCATTCTTGCTTTAGGAATGCAATGTATTTAGTCCATTTCCTTGCGTGTGTTTTGGCAGCCTATTTTTTTTGCAAGTGGGTAACCATAAACCGTCTCTATAGGTACTCTGATATTTTCCAACATATGTATATATACATGCATAAAGCCAGAATACATATCTGACTCTAAAGGAGATCCATAAACTACTGAAAGGATGTGTAGGGTGACAAGAGATTTGTTTACATGGGTTCTATATTGAATGCTATAAGAATGTAATAAGAAGCGAATAAACTACAGATAGCATACAGTGGATATGGGTGTACCTGTCTGGATCACTTTTACTTTTTGCATTAAAGTTTGGTGACCATTTTCATTAATTCCTTTTTCTTATGGCAATGTTAGTTTGTGCATGTAATGCAGCCTTAGGGAAAATGACAGACTTTCCTTTAAGATGGTATTTTTATTTTTTAAAGTATATTATTTTATTCAGGCAAATCAAGGCAGTTCTGCCAGCATTATCCTTAAGAGCATTTCCCTTACAATATTCTTTAATATGCACTGAGAAAAATAGGCATGGAAGCTACTATATGTACAGAACATTGTTGACAGTATAGTACATGCATCAAAAACAACAATCAAATCAAAATAATTTTCCTTTAATTGTCAGCACAGGTTGAGATTATCAAGTGTGTCTTCCTTCTCTACCTGATGACATTTACCTAAACCTCTTTTATAATTGCACATCTTAGCCCACGGAAGTCTTTCCATTTACCTGTAAAGAAAAAAATTAAATGAATGTTTCCCAGTTTCTTTTAAGGGATATAATATATTTTTTTCGTTGTATTGATATTTTTCATAACCAGATGTATTTTTGACTGCTTCTATCACTGTTCCCTCCTTCTCTTTGCAACAAATGGTGGTTGCCATTGAAGGGTCAAATATTTGTCCTTTGCCTAATTCATACTCCCATGAAGTTCATTATTCTCTGAAATGCTGTAGATACCCAAAGTGTGGACATCCACACTTACATCCAGAGTGCAAGTTTATAAAGGTTTAATGTGTGCTACTAGGTGAAAATGTTGCATTTATTTTTATATGCATATTTTACCCCTTGTCCTTAACTGTGGTAACAAACAAATAGATGTTGTATAAGGAAACAGGTGGTTTTGGACCCACACTATTTGTCTCTGACACTTTGAGAGGAAAAGATTGACAGTGGCAATACTTAGAAAAGCAGAAGCCAACAGCTGTGAATGTTTCCGTTCTTATTTAGTCATCTGAGCTTAGTTGTGTGAGTGCCTTTCAACAAACGAGAAAAGAATAGCTGCATATGAACTGTGTGAGTCAATATGTGGTAGCTTTCTGAGCAGATTTTGAAGGGGTGAAAACCTTCCTATTTTGTTAGTTTGTAAAGATGAGATAATTTGTGTGCGTGTGTGTTTAATTCAAAATCTTAATCACTATGCTAGCCAATGATAAAGAAATGGACCACTGAGCTACCATGCTCAATAATTGTTTAAGGAGTGTCCCTTTTGCAGGAGCTGTTTGAAATAGCATGCACAGATGTACTTGTCCTTGCCTGGAGAGTCTGGGGAATGGTTTCTGTTGCACTGATTTTTCAGGCATTTTCTTGCATGTGTAACTGGTCAGCTTGTCCTCGGGGAGATGTTTCACAGCCGTTCTGTGTGGCTGAAGGAGAAGTGCTGTTGCGGTCACTTTCCATTTGGGATTTGGTAGGAAGAGATGGGTGGTTTAGACCACTGATTTTAAAGGTGGTGAATTTGAATTGAGTAATTTTTCTTCTAGATACAGGTTATATCAAAGACTATTGAACCTTCAGAGGAGCTGTATAAAATAAAATTCAGTGATGCTGCAGCAGGCATTAAGAAAACAAAGTATAAGAACTTGGGCTTATGTTGAGAGCTTCATTAAAACCAATATTGTTTACCTTTTCTCTAAAAAGAAAAGATTTTTCAATTTGCCTGACACTTATTTAATGTTCACTTTCTTTTGTAGTGTTTTCAGTCGTCT
This sequence comes from Burhinus bistriatus, assembly GCA_013397275.1. Taxonomy (NCBI): domain Eukaryota; kingdom Metazoa; phylum Chordata; class Aves; order Charadriiformes; family Burhinidae; genus Burhinus; species Burhinus bistriatus. Next base: position 388,651 of record VYXH01003537.1, on the reverse strand, counting down.
TATAGAATTACCTTGCATACTTGACAAAAAGATACATTTTGTGGTAGACCAGCTGAAGCCAAAAGAAAAAGTGCAGAAGGTGATGACATGGTTAAAAGTGAGAGCAAACATGTCTTAGGTGCCTGTCTCCCTTTCTACATGTTTACTTTAAGAACTGGTAATCATCCCATTGTATGGCCTTCAGGTGGTGGTGTGTTTGTGCAGCTAAGGGTGTGTTTTCTTTGTTAAACACAGTTTAGTGATTAATTCTTTAAATTATGTGGGTGCTATGTTTGATTTGATCTGGTATTTGAATCATGCCAGGTTTCAGCTGTAGGTTGTATTTTTGCAATTTCTCAAACTCACCTTTTCCGTTTTAGTTCTGTCCTTGTAAAGCTGTAATTAGCGAGCAATGGTCTTATTGTATGGTACAATGTTTTATCAGCTTATAGGAAAAAAAAAAAGTTCCAGGCTTTGGCCCATATGATTCTTATTCAGAAGCAGCTTATAAATCTGCTTGAAACTGTCATTTGGGAAACCTTGCTTGGTATTGCTACCTCCTATATAGGTATGTGTATGTGTGTGTATATATATAGTTATTTGTGTATACATATGCAGTCTTTGAAGGTGTGTCCCTTCATTCACCTGTTCATGAAATCTAAGTAGTTCACAACAGCTTCTCTCTTTTAAAGATTACTCTGAATTGGGAGAACTTCCACCGAGATCCCCGTTGGAGCCTGTGTGTGAAGATGGCCCCTTTGGGCCAGTGAAAGAAGAAAGGAAACGGACACCTCGTGAGCTTCGCGAGTTGTGGAAGAAAGCCATTATTCAGCAGATACTACTCCTCAGAATGGAGAAAGAAAACCAGAAGTTACAAGGTTGGTGAGTTCTTGATTACAGCCTACTGCAATACAAGTTCACTTTTTGGTTTGCTCTGTGGCCTTGGCAGTGGATTGGACCAAGCCTTAACTAGACATTTTAGGAACATACAGATAAATCAGCTTAGCAGCATCTCCCTCAGTTCTCATTAGTGTGGGTTACAATTTACACTTATTTTTTTTAATCCCTTCACTTTATTATTTGTTTACTTGATCTTAATTGGTACTCTTTTAGTTTTACCATGGCTGGGGTTTTTTAGTCTGGTGTCTAGAAGCTCTGACAAGGAATTCAGCACAATCACTATCATGAACTGAATTCTTTTCTACATTCACATTCATAGGTCATTGCCTAATTGTTGATCATTGCAACGTTCTGTTTAGCCAGTCTTGAAGTTAAATTGGAGTTCTTAAGGAGCTGGTTGTGGACTTCTGTGGGTGCCTGCCTGTGTACACACACTGTGCAAGCAAGGTTTGTATGGAGTAGTAATGACTTAGATCAGTCAGAAGGGTGATGAGAAGGAGCTTGAGGAACTGGAACTTGCAGTTGTTTTTAACCAAAATTTTTCTGTGGCTGAATGCCTAGCTGCAACAAATCCATTGTGGTGGCAATTTTTACACATAAAAAAATGCAGGTGATTAAGAATAGACATTTTATTGTAGCAGCTGCATGCAGAATGATTGCCCTTGAGAGCTGCTCCGTTGAAGATATGAATGATAAGGACAGAAATGTTTATCTGGCTGATTTTAGATGTTCAGGAAGGGAGTAGGCACCTGGATCCTCAAGGGGTGAGGTACCTGGCATGAAAATGGCAATTCTTCTTTGCCTTTTTGTAAACTTGAGGGAAGGATTGTCTTCCAGGAAGAACTGTGTAGAGAAAGGGCCCAGCCCTGTGAAAAGATCAGTATACCAAACATGAAATCTTTCTTTAAACTTGGGCTGAGACTCCTGACTGGAAGGAGAAAACACCTCTCTCAGACATTGGATATGGCCTCCCAGAACACTTAGCCCACCTGTAGGCTATTTGCTCCAAGTAGTATAGCTGTCCTGTTTCAACCCTGGGATCTGAAGAACACCTAATACCTGAATTTCCTAAGAACGCCACAGGTGATAGGCATGTTCCCAGCAAATGTACTTGCTAATCTAGTGAAATAAAATACAGCAATGGATACCAAATATACAATGCCCTTGGCTAAGGGGCCAAGACCATCTGGAGAAAGAGGTACTTGAGAGCAGTGATTTAGAAAATCCCTTCAGCTTAGAGCAGTGCTCCCATAAATGAGCTTCTATCAAGTCATTCTGTAGCTTGGAATTTTTATGGGACCTAGCATTTAGAAATAAATTTTCTCTATTTTGTATAGTTATACTCTTGGGTGGTTGTTTTTTTGTTTTTTTTTTTTTTAGTTCTCTTGTATTCAAGTTACCTGAATCTACAGCCTGTTTTTGGCAACTGCAGGACATAAATATTGATTAAAAATTTTAAGAAGTTTAGTCAGATGCTCCAGTTTTTTCTGCCCAAAAGAAACAATTGCAAAACCATCACAAATTCACTAAAATGAGCATGTTTGAAGCTAGTTAGTGAATGAATGAGGCAGGTGTTGGCATGACTGAAGACCCAGGCTATGCAATATGCATCATGGAGTAAGGAAGTTGTCCTAGGTAGCTGCTGCATGAAGAGTTCAGATGGTGAGACAGTACTTGAAAAAACAGATGACTATGCTGCAGTGAGCACAGCTTTGTAATGTAATGCCATGTGTTCTGATGCTTTTGTCTCTGGAAGTGAAAATAAATATTTTACAGGCAGTAATAATTCTCAGAGTATTACTGTTTAATACTGAACAAAATATTAAAATTAAATGTACAGTATGTTGCATCTTTACTGATAATGCTTAAGTATGGTATTGGAAATTGGGTAGTGTCATTATCTAAATAAGCTTGCTGATGAAGGCATATTCTCTTCTCAGTCTTCTCATGTCACTCCACGTTATGCACGTGGCATAAGATGACTGAACAAAGCAGAAGAGTCCGAAAAGACTGAAAAGTTACCAAGCACCAGAAAACACTTGTTTGCAAAAGGCAGAGCATTGAAAAATTTCTGAGTTTGTTTTCATATAAGCTGAAATTTAAATGCCATTTTTAAGTTATCTTTATACAATGCCATCTGTGTTTTAAGTTTTTTTTTTAATAGTCTAATATATAAATATGTTGTATTTGACCTGACGAAAATGTGAAGAAGTTGACAAAGATTTTAGATACAGAGAATCACTTTCAGTGTGGACACACAGCTATAATAAAACCATCAGTGCTTGTATTTACATGAGTCTGTGGTTAAACGCTGAATATCATCTACAGGGGAAAAATCAAGTACAACAAGAAACTAGGAATAAAATAAAACCTAAAGAGTAAAATTAAGCTAGAGCTGTCTGTATCAGGATGGGTAAAGCATGTGTCAGTACACATGCAGCCAAAGTCATGTTTTAAAATGGAATATACTACTTTGAAGAGAACAATCAAAAACTACATTAGAAAATGGCAGAATCAAATACTATGAAGTCCAGATCTTGAAAACACTTAGGTAACATCATAACTCACATGAATAACCTCACTGAATGAAATCACTCACATGTGAAAGCAACTACAGGATAGGGAGGTAAGGTGGACACTTCCCAAATATAAACAGTTCTTCTCTTTTTCCATTTTTAAAATCTAGAATCTTGTTTTAGCCAGTGGGAGTACAGGACAAGCTAATACTTTGCGACTCTCAGAATTTGATAATGTAAAAAACCTTATTTGCAGATACAAATCTCGGAACAAGATGAGCTTAGTTGTGTTGGCTATTTTAGTGTTATGGGCCATGTAAATTTCAGGTGATTTTTAACTGTTTAGTAAATTTATATAAACAAGTTGAACATACAAACAGTGGAGAGTTAAAGTAACAAAAGATAACATTCTTTTAACATAGAATGTCTCAAGACAGGAGTGTGATTTTGGTGAGTTCATACTGTGAAATCATCAAAAGTAGCAGTAGGCTTATGATGTATGGCAGAATGTCCTCAAAATGAGAGTATCTTGTTAGCATTACAGTAATGCGTTATCACTACAATGAAATACTGTGAATACATCACAGCAACATAATTAAAAATCATGGTCACTTCATGATACGCTATTTCATAAACATGGTTGCAAATCGTGTTATTTGTAATTTGCTTTGATGGGTGTTATTGAGGAGCAGTGTTTTTTAATTTTGGTTTAATACTATAGAATCTTTTCAGCCATTTATGCCTCCTGAACTGTGCTGTGCTCATTTTTACAAGCAGAGAGCTGCTGACCGTATCCCTGGGCTCTTGTCCTTTAACTAGGTGTGTTGAGTCCTCAGCCACATTACAGCTCAGTTAAAAAATTGCAATACCCATTTTGTTAAATTCTCTGTAGACTTACCACAGTCTATTTCACTCCTTCGTGCTCTCTTTGTAGCTTCATCTCGGTTTCCTTGTAGCATTTTCTTTGAGCATTTTGTGCCTTTTAGGAATACATGTCTGAAATCTTTCTGTCTCATCTGCGCTGCACCTTTTTTCTCCATCTGAGCTGAAAGACCTCTTCTGTTTTTTCAGTCTCATGACCTGCACGAAGTCATCCATTGTCCCAAAAGGTGCTTTATTATTTAGTTCATATGAATGCCATTAATAAACCCTTTTTTCCAGGTACTTTCTAGCCCTAAAAAACCCCAGCAGAAACAAACATTAAAAGCTTTGCCAGGAGTCCCTTTGAAATTCTCACTCCACGTCTAAACTTTGCAGTTAACACTCATCTACAGAATTCATCTTCATTTTTGCCATGGTTCTTTGATGCTTTCCCAACTATTGATTAATTATTTTTTTTAATCCCTGATGACAGAGTGCAATATTCTTATAAATTGTAATTTGAGAAAATCACCAATACTACAATGTGTCTTTGCTCCAGGAGGGCTGATGACCTAAAATGTCTTATTTAAGACTGAGTTATGCGTTGACCCTTGTTCAGAGTTCTTCAGTGGAGACTTTGAGAGCCTTATGTATATGCAGTGTTTATGGTCCTATTTGTGTTCAGAGTTCTGAAATTTTCTATACTTGAACTTTCTTTTTTACATGGTCTATAAAAACGGACATGTGAGTGATCTCCTTTAAAGTAATTCTTTTATTTTGTCATTACTGTTATGGAGCTGTATGCTATAAGAAATAGAGTACGATATTGTTTTTGTATTTTTACTTGGTGTGGGTCTTCTGCGCTAATTTTTTTTAAGAGCTGGGAAATTGAAAAATCCTGTTAGGAAAATCTTGTGTTTATTTCAGTAGTTATCTCTCACGTTTCTTCAGCTTTAAGAGTCGACTAGCTGTAAGGAACTTAATTTAACAGGCCAAACACATTTAATATTGCAAATAATATGTTAAAAAAACACAACCAAAAAACCCCAAAATAACAACAACCAAAACACGCCACAATCACAGCAATATAGACGTAATGTTTCAGAATTAATAAGGTTTAATTTTAGGTGGATTACATGATGTTGTTCTAAGTTAAATTAATCCATTTTACAAATACTAAACAATATTAACTGGTGCATTCATGATATAACTTCCTAGCTTCAGAAAACAATTTGCAGAACAGGCGTCTGAAACTTGACTATGAAGAAATCACACCATGCTTAAAAGATGTAACTTTGATTTGGGAAAAAATGCTGAGTACACCTGGAAGGTCAAAGATTAAATTTGATGTGGAAAAAATACACTCTGCTATTGGGCAAGGTAAGCACAGTTTGTTATTTTGAGTTGTTGAAATGTATGTAAATTGTATTAGAAAAGGAATTGGGTGACCTCTTAACCACTCCTTATAACCAGATTCTCACTAGAGCTGTTCCTCAGGTTGCTGACTAAACAAGTAACAAAGTTCGGCATCTCCATGGTTATGCATATGCGAGTAACAGTCCCTTTCAGTGGTAGCTGCAATTGTATTACTGGACCTACAGTACTTGGTATTCACTTTTGGATAACATTTGTCCTTACAGGAGAGTTGTACAGTACCTCACTGTATTAAGATTGTTGCAATCTGATTTTACAAATTGAAAGTTATAATTAGAGGAAAAAAAATCCTGAATAATGCCTGTGAATAATGACTGTGTAAATAACTGAAGAATTTGTCTGCACTATTACCTGAAAATTCTCTGTTCCCACCTGGGTAGTATGTTTGTATACAAACAGTATACATGGATATCTCTGTAGAGCTGCCTTTTTTCTGAATTGAGCAACACATTGTACCTGCAAAACCCCACTTACAGTCTTCCTCACAGCAGAGCTGAGCAACCAGCCCCTCTCTCTCCTGCATCAAAAGCAGTGTAACCTAAGGATTTTTTTCAAATGTTCTAAGAAATTGGGTTATTACTCAATGTTATTTGTGCCACAGTTGGACCCAAAGGTCTTATGCTGGGTGCTGTATGTAGCTGATGGTGAAGATGACTACTCCAAGGAGCTTTTTATAGTTTTGTACAAAGCTTTCCAACGTGTAAAGGAAGTGTCAAGAATTCACGGCTAGCAGAAGTTTAATGTTTTAAATATTGCACCTGCCTATGTGTGATTATTCAAATAAGTTAAACCAAATTGTCCATTTAAGACGACTAGGTAAGTTTAGATTTCTAACATTATCAAATACCCCCAGCACAAATCTCTGCAGAGTAAGGAAAGCTCACTGTCACAGGTTTCCTTCCGTTCATGTAGGCAAAGGGCTCTGTCCAGTCAATATTTGAGCACGAGAAAAACTTGGTTTCTGTTGATAGTCCAATGATACTGGCCTGTGTCAGAGTTCAAAATAAAACTTAAAAACTTGGACTGATGCAAAATAAATAAATAGATAAATAAAGCCCTGCTTAGTGGATTGCTAATAAGAAGCACATACAAGTAGCCAGTAGAGGGAGAAATTATCCCTGGCTCTTGATGCTATTGCTATGCTCTGCTCTCTAGAGCCCAGTCATCTCAGAGTTCTTAGAGTGAAATGATGTCAAATTTCATACGTGTGCAGAAATGAAAAATGCATTTAGATTGAGTTTAGCAAGTTCTAGTTTAGACCAAAACCATTAAAAATAAGTTGAGTAAGCAAGGCAAACAGGTAAGAAATGCAGGTTTCAATAAGCATGGGGCTTAAATTAGCATAACAAATATATAGTGTTGATCTATAATGTACACTGGTAGTAGTTTAAATATAGTACATCTTTTATTCAGGAAGTAGTAAACTAAACACTTTATTTTACGTGTATGATGTAGCATACAGAGATAAACTTAATATCGGACTACTTCCTTAAAGGCAATTTTAGTTCATTTGTAATTTTGCAGCTGTAAATGTGCACTATTAAGCCAGTTCTACCCTATGTGACACATTTAACCTCACTGAAGCTAATGGGATTTTGGATGTGTATCTGGAGAGGAGAACCTGGTTCATTCAGTGTCTGAAACAGCACTTTCCCTCACTGTTCCATGTTGGAGACTTTTCTGATAATTTGGTTTAAGTTCCCTAAAGTAATTTATAGAAATGTTCTCTAAATACACTTGTGATGTGCATTCAAATATTATACGTTTCTACTAGCATTTCATTTTCAAGCAATTGTCTCTGGATTATGATAGTGTAGTAAAAGTAAGTATTGCAGAAATAAATTCATATCCTTTTGTGCTTATATGTGAGAAAGCAGTGAAATTGCTCTAATCTGTTTTGTTATGTTTCCATGTAAGTTGTATGCTTGAGTTAATTTTGATTTCTCCTATTTTTGTTGTCATCCATATGTTAACATATACCAACAGAAAAAAGCAGTCCAAAAAACTTATAGCTATAAGTTACTTCGCACTGTAATATCCGGTTCCAGTACACCATGGATTACATAGAATACTTTCCCAAAGAATAGTATATTGATTTCTTGTGTGGATGATTTAATAGTGCTAGTCTTGTGCTGAATAAAGTATGCATGTAACAATAACCTTTCTGTTACTTCCAGAGCTTTGCGTATAGGTACAAATGAAGGCTACCATTACCTATGTGAAATAGTTAAGTAACATCATCCCTTTCTATAGAGAAAGAAATTCAAGCTTTAAAATGCTTTCATGCGTACCAGTCATTCAGCAAACCAATAGCAAAACTAGAAATACTATACTTGCTTTCTGATTATCTGCCTTCTGTTGTAGCCTCTAGATCACATCTCATTTGTACTTGTTTATACTTTTGGTATGTGTGCACCCTACCTTCCTAAAACTTACTCTTAACAACGGTGCCAGTGCTATATTAGTGAAAAATGTTAATTAGTTCCATTGCACTGCTTTGTTGTGTACTTTACATGGAAAAATGGGAGATAAGCATGTAACTTTTCAGAAACAATTATTGCAATTTTTGCTGCCTCTTCTAGTACTTCTCGGAGTGGATGTAAGTGGGAACTGTAGACTTAGGCAGCTCACCCTGTTTCTACCTTAAATCTCTCCTGTTAAGATGCTGATGTCTTTTATTGGTTGAGGGAAGTGTAAGCACTGTAGTTTGATCTGCTTCTATGGTCTACTGGAGATAGCTGATACGGATCTAGCAGATAGGGATCTGCTTGGCTATCTAGCAGATACGGATCTTCAGTTCCTCAATCCTGTTAGCTCAACTTCAGCTGAACCCTAAGTATGAGTACGAATTACTGTTTTAACGACTGATTTCTCTCAGGAGTACCACGTCACCACCGTGGGGAGATCTGGAAGTTTCTAGCAGAGCAATACCATCTTAAACATCAGTTTCCAAGTAAACAACAACCAAAGGACACACCTTATAAAGAGCTCCTAAAACAACTAACTTCCCAGCAACATGCAATACTTATTGACCTAGGTAAGTACAGTATTGGTCTGAAATTAAAATAAGGGGTTTATGATCTCTGGAAGAGAATTAAATAAAAGCAAGTAACACACAAAAAGCCTCTCACCATTTAATAATAGGTTGTTGGTAAGAACTGCTTTTAATCTGGTATAAGTGAGAACTATTACTTGACACCATATGAAAATGAGTAGTTGCTAGCAGTTGGTATTTTTACTTGTATTAAAACAATTATGAAAGAAGCTTTTTAATAATAATAAAAAAGGCTCTTTTTAAGGCAGGGTATTCACATCTAATTCACTGCCTAATTTTAAGCAGTAGCTGGCTCCTGATTTAGGGACAGTGAATTGGTCTGTGAAGGCACATATACTATTTGAGTTCAGTAGGGAGAGGTTAGGAACCAAGGCTCTTTAATTTGAAGAGACTGGTAGGTGAGTTTCAGGCAAACTTTTGTCTTTAGTAGAGTTTTCTACTTTCACTCACATTTATTGTTCAGAGCTCAAAAAGTTTTTTCTAGTATTGGAAGGAAACATGAGAAGGAAAATCTAAATGGCTTGAAATGATTGTTTTAGGGTAGGAGCAGAAGAGGTTGCTCCAGATAATTGTAAAAGAGCAGTCTTTATATAGCTTAAAAGAAATTGGGCCGTTCTTAAGCCTTCCTTTTACTTTTCCTGATCCTCTTCCGTTATCACTTTTAGTTTCCTTGTGTGAGATTGTGTTTCATTGATTGACTCTTGCCACTGCTAGACTGAGATGATTACAAAACCCAAGAACGTTTAGTAAGACCAAAAGTCAGTATGCTTTGTAAGATGTGGATCAGTATTAAACATTGTTCCTGTTTCTGGTTGCTGCTGCTCCCAGGTGGTTTTGTTAAGGTCTTTGCTAGCATGTACCTACCAGTCAAGTCAGCATAGCTGGTGTTGATACCCCTGGCAATGAACGTTGGGATTCTGTCACACTGAAGTGCCTCAGAAAGGGGTGAATCCTTTTGTGCTGGGTTAGTGAATTGAACACTTTCAGCAGAGAAGAGAGGGGTGTGACAACTCCTGGACAGTAGGGAGCACAGTCAGTCTGGGTTTGGTTGGCTCACGCAGCAGATTGGGGCTTGCCGGCTCAGCAAGCTGTTCATATTTTCTGCCTGGTTCTGCACACGAATACTTTCTCATCTTAACCGCATGCTCTGCCTGCAGAAACAAATCACTACATGTGTTGGCAAATTGGTAACTTCATGGTGGTTTTCATGCAAAGTGTTGTTTTTGCCGGAGAGCTATTTGCTAGCCTGTTAGCTGAGGGAAGGATCAGGCCCTGTTATTTCAGTAAGATGAAACTTGGAAGCTGAAGACTTCCTAGTTTCCCAGTGATTCACATGGACTTTAGTAAAGCCTTTGACTCGGTTTCCCACAGCATTCTTCTGGAGAAACTGGCTGCTTCTGGCTTGGATGGATATACTCGTTGCTGGGTCAAAAACTGGCTGGAAGGCCGCATCCAAGGAGTGGTGGTGAATGGCATTAAATCCAGTTGGCAGCCAGTCACAAGTGGTGTTCCTCAGGGCTCAGTATTTGGGCCAGTTCTGTTTAATATCTTTATCAACGACCTGGATGAGGGGATTGAGTGCACCCTCAGTAAGTTTGCAGATGACACCGAGTTAGTTGGGAGCGTCGACCTGCTTGAGGGTAGGATGGCTCTACAGAGGGATCTGGACAGGCTGGATCGATGGGCCAAAGCCAATGGTATGAAGTTCAACAAGGCCAAGTTACCGGGTCCTGCACTTGGGTCACAACAACCCCATGCAGCACTACAGGCTTGGGGAAGAGTGACTGGAAAGCTGCCCAGCAGAAAAGGACCTGAGGGTGTTGGTCAACAGCTGGCTATGAGCCAGCAGTGTGCCCAGGTGGCCAAGAAAGGCCAACAGCATCCTGGCCTGGATCAGGAATAGTGTGGCCAGCAGGACTAGTGAGGTGATTGTCCCACTGTACTCAGCACTGGTGAGGCCCCACCTCGAATGGTGTGTTCAGTTTTGGGCCCCTCACTACAAGAAAGACAATGAGGTGCTGGAGCGTGTCTAGAGAAGGGCAACGAAGCTGGTGAAGGGTCTAGAGAACAAGTCTTATGAGGAGCGGCTGAGGGAACTGAGGTTGTTTAGCCTGGAGAAAAGGAGGCTTAGGAGAGACCTTATTGCTCTGTACAACTACCTGAAAGGAGGTTGTAGCAAGGTAGGGGTCGATCTCTTCTCCCAGGTAACAAGTGATAGGACAAGAGGAAACAGTCTCAAGTTGCGCCAGAGGAGGCTGAGGTTGGATATTAGGAAAAGTTTCTTCACCAAAAGGGTCATGAAACATTGGACCAGGCTGCCCAGGGAAGTCCTGGAATCACCATCCCAGAAAGTATTTAAAAGACAGGTAGACGTGGTGCTGAGGGACATGGTTTAGTGATGGTTTTGGCAGTGTTAGGTTGATGGTTGGACTTGATGATCTTAAAGGTCTCTTCCAACCTGGGTGATTCTATGAAATAGGGTAGTGCTGCACAGTAACAGACAGCATAACTGGACAGGCAGCTCGAAGGAATTTGCATGTTCTGACTTGTGTCCCTTCAGACTATTGGATGTGTTTTCTCTTAATTCTTTAAGAATCCTTCTGAAAGCATGCACTTCTCCCTTGAAAGAAAAGCCTTCTTGCAACATGTGGTTATAGTATTTAAAAAGCTTTCCAAAATTAAGCTAAAGAGGTCTTGCAAACACCGTATGAGCCAAAGCTGTAATAGGATTGCTCACGCTTGAATCGATGTATTCTTGAGAATGAGGACAGCAGTGTGCATCTAGATGCAGAGGTAAGGTACAGCAGCCACTTCCCTGGCCCAGTTTACATGTCACAGTGCTATTTAATATGTGGACAAGAACAAAGCCATAATTCCCTGAAGGCTTTTCTGTGTATTTTGTTTTGTGGCCCCACCTGCACAACCACTGCAGTCGCTGTGGATTTCAGTTTCTGAACACCAAAGCCGTGTTCATTAAATGCGTTCTTCTCTCAATAAGGTAGGGTAAACTGACTTCCAGATGCTATCAGTGTAGGAAACCACTGTACTCATCACTGAGTGTTTTCTGAACACATTAGAAAATCATGTGTTGTTTTATTACATTTCAAAAATAAAATAGTAGGTACTTAGTTTCTCATTCTGATGCTCTTGAGGTATCACAGTTCATTTAGAGTCTCTTTTCAGCAGGTCCAGGTGTTGTTTGCTCCCAAGTAAAAGCTAAAATTCTGAGTTACGTCATCACCAGGACACTCAGAAGCAAATCAGCTTGTGAGTTTAGCAGTTCTACTCTCCTCCATTTATTGTTTTTTAGAACTTCTTTGCAGTTTTATTCCTGTTCAGCTTGTAACTTTTCTTCATGACTTACCTGAAAGGAGCCTTGCTGCATAAGTGAGGCAGTACAGATCTGCCTTTAGACTGTGCTGTAATAACTTGTCATTCAGGCAGAGGATTCCTTTGCAAAGGAACAAAGCTCCTTCTCATTTAGAAGCTAGAAATATTTCTTCTGTAACATTCAACTCTGTGACAGCCCGGCCAGGGGAGACCTGCTCAGGAACTGAATGCCAGTGTCCCATGTGACAGGCTAGAGCAGCTACCAGATGGCAGAAGGACTCTCTCACGGGCTTTGTCTTCTTGAAACAGAAGCTCTAATATTACCTGGCAGCACAGTGGCATTCCAGGAGCTAAAGGGCGGGGTGGTATTTAACAAGCGGGCAACTGAAAAACAAGCTCCACTTAATACTAGAACAAAAGAAGTATTCAAATTTCTTCTTCATTGAGGTATTTCATAGGGGAAATCTGATAAGTGAAGGATTTTTGTCCTAGAAATGAAAATATTCCCTTTGGAAAAATTTTTGAAAACGTATTTGTAAAAGTTAAGCTTTTAATGTCTGTTCACAGCATCACGGAGTGGTTGAGGTTGGAAGGGAGCTCTTGAGATCATCTTGTCCAATGCCCTTGCTCAAAACAGGGTCATCAAAAGCAGGTTGCCCAGGACTATGTTCACTCAGATTTTGAGTTGGAGACTCTGCAATGTCTCTGGGCAGCCTGTGCCAGTGTCTGGCCACCCTTACAATAAAAAAAATTGGCTTTTTTTTCTTATGTTAGGTGGAATTTCCTGTGTTTCAATTTGTGCTCGTTGCCCCCTTATCCTGTCAGTGGGCACTACTGAGAAGAGCCTGGCTCCCTCCTCTTCATACCCTCCCACTGGCTATTTGTGCACATTGATAAGATCCCTGAGCCTTTTCTTCTCCAGGCTGAACAGTCCCAGGTCTCTAAGCCTTTCTTCACAGGAGAGATGCTCCAGTCCCTTCATCATCTTAGTGGCCCTTTGCTGGACTCTGCAGTATGTCCATATCTCTCTTGTACTGGGGAGCCCAGAATTGGACACAGCACTCCAGGTGTGGCCTCACCAGTGCTGAGTAGAGGGGAAGGATCACCTCCCTTGACTTGCTGGCAATGCTGTGCCTAATGCAGCCCAGGGTACCGTTAGCCGCCTTTGCTGCAAGGGCACATTGCTGGCTCATGTTCAACTTGGTGACACTAGGACCCCCAGGTCCTTTTCTGCAAAGCTGCCTTCCAGCTGGGTGGCCCCCAGCATGTACTGGTGCTTGGGGTCCCAGGTGCAGGATTTTTCCACTTCCCTTTTGTGAACTTCATGAGATTCCTGTCAGCCCATTTCTCCAGCCTGTTGAGGTCCCTCAGAATGGCAGCATGACCCTCTGGTATATCTGCCACTCCTCCCAGCTTTGTATCATCTGCAAACTTGCTGAGGGTGCGCTCTGCCCTGTTGTCCAGGTCGTTAATGACCCTCTCTAATCAGGGATCAGGTAGAACAAAGGCTTGGGACACCCTGTCATCAAGGGCAGCTGACAAGGGTTGGTTAGAAGCTGCCAGGGCTACCCTTACCACAGCCTCAGCCTTACCTGCCAGCAGCAGTACCTTCAGGTTCCCAGGAGTCCCATGGCAATCCTGGACATAGTATCCAGATGCTCAAGAGCTCAAAGAAGCAAAGCCCAGAAACAGCTGCACAGAGTGCTGTCTGTTGGCTGCCTCCATTAGCTGCGCTCTTATATAATATGTATTTAGCATATGTCATAGCACATATATAGCTGTACAATTCTTGATATTGTAAGGGCTGCAGAAAAAAAGACAAATTGAGTTTTTACTTGCTGAGTAAATATTGTGGGTCAAGCTGATTGTGTAAGATACCTGGTTGCATTGGTTTGGTTTAAGGGCATGTGCATCCCAGCTCTGTATGAAAGTTTACATAAGCTAGTCTGGGGTGGAAGTCATCATCTTGTTGTAGAACTGAAACATCAGAAATGGCTCAGTTGTGCTCCTACAGCTCTGCAATTAGTATCGTTTACCTTAGGCTGGGATTTAGAGAGATGTGGGGAATAGATCCAAAGCCCATTGCTACCGAACGTTTTGCTCTGACAACCGACTGCCGCTCTCTGAGCACTTGTCGCTTGTGCTGGTGCTCATGGGATGCTTCCTGGAGCTGACACAGCTGAGCGACAGGGCAGAACAACTAACCCCATGTAAACGGAGATTTTTCTGCAAGGTTAGTGAACTGGATCAGGTCATGGAAGAGTGAGCTTCATGCTGCAGGAAAGGAGGAAGGACGCATAAGACTGGGAGGGACAAAGGCAAGGAGGGAGGTGACAAGAGACACATTTACTGGAGGAAAAAAAAAAGACAAGAAGAAGAGAGAAAAGGAAGGGCCCCAACCCAGAGAGCTCAGATGTTTTAAGTCTGTGCCTGGATCCTAATAGTTGTCTGAAAGGTAACACTTTCTAGTCAAGAAAAGCAGACTGGGTGACTCGTTGAGCCACTGAATCGAGTCTCCTACTATTATAGGCAACCAGCTCCTATAAGCCCTTTAACAAACTGATCAAGGGCTAGTCTTAAGAACCAGTTACTCAACTGTTCCAAACAACAAATTGTCCCCATCCCCCTGACAATTTCTAAATTAATTTTGCAACTACTGTAACAAAACAGTAGTAGAGTATAAGAGTTATTGTTAACTTTCTTTTGGCCTTTCTGTGAGTTGACTCAGAATCTACCTTCCAAAAGAATTTACCTTTTTGAAAGACTGTTTAATTTGATAACATGTAAAGGTTGTGTGGGGGTTTTTTGGGGTTTGTTTGTTTGTTTAGTTTAAGTTGCTAACTTCATCTGTTTTCACAGGGCGCACATTTCCAACACATCCATACTTCTCAGCACAGCTGGGAGCTGGGCAGCTGTCGCTCTACAATATTTTGAAGGCCTATTCGCTTCTGGACCAAGAAGTAGGATATTGCCAGGGCCTTAGTTTTGTAGCAGGAGTTTTACTACTTCATATGAGTGAAGAAGACGCTTTTAAAATGCTAAAGTTTCTCATGTTTGACATGGGCCTGAGAAAACAATATCGTCCTGACATGACAATTTTACAGGTATGATTTCAATTTTTCTAATAAAAGGATGCTAATGGTAAATCATAATAATGCAATATAGGTAGCATTGTCTGGACTTGAACTTAAATTCAGTTCTCAAAAATGGGGGAAACTATGAAAACCATAAATAGGAAGAATTCTGTTATGTGTTGTATGATGTTCAAATGACCCTGCAAATGAGCCTGTCGTAGGCTCACAGGTGACCTGTCCTGGTCACCTGTCTTTTAGGTGGCTTCTGAGTATTTCTTTTTTTAACATGATCCCATCCAAACATCAATTGACAAATATCTTTCACTGTGTCTAATAGGAGTGTGAAGCATAGACTTTGTTACTATGAGTGTTAAAACATCTTTATCTTTAGTCTCTTTGTTCTTATTCCATGCAGATCCAGATGTATCAACTGTCTCGACTTCTTCATGACTACCATCGAGATCTCTATAACCACCTAGAGGAACATGAGATTGGCCCTAGCCTCTATGCTGCTCCCTGGTTTCTCACCATGTTTGCCTCCCAGTTTCCCCTCGGATTTGTAGCCAGAGTGTTTGGTAATTCTTCATAAAACTTCTATCTGTTCTTTTTGAAGTCTTATATTTGGAATCCTGTTATTAGGAACAGCATTATTATCCAACCTGTTTCAGACACCCAGGAGAAATATTTTACTTGCTATTGATGAACAGAAGAACAACAGAGGTCGTCTTATGCAGCATGTAGTATTTACAGTGAAATGGAAAGAGAGAGGAGGAAAGCATATGACAGTCCTAAACTGTCTGTCTTTTCATCCTCATTGTTACCTTTTCCCACCCCGTAACCACTTGTAGAGAGGATGTAAAATTTGATGCCATCAAGGCACGGTGTTATGACAGTGGCACTTCAACACCAACAATTAGTTAGTTTCAAGCTGAAGACAGATGTGTAGCAGAGACATCATCTGAGAAATATATCCATTTACTCCATTATCATTGTCTCCAACAGTGTCAACAGAGAATTATTTTGAGGATTATGTTTTTAAAACACACAGAGATGGCCTTTACAGTTTAATCATGGATTTACCCTGCAGAAACATAGGGCTTTTAAACTAGTGTTTCTTATCCTTACAATTTTAGCCTGACTCATAAACTTACTTTCCAAAAGTGTTTGGAAGTGTATGGAGTTTAGGCTCCAAAGTCACTTCTGTTACCTATATTTAGAATCTACAGAAGTAAAGTTCTCTTTTTAAATTAAATTCTAATTAAGAATTTATCTTGATGCTATCTTATGGATGTATATTTCATAGATTAATTGTTTGGTATTTGAGAAAATACTTTATTTCCTTTTCAGTTGTTTGTTTTTCAATTTCATTATGTGGTACTGGATTGTCCGTGATGAGCAGGGGGGATTGGAGCTTTCCACCCTATTCCTATCTTCTAATGAGAAGCTATGTTCATTTTCCCTAGTCAGTCTCACTTAAGAGATGTAATGAGCTGATTATTTATTAGGGTATTAATATCAACACTTCCCTGACTTAAAAAAAATTATAGTCTCATCTACCACAATAACAAATAATGAATATAGATTCCAAGAAGAACCAACAAGAATCCTGTGCGGCTTCTGTTTAAGGACATGCCAGAAGTAGTGCTGGAAGAAAACATGGTGGAAAGGATGGTGTATAGCTAAGTAGAACTATGTGTCCTGCGATTAGCATCTTAACTCCAGGGAAGACAGCATATTTATTTATTTTTTCCTGGAACAGTTCAAAGTAGGCTAACGTACATCGACAAGTATCTAGCTGACAGTAATAATATGCAGGAATTAAATGAAGTGCTGTATGTGAGTGTCATATACTGAGTTTATAATCAGTTCATCTTTCAATTATTCTTAATCATTTGTAGTATTTTACATAAGAGTCTTTGAATTGGACAATTGACTGCAGTGAGAATATAAAAGTGCCTTGTGCATCCAGTATATTTGGATTTCTGCCTTAATACACAAATTAGTATTTTATCTGTCATTGGAGGATTGTAGGGCTTTAGAAAGCAAAGATTTTACATTAGAATAGAAGGCATAAATACATGATCTTGACAGGACTGATTTTAGGTCAAGAACAGAAAAGCATGTGTGACTGAAACTGTCACCTCTTAAAAATCTCTGATGTCTTTTAGAGAGAAAGTCCAACGTGACCAACACTTGCAGTTTTTAATGATTCAAAGTATTTAGTAATTTCCTTAAAACAGCATTTACTGGAACTACATAAGTTGAGAACACTGAACATTCTTTTACATTAGAAAGTAAAATCTCATCTTCACCCATGCTAAAAAGCTCTGAAACACACCTATAAACCTTAGAAAGGCTAGAGCTGTCACTTTGCTAGTGGCTGTCGTTAGCATGACAGGTTAGGATCTGATCAGTTCTGACCCATGTGTTCACACACTTTTGCAGAATATATGTACATTTTCATTGCTCGCTTATTAGAACCCTTGGGATGAAAGAATGTTGCCTTTTAATGTTGAAGTAACTCATCTATAGGTTGCTAGTGTAAGATTGCACTGCCGTATTCTAACATGGTATCTCTGAACCCTTGATATTTGAAGTCCCACTGCTATTTAATAATATAATTGTTACAGGCCACTTCCTTTAGGTTTCCATAGAGTGTACTTTTTGCAAGCATCTTACAAGCAATATGTAAAAGAAATGGGCTAGAAAGAGGCTAACCCAAAGACTGTTTTATGAGTCAAATAGCAAAACTCCTTTTAACTTATCTGTCCAAACTTTCAACACGTCTCCTGAGCAGGATCTAATGAAAGTACAGCATTAACAAAGATGTGTTCTTTAATACTCCTATTTACTTATTAATGGAGAAGACTTGGTAGAATAGTGTTTATTTTGTTTCAAGATTGTAGATAAAACTTGATTTTTTTTTTTTTTTTTTTTTTACTGAATTAAGTTGTGAGCACAGAGGGTTGACCTTTCAAAGTGGCTTGTNTTTTTTTTTTTTAAAATCCTGTAGGCTGCCAGTCATGCTGACATTAATTTGGGTACCTTCACTGTAATGTTGTTGACTGGCAGCCGACTTAACGGGAGGCGTGGGGAGCGGATAACAAACAGGTCTTTAAGTACTTGCTGTTTTAAATGAGAGAGGGATTTCAACCGTATATTACCAGCTCAGTGCATACAGGCATTCATTAACAACTTATAGGTCACCTTGAGTTAATGTACGTGTCTTTATGGGGCAGGTGCTGAATCATAAATATGCATTATTTTCGGCTCTCTTTTTTTTGCTTTGTGTTTCCTAGCTGTTCTTCAGCATTTCCTGTCCTAATAAATACTTTGCCAATAAAGCATTTTCCCATAGTTTTCAGTTTCAATGGAGAATTGAGGCAGATGCCTGCTCTGTTACCACTTTTCCATCGTTCTTACCTTTAGACTTCACATTGAATCAGAGTTGAAAAATTTTACACCACTTTTAGGACAAATGGCAGAAAAGTGCAATGTTTATGGTTAGTTATTACTTGTGCTTTTCTTTCTCACAGAGAGAGAGAAGTGAAATGAGTTATGGCTTCAACATTATAGGCAAGAGAACGTAAGGGGGATTTTCATTCTGATACAAATTTGGAAAGAGAGGTTTCTTTTACTAAGAAAGGCAGTTAGCCAGTGTTTTCATGTGTTCTTTACTACATCAGAGATACCTGTGGTTTTGCTAGTAATTGTTTCTCTTACTGTGTGGTGGGGTTTTTTTCTCTCTTTCTTTATTCTTCTTTCTTTTTTTTTTTTGGTCATTAAGACATACTGTTTATTTGGTGTTATTGTGCTACTTTGTAAGTGATTGTGACTTCATTCACAGCTTTGAATACAAAGAAAGGAAAGAACAAGAGAGAAGCCCTTTAAAAATAAAAATATATTCAGGAAATACAGAATAAACCCACAGTATCTTCTCTTCCTTTTCGACCTCCATCAGTATTGTTTCATACATTAGATGCTTTTGCCTGTAGTAACTCCCTCAATAAAACCAGGAACAGATTCTGAGTTATAGTAGCAGGAAAGTCAAATGCAGGGCAATGCTGTTTATGCTGTGGACAGATGGGTTTGTGAAGATGGGTTTCTTGTCTGATGTTTTCATTGCAGTCTTCTGTTTCTTTCCTTTATAAAGACATAGGCAATTTGTAAAGGAAAAGAAAAGAAAGGAAGTTGCATTGATAGGTCACTGTATACTGTGGTTTCAGTGTGCTTGAATGTATGCCAGGTGCTGTCATTGCAGGGCCACCTGCAATATTAATGCTTAAGCTGTATTACTAAGATTTCAAGGTACTTATTAGCGTAGTTATTAGAATATTAACATAAGTGGTTGAGACACACACTAAAAAGAAGCACATGAAACGACGCTGCTAGAAAGTGCGCATTTAACCTCATGTGCTCAATGTTGTATTAACTGAGATTTTGTAGCTTTCTCCACCAGATGAAAAAAGAACAGAACTTTGTATGTTTGGTGTTGTCTTCAGGTGTAGTTTTTGTCTGTTGTATTAGGATTTTTAAATGGTATTGGGATTAGAGTTCTATTCAGATTCCCATGAACATCTCAAAAGGAAAAGGCCCACAAAACCATTACAGGCACAAAAAAGCAGCAACACTGACAAACTTGACTACCTGGTTTATTGTGTACTTAGCTTAAAATTGAATTTTTTGGATGAAAACTCACTAAAAATATTAATAATTGATTGTGTTAGTCAAGTGTGCTACTCACAGTAATAATCTTGATCCTACAAAACTTCTAAAGCCATAGCCACAGTAACAAAAAGCACATGTCTGGCACAGTATACCTAGCCTCCAGATCACTCCTATTAGAAGTTGTTGTCCTTGGACATTTTGCTGTTTTAATATTCTTGTCAAAAGATGTACTTGCTTGATGTACTCTGTTTTTTCTTTGTTTTCACAGACATGCTCTTTCTTCAAGGATCAGAGGCTATATTTAAAGTGGCTTTAAGCCTTTTGGGAAGTCACAAGCCCTTGATTCTGCAGCATGAGAACCTAGAAACTATTGTTGATTTTATTAAAAGCACTCTTCCCAACTTGGGTTTGGTACAGATGGAAAAGACCATTAGTCAGGTATGAAATAATCTGAACGTATGAGTAGTATGCAAAGGAATGCTCTTTGTAAGAAGTTTTTGACAGAAAAACCGCAACAGTGTATTGTGTTACTTCAAGCTGAGAATTATTGTTGTACTTCTGAAGATGTTGAAAACTTTTGGAAGCATGTGACTTGTATGGTACCTTGTATTCATACATCTACATGTTGGTTATGGTCACTTTATGAAGCCTTTAATGAAAATCAGTTTACTTTTTGATTTTTTTCTGAAGTGTACAACACTTTGTTACTGGCAGCAATATTACAGCCCATACACAGTGCATTCCACAAAAAATGCAGCAAGGTGGGCTAAAAGCCTTCTGAGTTTTCCCATCTCCAAAGAATCTTGCTCTCCAAGTCTCATTTCAGAAGCAAAATTTGACTTACAAGAGCCTCGCAAATGTTGGCCTTACTTAATGAAATTAGAAGCCTCCCTATGCTGACTTTGTCTATACTGGCTTTTGTCTATACTGGCTTTTATGGTGCTAGCTCAGTATGTTACAACAGTGCCTTTGTATTTCTGCAAGGAGTACATGGGGCAGCACGGTCTCTTACAGTGGAGCAGTCACTCTAAGCAGCAAAAACTGGGAATCCTTGATATGCCTTTTTTAAATGGCAGATAAGGAAAATGATGCAATATTGCTAAACTAGGAGAAGGCTCCAGACAATAACTATGGAATTTGAAAAAATCATGAATTGTTTCAGTTAAGGCTTACCTCTTTAGAAACCCTAACTGTTACACTTGACATCTAATTTGCAGCAGTCAAAGAGAAGATGGGGTTTAGGCTGTTTTTTCTGAAGGCCTTTTGTGGCCCAAAACATGGGGGGTGTACTGTGCAGAACTGCAAATGCCTGGCACTCGCCAAGGGCTGCAGGAGATCTGCAAAGCCTGTGACTTGATAAAGAAAGCAGGCAGCAGCGCAGTACCCTGCAGAATGCTTGCCAGGGGCTCCCTTCTGATCCCTGGCAGCAAAGCTTCCAGGGGACCCGCACTCGAATCAGGATCAGAAAAATTGCCTCTAGTGCTTAGTATCAAAGGAAGGGGAGAGCTAAAAAGCCTGTGCGAGGGGAAGGAAAGCAAGCAATTTCTAGAGGGCAAAGGGGATCATATGTTACCTGCCAAGCTGGAAGCCTGGAGTGCACAGCTCTGCAGAGACTTGCAATGCTTAGTTGACCTGCAGAAAACCATTGGCTTTCAGCAGAAGGAGGGAGAGAATACTCTGTTTAGGCAGCTCTGATTACTCTAAATTTAAAGTGGGCAGGTAGAAGTGAGTTGAAGGGAGAGCAGTTCCCCAGCTTCGACCGCGGCTGGCTTTGAAGAGAGCAGCTGTTTGACCAGCCCTGCAGTCCATACACAGCTCCTGGGCTAATACCCATCCTCCTCGCGCCTTCTGCAGCGTGGCCTTTGGTTTACATGCCCTAATGTGCCTTCGGTTAGCTAGTTTTCAAGTCAAGCTTTTGATTTGTCTCACATTTCCCCCTTTCAGATTTGATACTCTGGGTATGACAGCAGGGATTTCCCTCCCTTCTCAAGAGCACAGAGGCTAGAAGTGGGAGAGGTCATGAGAGGACCTAGCATTCTACCCTGCTGAATTGCAGCGTTTATTTTCTTGAAATTTCAACAGTGTGTGTTCTCCAGAGGTGCTCGGATCCACAGAAAATGAGTTCTATATGTGTAACCAGACTCAAACTAAAATTGTATTTCAGCCTTTTGTACTTAGATGCTCAGTATGTGTGTTTATGCTGCTATACAACTATAAGAGAATTTTTTATAGTGTATGTAACAGGTGTCAGAAACGTTTCATAAACTGATGTTTTCTTTAACTATAACCAACAGTTAAAGTTTTGTAGACAAAGCAGATAAATAAAATAGGAAATAAGTATTGTTATTTCAACAGGTATTTAAGATCGGATTTGATATTTGACTCATTTCCAAAATAAATAAGGTACAATAACCCTTGAACTTCTATTCTTGGGCTATTTTCCAGATGCATTTTAAAATAAACTTTTGTTTCTACCATGTTCTGTGAGTGGCACACTTGTCCTTTTATTTTACCACCTCTGCTGCTTTCAGAGGAGATAACTATCTCAGGGGTATTAGACTCATGTTTCCTGAATAATTTGAAGGCAGATGTTTGCTAAAACCTAGAAAAAGGAAAATACAATAGCAGTTTTTTCCTTTGGGTTACTCTGTGCACCTCAATTTATTTATCTGCTTTTAAAATAAAAGGTTTTCTTAATATTCATGTATAAGACTGAGCACTCATTTCGATGATTCATAGTTAACATTAATAGAAATCTGCTTTGACATTACATGTTTCCATTAAGTGTATTAGTGTAAGGATAGATTATTTCATTTTCTTTCAGTCTCTAGGAATACAGTAGACTCATAAATAAACCTAGCAACATTTACTGGTTTTCATTTAAAACTTTCATTCTACTTAGCCTTACACTTGTAGGTGTAGCACATGGGCTTGGACCACACTCTTCTGAAGTGACATCTAATTCTGAATATGTCTTGGAGGGTTTTTGCCAAACTGAGATGCATTAAATTTGAAATCTAAAAAGGGGAATAACCTACAAAGTCTACACTTCTTGAAAACTTTTGTGTAAGTGATTTTGCTGAAGTCAGGCAGCAAATCAGTAGCAAATTTTTTAAGTAGATCCAGTGCCAATGTATTGCACTCTACTGCTTCAGTATTGCCATTTCCAGACTAGCAAATGTGAATGCCAAAAATTAAGTCATTTTTTTTTACATGCAGTGATTACATACCTAAGTCTAGATCTGTAGATTTTAAAGCATTGAATGAACTATGCTTTTGATCTGCACAGCACCTAATAATATTTTTATATACAACAGGTGTTTGAAATGGATATTGCCAAGCAGTTGCAAGCTTATGAAGTTGAATACCACGTGCTTCAGGATGAGCTTATAGATTCATCTTTAAATGACAATCAGAGACTGGATAAATTAGAAAAGGCTAACAGTAGCTTGCGCAAACAGAACTTTGATCTCCTTGAAGAACTGCAGGTACAATTTATATTTCATGTTTAATTAACATTCTAATTTATCCACCTTTTCAGAAGAGACTGTTCTACACCATGGTACAGGATAGACTGGCGTTTGGTCTAGTGACTTTAAAGCATAGCCACTTGCAATTTTATATAGTGTAGCCTTCAAAGTTTAAATGCAGAAGAAATTCTGAGGGGGGGGTGGATAAGAGCATATGCTTGCAAATAGTGAAAAGTTGATTCATCACACTGTCTCTTCTCTTAAAAACCATAACTGTAGAAGATGACTAAAAATACAGAAAGTCGTTTCTCAACTTCATTTTTATGTTTTCAGTCACTGCTTTACTACAGCAGGGATACTAATCTATCACGAATGAGAAAGCTAATGCCAGTGTCACAATTTAGAGATACATCAGATATGGGATACATTCTCTATAAAGACATACTCTTTCTTACAAGATTTTTTTTAACTGTTATCCAGATTGTTTAGACAATATGTGAAATAATAATTTCTAATATATGCTCAGTGCCTGTTCAGTCTGCAACTTTTTCAGAAAGAGTACACCTGGTCTCTGTAGGGGTTATTCTTTGCTTAACTGTTCAAGAAGTCAGCTTATGGCTGCTGTATAACAGGACATTCGTTATAAAACTTTTGACTGTGCATTTAGTTTGATGGAGAAAGGGAAGAAGCAGACACTTCAAACCTCTTGATTTTTGTTAAAGACAGACTTTGTAAGATAATAGGTGAGGGAAGGACTTCAGGTTTCTCAGCCATTGATCCTGTATCATGACTAAAGCTAGCCAACTGTGGAGACTTAGATTGCCTCTCCTAACAAAAATTTGCTTAAGCTGTAAATTCTGATACTGCGAGATCTGAACCTGTTTAAGGTTCTAAGATGAGCCTTAGAGAAGTCAGAAGAGGTACTCCTCTGCAAGATATTTTCGTAAAGCTTCAGGCACATGGGCAAGGAAATTGTTGAATGTAGCATGGGGGAGAGGGATTTCTGGGATGAGATTTAAGATGTGATGTCCTATAGATACCTGCATCAGGGGATCTTCCACCTCCTTTTGCCCCTAAAGACTTGCAGCCCTAAGCAGTTTTTGTACAAACCTTATCTCCACCTGAGTGCTGGCAAGTCAGGACCTAACATCATAGTGGGGAGCTTAACTGTCTGTAGTGTTGGAGCAATCCCTTTGTCTTGGAGGTGGGCTTCATCAGCCTTTTTTTCCTATGGTGAAAGGTGACCCATTGCTGATGGGAGGAAAATGCATCACCAAACAATGTGGGGTCATGGTTTGCCAATATTTTACCCCCAAAGACTGAACTTTTTAACCCAGCATAATTACATGAAGGGCAGTGAGCTCATCAGAAAGGCAAATACTTCCCCAAAACCCAAGACCCTCCAGTGCTCTTGTCTCCAAATGTTATCCAGTGCTGAAACTTCCAAACAGATCTCTGCTTTTGTCAAAGTACCTCTGCTACAGACTTCATGTGATGAGTTTGAATGATCTAATGCTTTGTTTCACCATGAAGTAGAATGCTCGTATGTGCAGCCTTTTAGTGGAGAATTTCTTGAATTTTTCAAGATGTGTTATCCCTTTGCCTATTGCACTAAATCCCCTCCTACCCCTTTGCCTCCAGATCTGGCATTTGTTAGACTCAATGTTGAGATGAAATGAGGATGCAGCTAACAGGCTGGGTTGTTTTGCTTTGCAAAGCATGTGGAATTCTACAAATACGGTTGGCCAGCTGACTCCAACTGACCCATACAGAGGCTTATCTTAACCTGAAGTTCTTTGGTATATAATTTGCAGACTTAGTCACTTTCTAGTTTCATTACTTTGCATTATATTCTGAGTTTAATTGTGAACTAATTAAAGCAATCAAGTTGAGAGAGGGAATTTTCTTGTTATAGGCAAAACCATAGTTGTAGTCTAAAGTACACAGATCTAATACCATTCATGCTTGCATTTACCTTTGCATTTTTTCATCATTTGGAAAGTATTTTATATGTATTAATGTATCTCAAAAATAGTTTAAAGTTGGTTTCAGTTATTAATGAATTTCCCTTTTTTTTTCCTTCCCCTCCTTCCTCCCCCCTCCTCCTTTCTTCTTACTATGAAAGGTGGCTAATGGAAAGATCCAAAACCTTGAAGCCACAGTAGAGCTTTTATTGACCAACGAAAGCAAATTGAAGCAGTCCATTCTCACTCTTGAGCAGGAGCGAGCAGCTTTGCTGAAAGCAGTGGAAGAGATGCGGAAAAAGATTGGTGATACAGATGGGAAGCCTCTGCTTACTAGACAACAACACATGGATGCTGACTGACTTTGACCGTTGTAATGGAGCAGAGAAGCTGAGCAAGAAACAAAGGGAAGAACTGGGTCTTTTTGTCATGATCCGTGGGGATTTGACATTGTCACCTTCATTGTGCATGCCTTACTGCAGCAAAGCAAGATACAGGCATGGTGGCTTCCCATATCAGAGAAGCTGGTTTCTCGGGGAGAAGGCTCTCTCTTCTTAGTATATAGAAATACTATGAACAGTAAGATGCCACATAATACTAAGCAGGAGAAACTTAATAGTGTGTGCAGTCATACCCAGTACACCGTAAAGATGTCATGGATTCTTCCATAAGTGCTTCTTAACCTAAGTGCTTTGTGTTCGTCACATATTTTGTTTGTGTGTAGATCACCACCGTGTTAAATAGCACATCCTTTAGAAGGTCCTTTGAAGAAATACGGCAATGTAAAACCTTTGAGTGGGTGACTGCCCCATTGCAACTATGCGATGGTAACATTTACAGAGAGTTTTGTGATTGGACTCGAGATATTTTTGACAGTGTAATGCCCCTACAGCTTGACTGGGTTCTGTTAATTATGTTGTTTACGCTTCAGAAAACTGCTTCGTGATGCTTGAAGGTGTCAGTCCATTGAACACCAGGGAGCTGGACTTCATCATATGTTAACTATGCATAATTGGGGGCTTGCCATCTGTTTTTATAAGTACATTGTTTTAGTACATCTTTTGTTTAACAATCATTAATTTAGTGTATTGTTTGTTAGTTGGCATTATCTGATAAATATACTGTATATAGTAACTGCATTATGCTTAACAAAATACACTGACATTGGTTTGGGTAAAGCCTGTGACTCTTGCAGCATCAGCCAAGGATTTATATTCAGACTTCAACTTTCATCTTATTTATTTCTGATCTGTTGTGTGATGTAAGACATCCTTTTGCTGGGAAACTAACGCCCACTGTCATTTTTTTCCTCCTTATTTGGTACTCTGTGCCCACCCCTCTTCTGGGAAATGTTGTTCTTTAAGACTTTTTCTGAAGTAGCGAAGGCATTTCAACAGCTTTCTGTTGTGCCAGATATGCTTGAACTGTTTTATAAAAGATATGGCAGTTTAAGTTAGGACATCATTCTTTTTATAATGCATCTTTGAGTAAGATTACATATGTAAAAACTAAATAAATAATCCTCACTTTCCTTAATACAATGAGAATAGTTATCAGGCCAGGTAAAGCATCAAAGTGCAATAATATCCATGGATATCCAGTTGTTTGGGTTTGCTTCAGAATTAGCAATAGTGCCATAGTTTTGTTCAGTCCCCAAGCACAGAGTTAACAGGCATCGGTGTTTTGTTATGGTTGAGATTCACCTAGGAAATGTGATTTTTTTTTATTTTTTTTTAAGTTGATGTTTTTATTTTCAAAACTTGAAAGCATACAGTTTTTTCTCTGGTAATGTAGAAAAGGTTTTCGTTTGCTTTTTCCTTTTCTCATACAAATCCCCCTGACACATTTTGGTTGTAGTTTAATAGGAGAGCTGTAACCTTCATCTACTGTGCAGAACAAATACCTCTATGTAGGTCAAAAAGAAAAAGAGAATTTACTCTTCGATTTCTAGAAGCTTTGTTTGACTCTGTCATGTCTTAAATACGTCTGATTCTTGCAAATCCACTCTGTACTCCCTTAGTATTGAAACTCCAGATAAATTAGTTATTATTAATCCATTTACATCTTAGGCTTGTGGTTTTTTATTTGGAAATCCATATTGAAGCTCATGCTTCATGTTTAAAATCTTGTCATAATGGACCTCATACTGTTAGAGCACTCATTAATGTCACATTTTTACAGCATAGTGCCGTAATTCATACACTGACTTTTTAACAAGAGCAATAAAAATAATAATAATCTATGCCTACATCTATGTTGGTACGTTTTTTGATATTTAAAAACAAAAACATAGCTGGTGGGGTGACAGTTCAGAACTGTGTAAGATGGGACTTTGCCTGAAAGTACAGTACCATCTACAGCGGTTATTAATGACTCTTAGTCTCCTCATGCTAAGGATCCAGTTGTGATCTTGGGACCTGCATCTCCATATGTTGACTAAGGTGAAGTATGTTCCACATGACTCCAAGGATGCATTCCTTTTTGTGATGTTGTGCTGCTCTGCCGTTTTAAGTGGAGGACTACTTGTAGTCCAAAACCTTTTATTGAGAATTTGTGTAGTTACAGAAGTAAATGCACTTAGATGAGAACTAAAGTCACTGTTCTCAGAATGCACAAATGTGGTAAATAGACAACAAGCAACTTTTTGCTTTTGTGAGTATGTAGATGTAACAGTTCCATTGTACCAGGGAGCTGAATTTTCTGTGGGTACAAATGCATTTTCTATTTGTGCATATGCAAATTAGTATGATTTTTTTAAATATGTAAATATCTGGCAAAGTGAGGGAACATGCCATCCACTGGTCCAGAGTCTGAACATGAATGGAATACCTAAGCCTTCCTGCTGCTTACACTGAAGCAGATATATGGTATGTTGCTTCAGTATGTCTTTCCCCATCCTGTGCTGATTTTTGTCACCAGGCATCTCCAGTTCAAGGGGCCAAAGTGTGGAGGAAGGTAATATCACTTACCCAGTTCCCAACTTTGGAAAAGCTTGGGGCTTTTCCCTTCGGAAGTAGGAGGAAGAAGTAATAGAGCCCTGACCTAGTCCCAGATACTGGCATCCTCTCCAACTACACTCTGTAGCTGAGCATCCTTAAGGATGTGTAAAATTAGATCTCCTGTCGTCTGAGTACCAGAAATTGTTACCACATACTGTCTTCCATATGAACAGTAATTTCTGATTCAGAGAATATTTTTAAAAAAAACCTGCAAATTCATACACTGACCTTCAGCAGGAATCCCGAATGAATCACAGAATCACCTAGGTTGGAAGAAACCTTTAAGATCATCAACTCCAACCATAAACCTAATGCTGCCAAAACCACCACTAAACCATGTCCCTTAGCACTACGTTGAACCACTCCTGGAAAATCCAAATTGAAATAATATTTTTTCCATCTCACTTATACAGATAAAAATCCCCAGGACTGATGCTTAGCTTTTGAAGAAAAGAGAAAACAGTGAAGAAGGAAGGGCAAAGTTCACTTGTATGTGCAACCTAGTTATAGGCTTCCAAAGGTGCATGACGTAGGCAGCAAAGTGTGCAGTATGAGTGTGCTAGTGAATGATACTGATGCAGCAGTCCAGAGAGAGGTTAGCCTGAAATGTGGAAAGACCTAATGTTGGCATGTGCAACAAGAAAAAGGCAGCTCCTCTAAAACCATAGCAGTGAACAGTGCTGCACAGCTGGAGGACCCGCTGTGGTGCACTGCAGTCACCCAGTTCTGGTTTGTTTTCTCCAGCAAGTGCAAGTGGTAGTTTGTGGTAGGTACTTGTGACTCCCTGTGCTTCTGGCTGTTTGATGTACTTTTATATTTTTGCCTTGTTGTCTGTTTCCAGAGATCATCACTTAATACAGAATCTGAGAATGATGATACGGTGCCTATCATGTGGGAAGGTCAAAGCACTTTCATAAAGGCACATATTACTGGTCTTCCCTTGTTCAGAGTGAGAATTGACTCAAAAAGAAGTTCAATGACTTGCACCCAATATTTCAGTTTCTTACTGGTTGCTGACACTGAAATCCAGATCTTCTAAATCCTGGTCAAACTGTCTTGCTGGTTGTCTGAAAGATTGTTCCAGAAGGTCTGTAAGGTGTACTCAGTAATCATGCAGTGCTTTGCCGAAACAATATAAAATGGGAAGCACAATTACTGGAACCTTGTCCTCTCCTAACAGCTACACCTCCCTCCCAACAGTAACTCTCTCAGTCCTACTAAAACAGATCATTGTCTCCTTACCAGGTACCTGGCACCCTCCATCGCTTGCTTGACACACTAGAGTAGGTGCACTGCCAGCATTCCTGGGTAGCAAGGACTGTAGTATAGCATCACCAGTCAACCAATATTCTTGGGATGTTTTTCAGACATACTAATCTTTGATAAGAGTCACCATTATTTAGGACAAAGTTATGAAACTGCAGGTAGCAGGACTCTGAATGAAGGGCAGTAATCTACACAGAGCAAAGAGGACAACATAGCTAGTGCTTTTTCTCCTTTGGGATCTTCCTCCACCATTCAGTGGGGCAAGGATCTGTATCCAGTTTTTTTGACTTCAAGTCCACCACAATAGCTGCTGCAATTCCACCGTGATAAAACAGTATGTCAACGTGGCAGAGCACACCCACACTTCTTAGTCAAATCAGCTGGGATAATGTCAGTGTCCTTGGTCCATTCCCCTCTCTCCTGGGCGTTTGGCAGCTTAATTAGGTAATGCAATTTAGATAATGCAGACATCTAGCTTTGAGGTGCTTCTGGCTTCCAGTGGCTGCTGGCCTTGCAGGCATTCAACAAGAAGCTGGAAGAAGGTAGGTGCTTCCCACCCTGCCACCGTCGCTTAGGAGCTGCGTTTAAGCTGAGGCTCTTGTGCTTGGTCCCTGCCTGAGCTGTGTTGCAGCCACATTTGCGCCTGGCTGTGTACCCTTGTTGATCCTGACCTACGGACTTGGCTTCCTGACTTGACCTCAGACCTGCCCCACCACCACAGCCTTGACTGGTGACCTGGACTCTTGACCTGCCTTGCTGGTCCTTTTTGGGTATTGTGGGACAGGCCCCTTGTCAGTAAGTTGCCCCCCTTGCCTGCCTGCCTGTCACCCTCAGCTCCTGGCTTGCTTTGCCCTTCAGAGCATCGCCGGCCTTGCTGCTCCCCAACATGCAGCCCCGTAGCGCAGCTCAAGTTACGCCTCTTTGTGGCTTCTGATTCCAGTGCTGGGCTGGTCAGAGCTTGTTTAGGTGTCTCTGCATGCCACTGCTCTTCACTGAGCAAGCAAGCCAGTTCTCTTGGAGCTTGCTTAGGGACCTCCCAACACAATGGTCGCACTGTGTAAAAGGGCCCTTACTAGTCTCCCATCTGTTTCAAAATACTGTGGTCATGTTCTTTTCCACTTCCAAAGAGTGCACCGTATTTGCATACTGTGTCGACGACACCAAAAAAGTGCCTAAAATGAATGCATTTTGACTGCAGCTGGATGAATGCCATGATTGCTTGAGGCACCTTAGATCATCGCACCGGATTTATACTGTGTCACGCCCTGTGATGTGAAGTAATTTTTCTTTAATAGAGCTTTACTAGAACAGGTATGTGGGAGGGAGAAGGCGGCTGGCAGCCAAGCTAACCGTCGGGAGTGCAACCTAGGCACTGCCTTCGGAAGGCACACGTGTGGCTTACACCCATTAAGTTTTACATAACCTAAATTAGGGTGGATCACTGGGTACTCATTTGCATGTGCAGCTGCCAGAAAGTGTTCCTTTCATCTTAACAAACCTGAGGCTGCAAGAATTCTCTGCCTCAAAGTAGGCCTTTTCAGCATAACCCAAAGCAAATCAGTAAGTACTTCATTATGTAGAAGACTCTACTTATTCCTTTGTCTAAATGGATTTTTTCTTCTGTCTAATTGTATCATATATTTCCATGGTGTTAGAAGAACTTTGGGGCTATAGATGCTAAAAGATGATGAAACTCCTCTTGCAGAGAGAACAGAGATGATTAAAACAGGGCTTCTGGAGAAGCTTGTACTAGCTTCCCCATCCCTGACTTTTCTCATGCAGCATTTCAGAACGCCAAAGAGATTTCAGGAATTTTTCCTGACGTTTCTAAAGTGTTATATTTCACAAGTAGAAATTGCTGCTACAGAAAGAGATGGAAGCAGGATTCTGCGTTTGATTAGGAGTAAAATGACCAACAAAGATGTTCTGACAATGGTCACGTTGGTTCGAGGCTGAACTGGATGCCTACTTCTTTCTGTCACTGTCTAGCACTCTTCTGTAATACCTTCCCTTTCGTTAACATTTCACACTAGACTGCTTGTCGACAAAGGAGATAGAAATACATTTTTAATTTTCCAGCTAAAAGCAGAATATGATAATTACCTTTTGTATCTGTCCGTTCTTCTGTTACTAATGAGACAGAGAGTTTCCATTTCTCACTAGTTATTTGCACGTCAGTCTAATCAAAGACGGTCCTCGGGAAAAAAGTCTTCCTGCTACAACTTGATTCACCCTACTGCTCTTGAAGGTGAGGGGGTTTTGACTGTTTAACTAGTATTTAAGAAGTTTCAAAGTTCTGTTGTCTCAGATTTTTTTTCATAAGCTGTTACGGGATGAACTTACATTATGGGATGAATACTTCTAACACTCCTATATAGAGTCTTTTTCAATGTTTCCAACAGCTAATGCTTAGGATGTTTGCTCTGTAGATAGCAAAATGTCTTGCAACATCAAAGATTTGGAATTGCCAAGGCAACAGTTGACTCAAAGAGTGTATTTCTTCCATGTATTAGTTAATATGAGCTGAGTAGCTTGAAGATCAGCCACTGCTTGGGACTTTGAGCTCATGAAACCATAGATTCTTGATGGGATTAGTGGTATACGTATGTCTCCCCAGCTCGTTATTTGCAGTTTTCTCTTAGGGCATATCACAAAAAATCTGATCCCAAAACAAACTAAACAAAACCTGAAATGTGGTTGCTGTTTAGTATTTCATGGCCTGCTACAACAATTGTGTCTAGTATTTTTTAGTAAGGAATCTCAAATGGTGGTTTCAGTGGTTAGAGACTGAGGTAACAGGCAGATAGAGAGGAGCAGTGAACCTTGTAATTGGCAAAGTAGCGATATAATTAACAGTATGTAAGTAAGGAATAATCATAGAGCCTTTGGAGTGCATTCTATACAGTAAACTTCTCAAGAAAGTTGCTAATAAACATTATGCTCATTTTGAGAGAAGGAAAAACTAAGATGTTTATTTATTAAAAATGGAAAGAGATGAACTGTCAAGACGAGAGTGTGTAGAGCCAGCCATGGTAAAGCCATGACGTTTTCAAGACCTGCAGTAGGATGCCTAACATACCATAAAGAGGTATGAGTATGAACTGAGAGGCAGTACAAATCTGAGTATAGTGAAATAATCCGGATAAGCCTCAGAAAACCTTCAGGCTTTTTTGCGGTTCCTGGTGGAGTTCATAGAGGGAGGGCTCAGTGCAAGCAAGGTCTCTGTGATGAAGAAAATGTGCTCTTCTTTTCAAACAGTGGAGAAAGTCAAGTAAGACCTGATCACATAACTAGTCATCTGGTCAGGAAAGGTTGCTTCCTGCTAGAATGGAAAATAAAGGAAGACTTTTTAATTCAAAAATATCCTCCAGCAGCTTCTGGCATATCTCTGGGATACAGTGACGTCTTCATGGTGCTGAGAACAAGCTTCAGTTTCAATAGTACCTAGAAATAATAATCAAATAACAATTTAAGTAGCAACTTCCAGCCGTGGACACTTTTATAATACATAACTTTGCTGGAGCAGAAGTGAAGACAGTCCGTGATGCTCGTCTATTATTGTAAGGCCTCTGCTTTAAACTTTCCTTGGTGATACCTGCCCCCTACCTTACCTGTAACAACAAGAAAAAGGTATTTATTCACAAAACTTGGATTTTATTGTTTACCTGTCAAATTAGTGACTTTATTGTTTGGCGTTAAACTACTGAACTACGTCAACAGATTAGAAAGATTGCTTTAATGCACTGACTTTGCAGGAAGACAAGAANAGCAGTTCCCTGTCCTTCCTGAACGGGGGAGCCCAGGATGGTGAGACGCAACACGAGTAGGTGTTTTACCCTACCTGTACAGAAATTATATCTGCAGAAACTGCAGGTGGCTCACTTGGATTTAATGGGATTGTGTGATGGAGTCATATATAACTACAGACTTTAATGTTACTGTCTGCTAGTTTAGATACGCTGGCTAGCATGAAAGGTCCATAGCAAGCCATTATCCGTACTCTGGTAGCTGCCAAGCTCTGTATGGAGTAGGAAAAATAAGTCTGTGTTAGCCTAAATCAAGCATGCATAAACAGCGTGTTCTATCCTCAGAACATCTTTAGACATCCAAAATTATTAGCTTTTTTTTTTTTTTTAAAAAAAGCAACATTTCAGATTCTCTTATAATTTGTTCCAAGCATCTCAGTTCCAGAAAGGAATAGTATTTTACCTGGGGCAGATGTTTTCAAGACATTACTAAATAAGCTCAGAGTAAGGCAACAATTGCTTAAAACTGTGGACAAATTAAGAAATATATATTTGGACTTTTGAGTGGATCTGTGCTATTCATTATTTGCTGAGTGTGTGCCCCAAGTACAGTAAATTCTTGTTTCCCCTTTTTTAAAACTTCAAACCTCAACAAAGGATAAAAAATTCCATTGTCAGCTGTTGCTTAAAAAAGAAGTAGGAAGTTCTATGATTAAAGGAACATGAGTGTTATGTGAGAGGAGGAAATGAGAGTTTCAGAAGAAAAGAGCTGACAGCAGGGATTTACCCAAACCCTTCGTGTGACCCCCAGAGAGATCCCAGCAAACAACATGTAACGTCTCACTGCTGTGGCCTACAAATTTCAGGAATTTTTAGTCACTGCAGTGTGATCTTGGAGAAAAGGTTATAGTATACTTTCCCTTGAAAGCCCCTTCTGCATTCCCCTTCCACCGGCTACTCTGTCTTGCAACGTGAAGATGGGACACGCGTGTGACACAGACACAAGGCCAAACATCTGCACACGCTGTTGTCTGTCACTTAACTACCATGTCATGATAAGCCAGCTAGTCAAGAGGAAAAACTTACGTCACTGGGGACTAAGGTACTTGCTTCAGCGTGTGGGGTCCGCAAGAGTCGCCTGTTCTGTACTGACTCCAATCCTGTGCGTTTTGGTGAAGCGTATCTTCTGGAAAACCAGCTGGATATGACCCAGCAGGCATCAAGAGATGATGACTCTTCTAGTTTCCATTACAGTTTGATCTAAGAGAGCAGGTCAAACAAGAACGAAAGGCTGAAAACTTTATAGAGCCAACAGACATCTTTTTTTGGTCAGGCAGGTCAACCATCGGAATAAAGAGTTCTTAAAAGATCTTATGTTTTCTCCTGCATTGTCTTTGTTATCAGGAATAGTTTCTGCCCAGGACTTGTTGGTTCTGCCAGCCCTCTCACCTGCATTAAGGAAACCAAGGGCAGTCTGAAAGCTTTTATGCACGTCAGGATCTTCCTTTTTCAATCAGCGACTGAAGGGTGTATGTTAGGCCATGTCCCATTCCTGATGCATGGTTTCAAAATCCAGTTCCTCCCTTCAGTTCCTGATCCTTGGCTGCTTTCTCGAGGCACATCTCCACACTTCTTTAGAGATAGATTTGAAAAAAGCTGTGATCTGAGAACCTACCACATGGAGTAGTTCATTTCACCCAGAACCCACACCTTGTTGCTCTGCTTCTTAGTAAAGTGCATTAGTTTGGGCTCAGTGCAGTCTTAACCGCAGTTACGTGATTCCCAGTTTGGAGTTAGCCTGTGCCCAGCAAGCTTGGAGTACAGAAGGAGCTCACTCATGTCAGGCCATGGAGACATACTTTGAGTGTTATCAGGTCAACTTCAAGGCTTCCTCCACTAAGGTACAATGAGTGTGCAGGCTCTGTGAAGCATTTTTCCAACCCTTGGCCATTTATGTCGTGGGCTTCTGTACCACCTTCGATTTTTCATAACTGTTGGAAGACAGGCACAGAAACTGTATGTGTCGCTCCATTGGTGGTCTTCTGCGTGCCCCTGGTTAGTCCTTTGTTTCCATGTTTGTAGATGATACTGTATTTTCTTGTCCCAGCACACCCTGGGAACTCATGTTAAATTTGCAATCTCCCCTCTTCCAGTTTGAAGCCGTGACCCCTCGTCCTATCACTATATACCCTTGTAAAAAGTCCCTCTCCAGATTTCTTCTAGGCCCCCTTCAGATACTGGAAGGCAGCTATAAGATCTCCCTGGAGCCTTCTTTTCCCAGGCTGAACAACCCCAACTCTCTCAGCCTGTCCTCAAAGGAGAGGTGCTAACCCTCTGATCATCTTTGTGGCCCTCATCTGGACCCGCTCCAACAGGTCCATGTTCTTCTGATGTTGGTAGCTCCAGAGATGGACTCAGTATTCCAGGTGGAGTCTCACGAGAGCAGAGTAGAGGGGCAGAATCACCTCCCTCGACCTGCTGGCCACGCTGCTTTTGATGCAGCGCAGGATGTGGTTGGCTTTCTGGTTTGCAAGTGCACATTGCCAGCTTATGTTGAGTCCCCCTTGTCCCTCTCCTCAGGGCTGCTCTCAATCCATTCTCTACCCAGCCTGTATTTGTGCTTGGGATTGCACCGACCCAGGTGCAGGACCTTGCACTTGGCCTTGTTGAACTTCATGAGGTTGGCATGGGCCTGCCTCTCAAGCCTGTCCAGGTCCCTCTAGAAGGCATCCCTTCCCTCCAGCATGTACCCAGGCCCATCACAAAAATCAGGCTGATTATAATATAGGCTTACACTGGGCAGATGGTAACTATCTTCTTAATTACAAGTTTTAAGGACTTTCTGTGTCTCGTATCTAGCATGTTCTGTCCACGTAAGGGCAGAAACGCCAACATTATGAAGAATTACCCTGCTGCATCTTATCAGGAAGGGAAGAAATTTGATTTTAAAAAGAAAACCCACAAAACTTTTGGCAGAGATTTAAACTACTTTTTTATTGTTGTTGTTTCATTTTGCTTTCCTTTTAGTGCCTGATCTTAAAGGACCCAAATCTGTCCCCAGGGGGGGAATTTAATCATCAATTCCAACAGGAACAGGATGGTGCCCTTATTATTCCTACCTCAGATAACAAACTGCCTCCAGGGAAGGGGTTCCTTTGTTGTTGCTGGGTTACTTTTTTAGTGTGTTTGTTACCCTTGGAGTTTAAGACCTAAGCCTATAATCTCCAAAGCAAAGCAGCGATTGTGACCCTAAGCGAAGGAGGTGCTGTAACGCTGTTGTTCAGTATTGTGCAAGCCGCTGAGCGCTGTGCTGTGCAGAACGCTTGCGTCTCCTCCGGACATCAACTTCCACGAGATGTAGTTTTTCTAAATGACACCAGGTGTTGTACAGAAAAACCAGGAAAGTAGAGGAGCTGAGCCAAGTTCTTGGTATGGCTTTTCACACCTGTGTGTGTTGCCCCGGGCAGACACCTTCTACAGGTGAAAAATGTGGCCCTAATCATGGGTGGTTTTAAAAGCACTCATTGACCTTGATTTCTCTATCAAACTTTCTACTTTAGCATTTGACTGCTGTATAAAGTTAGCGTCCCCAGAGGATGGTGTGTTTTCCTAATGGTTAACTTTTGCCTAAATCAGAGGGTTTTAGGCCACAGGGGATTGATGAGCTAGCCAAGTACAGAACTGCGAACTAGTTTCAGCTACAATGCTGAAGTAGCTGTGGCAATCGGGGAAAAAAAGCATGGAAGGACAAGGGCGACGCAGCTGAGACCAGCCAGCTTCAAGAGGGTTGCTACGCGTCCTGCACACTCCTGGCGCTGAGCTTCACTGGGGAGGCCCCGCCGAAATGCTGGCTGTGGTGCCAAAGGCTGTGCGGGGGAAGCGACTGGTGGGACACATTAGAGAAACTCGATAAACAAACCGAGCGTCAGAGAGAAACCGTAGAAAGGGCAGGGTGGAGGGGCAGGAAGCGAAAGCCCTGTAACCGCTGAGTCCTGTCCTGCCGCCGCCGCCAGCCGCGACTCGGCGTCGGCGTCGCCATCTCTCCCGCACACATGAAAGTGCTGCAGAGTGTTCGGAGCCAGAGACGTCAACCCTCCTGCACACAAGGGGATGAGCACGTGCAAGACAGCTGGTGGGGCCTAATGAAGTTACCAGAAGAAGCCAGGTGGCTGAGTCTGCCTCAAGATCCCCATTTACACCAACCTGAAAGAGGAGAGTTTGGGTTTGTTTCGTATTGATTAAATTCAGGCTCTAATTTTCATATAATTTGTATATAGAAAGTAAACGCATTTTTGTTATCTCTTTTCCCGAGAGAGGTTTAGCTGCTTTGGCAGAGTGAATATCAAACAATGTCTCCTGAAAATCTTAGGCAATTGAAACTTATCTAGAGATTCTTGTATTGATTTCCCACATTTACCACAAGTTTAATATTACTGATCTACAGTATGACTCAAAGATTCTCCTGCTCTTCAATTAAAGCAGTCAGCTAACTTCAGGCATTGATTTTCAAAATGAATATTTAATCGACTTCCTAATTCTGCGTTTGTGCAACAGAGTCACAAAGCGTGTAGTTCTGCATTAAGGAATTCACGTCTGTGGTGGATCAAATTCTCCACTAGATGGTAATGTTGTTTCAGATGATTGGTATTGAAAGGCACTTCTCTGCCAACAACTCCAAAAGGAAGTGGAAGACCTGAGATTTGTCCAAAAAATGATCTTTGGATAATTTGGGGAAGAAAAATGTTTCCATTTATTAGAAAATCATTTTCAGTTTAAAAAGGTTTTGATGAAAACTTTGCATGTAGTGTAATTATTAAGATCATGGAAGTCTTAGTTCACGAAACAACTTTGAAAATGTCTAAAAACAATGAATTCATTGACAGAGAAGGCGGAAGACAAGCAGAACGACGTCTGCTTTATGCTCTTATCTGATACCCATCGTTGCTGCTGAGTGACTCAAAATCCTTCAGTTCTTTCTAGCCGCAGTTTTGCTGGGAAGCAGAAAAATACTCTTCTCCTCCTTTTATGGCAATGGAGACAGAAAAGCAAAAGACCATTTTTACCACGGTACTGGAAAGCCTCACTGGCTCCTTCGGCACAGTCCCGGGGGTAAAACAGCAGCTGTGCTCCTCTCCACCTGCCTCCTGGGGCTTGGCATGGCCGGGCGGGCAGATGGAGATAAAGGATGAACCACGACGTACACACAGCGGAGGCTCTGGGCAGGCCCTGCAGCCAGTGACACCCAGACTTGCAGGTCTCTGCCAGCTCCCTGCCATGCTGGTGGTGCTGGGCCATGATGCAGGAGAACACGTCACGTAGCACTGCCGTGTAGCTTCTAGTACTATTAGTCCCCTGTGGGTAAAGATCAGATCAGGGAACAAGTACCTTACTGTTCTCAGTGCTTGTGGGCTGCAGTTGGGACCAAAGGGTGGCCTTTATCGCAGAAACATAATTTACTTTATTTACATTCAGCAAAACACAACCACTACGAAATGGAAAAACGCCAACGTGCCCCACAAGGAGAAATACAGTTCCTGTATGTACTACGGGCAAACAGCTGCAGGCTTGCTCCTAGGCAGGATCTCAGATGAGTGCAGCTCTGGAAAATGTTTTAATAAGTCTTTAAATAGCAGCTAGCATTAAAGCTAAATACGGTTTCCACCTTAGATCTTGAGCTAAGGTTTCCAGCTTCTGTACTAGGATTTATCATGAAATTCAGTGGACTCTTTTACATTCAATTTTACCTTAGTGTGCTGACAAATCTAAGCCGTGGTATTACAAATACTAACCTAAAATTAGCTCCGTTTGTTTCTTAGAGGTGATGTTACAGAT
This sequence comes from Burhinus bistriatus, assembly GCA_013397275.1. NCBI lineage: Eukaryota > Metazoa > Chordata > Aves > Charadriiformes > Burhinidae > Burhinus > Burhinus bistriatus. The sequence continues at coordinate 349,557 of VYXH01003537.1, read as the reverse complement.
TAAAAGCAGAATTATGCTATTTGCAAACTAACATGCTCTCCGCTAGCACCGGTTGGGAACATCATCACTTAACTCACATCGAGAAAGACAGTCCCTGCCAACACTGGATCCTCTGATCACATGAGACTCAATTACATATACTTTAAAGTTCATCAGGGCTGGTTTTATTTAACAAAGCAAAGTTTAAAAAAAGACTTTTCACCTTTCACTTGGAACAAGAGAGTAAGAAAGATACCACCAGGAAAATTTCAATAGAGGTTTGATTTAAAGTAACGATTCCTGATTTTGGTAGTTCTGCAATGGGACTCCATTAATTGTTGTTAAAGGATTATTCAGGCCTTGGCTACAGAGATGGTTATGGCTGTAAATACAGTTATGGAAAGACACGATTTGGTTTGAGAGAGGAAAATGTAACGCTTCTGTTTCAAGTTTGGGTTAGTATTCCCTATTCTGTAATCCTAGCACACTTCAGCCTGATGCAAACACGGATAACTCCCATTTTTGCTTTAAATCAGAGGAACAGAGGTTTATCCCACTCTCAAGAGACAGGAGACGAATCTCACGCTCAGGGAAATCTTTGCAGGCCCTTCTAAGGGCACTTGCCCATTGCCAGTTGCTGCACCCCTGCCCTACCTAGGGAGGCAAAATTGACAGTGAGAGGTAACAGTTTTCATCAGAGCTAACACATCTGATGACCTTTCGGGCTCCGATTGTATTCAGCTCTCCAGACAGGAAGCTGCAAAATCGGAACTGAATGAAGGTTCGACACACTTGTCCTTATCCCACGGGTGCTGCGCTGGTTACCCTGAAGGCTTCTGCTGACCTGCCCACCAAAGACACCTTCTCGTGGCTGTCTCTGTTTCAGACTCCAACTGACTAGCAAGCACACCAGCCAGAAGGACCTTAGGTAAAAAAGATGAAGGTGTTGTTAATTCTAAAGATGCTAAATGGTGCTGCCTCAGCCAAAACTTCCGCTGGTTTCCACAGGAGTATGGTTTCAGAAGGGATTTTCCATTTATCATCCCAAATTAAAATCCCAGCAATTTTACAGCTCTCTGTTAGAAAAGAGCTAGTTAGAAAGCGTTATTCCATTTCTCTGCTCTTCTATAGAGCTTTCAATCTGCAGATTTTCAAGTGCTTTGGAGAGGACATCCCATTTCCTCTCTCTTTGTAAGCACAGTAGTGGAAACATAACGCGTTTAAGTGTTCCTGTTTGGGCTCATCCTGCTCTGCAAAAGCAGAGGCACAAGGGAGAGAGCCGTTGGAGAGCCCCTAGCCCCGCTCAGCCACTCTAACCCCTAAATAGCCCTGCCTTTCCTGGGTATGACCTCCTAGTCAAAGTGCAGAGCACCCTGGCACTGAGCCAGGAGGGAGACGCTGAACTGTAGGAGCAGAAAAGCTGAAAGTTGTTCCTGGGTTGGGGGGTGTGAGTGGCACTGGGACGTATGAATAAGCAGCAATCTGCGTGCAACCGAAGTCTTTAAAAAGTACTTTTCGCTTTTGGCTATATATTAGATGTCTAAACTATATGCTCCAAATGGAGCATGATTAAACATGTATCTTAACCTTTCGAAAGCTAGAATATTTAGCTGTTCTTCCAAGACCGAGCCCTAAAATTAAATGACTCCAGATCTATATTGCTGCTAGATCTGCACTGCAGTTGTCGCTTATTTTTAGCAAAAGGTGATTAACTTCCTTTGTCCAACTTAATCTGTTTCTACCAAAAAAAACCCCTAAGGACCCTGAGGCTAATGCTTTTCCCCATGCAACAAGAGAAACACGTGCAGCATCAGCGAGCGGAGGGAAGCAGGGCAGGGCACCCCTGGACAGCAAACACCCCTCGCCTCGTGCAGGGGCTGCTGGCCCTGTTGGGGACGTGTGAGAAGGACAGGACCAAGATGAGGGGCAGCGGGAGCCGGACTTCACCGAGCGATGCCCTGCAAAACTCCCTAGCTTCACCTTTGGTGTGCACACCGGGGGAGTATAACTGTTAATGCCAGAGGGGGGCCTTGGGAAATGCATCAATGTGTGAGAGCTGCTAGGCACCACTGAGACATGACTTAAATTGATTCAAACAGTCCGGTCTCCTCCGGTGTCACTGCCTGTGCATCCCAGAGGGACACCACCTTGGAGCACAGCACGCACAAGCTGAATGGGTGCCAGGATTCGCCCTGTCCATAACTTTCTGTGCAGAGCAAAGCGCATGGTGGGGTGGAGCAGAAAACACGTCTGGAAAGGCAAACCGCTAGAGCTGAGCTTGCTCTGCTGACAATACGCGTGGCGAGATCCTGTGCTGCGTCCGTACAAGGGACCATGCAGGGTCCAGGGAGAGGATGACACGAACAAAATTTCTTGGGCTGTTCATGGGATTGGAAAAGGAAGCGTGGCCCAACATAACCTTGTGGCTTGGCTTCCCACAGGTTAACCATTTGTTTCTGGAAGACTTCGCAGCTGGAGCAGAGCTCTGTGCTCCTGCTCTGCATGGCTATCCATCCTAAACCAGCGTGGGGGTGTCTGCTTGAGCTCCCATCATTGGTGTGTGAGATAGATAGATAGATAGATAGATAGACAGATAGATAGACAGACAGATAGATCCCAAGCCTCCACGGGTCACTGAAGCAGCACCACTGGCCAGCTGCAAGCTGCACCCCAGTGCAATTCTTTTCTACAAAAGATGCTGAAAAACTTTTCCCTCAGTTCCTGTCCCCAGTGCATTCTTGCTTCACCTGATTGGAGCCTCTTCAGCAAGGTCACCCCTATGCAGTAGGTAAAAGAGATGAAGATGAGCTGAATACCTCACCTGTAGCGTCTGTGTGCTGTGAAATGTGAGCAGGATTGAGGGAAAAAAGCTTGTGCAGGTAAAAGGTGGGCTAACAAAGCAGGGCAGGGCCACTGAAATTGGTATAGGCAGTTGGGGCAAACCTCCTGCAGGAGATCTGGAAGTGGCTAAACCATGTATGTGATGTGCTGCAAGTTGACTTTTTGATATCATTAGACAACAGCCAGTAAGGCTATGAGTAAGTACCAATGCTGATTAGGAAAATAAATGCATAAATTCGATGTCCAGAGATTTTAAGGAAAAATATGCTGATGATGGAACAGGTACTCTCTCTCTGATCTGTTTGAACCTAATATCCAGAACAGGCAGGAAGCATTAGAGCAAAAGCAGGATTTCCTCCTAGTAAATTCAGTTTCCCTCTTTTAGTCTAATTACGTTGTACTAAGTGATGCCGTCCTTTTTTTAAGTTACACACTGAGAAGTTAAATAAGAGAAAGAACAAACAGAAAAAAAAAAAAAAGAGAAAGAAAAGCAAGAGCACATGCAATTGCATTGCCTTTGGCATGTGAAAAAGTGCAGGCAGAAGTGGCTCAGGGATAGACCGTGTCTCAGGGCTCTGTACAGCTTGTACCAGTGCCTGAGCTGTCCTTACTGCGCTCCCTCATAGCAGCTGGTGCACAATGAGTTTGAATTACTTTCCATGCGTACTTGTTTGTACCTACTAATGAAAATCAAGCCTAACATACTGTGTTTCTTCAGCTATTTCTTCTTAATTTAGCCATTGCCAACCACCGTGGCTTTCACCTCACTCTAGTTGTCTGATTTCACTGCACTCTAATTTTCTCTTTTTTTTTTTTTTTCCCCTCTGCAGAGCTTCCTGTTCACCAGATATTTGCTGATGAACTTTCTCTAATATTTCAGTTGCAAGCTCTACGAAGGTTTTTGTTATCAAGAATCTGCAAATTAAGTACGTCTTTTTTTTTTCCTCTGCTGCCTGCTTTATGTTTAGAGCAGTGACCAACACAGCCTTTAAAATTACTCTTCCGGAGGTTTTTTTTAGAAATGCTGCCTTGTGCAAGGTGCCACGGGGAGAGGGACAACAGGAACAGGGGGCTGAAGCAGAAAAAAGCTTAATTCTTATCCTCCTGGGAGAGAGCACCACGCAGGACACCCCAAGCCAGCTGTAGAAGGTGCAGTAGGGCAGGCTGAAATTTCGGGAGGTTTGTGCCATGAATTGGGCCACTGTGACCCACCGGCAGGTGTGGCTGGTGTTCATGGGACCGGCGCCTTTTCCATTGGGAACACGAGCAGAATGCAAATGCGGAAAAATTGGCAGGAAGGGTGTGCTGGGGGCAAAGCCAAGAAATCACATCCGCCCCAGAGCTGCGCGCCGTGGGCCAAGCGTCAGAAACTGTCCCGGAGGGTCAGGCAGCCCCAGCAGCGCTGCATTGCTTCATGAGATAGGCAGTCACTTGGCAACAGCCCGCATCCCGCTCCCAACGGCGGCGCGTTCCCATGTCCTCTCCTAGGGCCAGGGCGAGGGTCGGCGGGGAGGGAGGGAGGGAGCCTTTGAGGGGAGGGAGGCTGCGGCTCAGCCCGGGCTGCGGCAGGTACTGAAATCGGACTGTAAAGGTCACCGTGTAGCTTCCTGAATATGTCATAGAAACAAGGCTGGCAAAGGGCACACGTACAGCAGCAGAAGACCTTGAACCCTTGTGCAAATTTACCAGGGGATATGGAAAAGCAAACACAGAGGAGCCCAGCGAGAGCTGTGGCGGTTAGAGCTACCTCTGAATAGCAGGTTTTAACTAGAGTTGGTCATTAATTTTGCAACCAAATACTTTTCATCAGATATTGCCTGCTCTGATCAGGCTCAAGAATTTTTCACTAGGATGTGTATGTATTGAACACATCTTTTCCCTTTTCTTTTTTTTTTCTCTTCCCTTTTTTTTTTTTTTTTTTTTTTTTAAGACAGAGAGA
>VYXH01003537.1:333818-344317 GCA_013397275.1 Burhinus bistriatus | reverse complement strand
TTTTTTTTTTTTTTCCCCTCTGCAGAGCTTCCTGTTCACCAGATATTTGCTGATGAACTTTCTCTAATATTTCAGTTGCAAGCTCTACGAAGGTTTTTGTTATCAAGAATCTGCAAATTAAGTACGTCTTTTTTTTTTCCTCTGCTGCCTGCTTTATGTTTAGAGCAGTGACCAACACAGCCTTTAAAATTACTCTTCCGGAGGTTTTTTTTAGAAATGCTGCCTTGTGCAAGGTGCCACGGGGAGAGGGACAACAGGAACAGGGGGCTGAAGCAGAAAAAAGCTTAATTCTTATCCTCCTGGGAGAGAGCACCACGCAGGACACCCCAAGCCAGCTGTAGAAGGTGCAGTAGGGCAGGCTGAAATTTCGGGAGGTTTGTGCCATGAATTGGGCCACTGTGACCCACCGGCAGGTGTGGCTGGTGTTCATGGGACCGGCGCCTTTTCCATTGGGAACACGAGCAGAATGCAAATGCGGAAAAATTGGCAGGAAGGGTGTGCTGGGGGCAAAGCCAAGAAATCACATCCGCCCCAGAGCTGCGCGCCGTGGGCCAAGCGTCAGAAACTGTCCCGGAGGGTCAGGCAGCCCCAGCAGCGCTGCATTGCTTCATGAGATAGGCAGTCACTTGGCAACAGCCCGCATCCCGCTCCCAACGGCGGCGCGTTCCCATGTCCTCTCCTAGGGCCAGGGCGNTTTTTTTTTCTTTTTTCTTTTAAGACAGAGAGAGAAAGAGGAGTGCTCGTAAAGGCAAAACAGACTATTTGGTCATAACCTCCCGTTAGTCCCTTTCCCACAGGCAGCCAGCAGTGGGTGATTAGAGCCCTCCTCTGGGACAAGGAAAGAGCCCAAGTCTGGATACACCCCCTGCCAGCTCCAGGCCAAAGGAACAACACTCGCTATTTTTCCTCCCAAGTGTTTTCTCTGTTGGGGAGTGATAAGGAATGTGTTTTTCAGTGGTTTCTGTGAATGCTGCTATGCTGGTTATAGAAAATTGTTCCTTTTACATAAATAATTGTCTCTTTTTTCTTCCTAATGGTTCCCCTCACCTTGGGGCAGGTTGAACAAATGGTTGGCTTGCTGGCCCAGAGTGAAGGACAACCAGTGCTGGACGCCTCCGACCAGGCTCTTGGCTGGTGGGGCATCTCCTGGTTTTTGCAAAGTCCTTCAAAGGTGTTGGGCTCCATCCAACTCAGGATAGGAAAGACTTTGAAATTTTGCAGTTTTGTGGGGAGAGGGAACTATTTTCCACCAGACACTATTCCTCAGAAAATATGTTCGGAAGCAGTCAAGGAAACTGGGAGAACAGCTAAGTCTTCATGTGTCAATCTTGCCTTTAGCAGGGTCAAGGAATGGTTGGGTTTACTTCACTTCAGGGATTTTAATGCTACACCTGCCTTACTGGGTGAGTTTATAACAGAGAGAGAGTTCCCTGAAGTATTTTCAGCCAAAAACTGTGATTCCAAAAATTGAGCTGAAGGATATCTGTATGCAACTCTAAGGTAAGATAACTGTACGTCTTATGGAAACATGTTTTAATGATGGTGTGTTTAAAGGCAAAAAAGTTTGCATGAACAAATATTTGTGTCACTGCTACTCTGTTGCAACTAATTTATTGGCAAAGCTTCTTGAGGCAGGAGCTGTCAAAGAGTGAAGTCACTGGCGATTAAAAGTGAGTGATTAGGATGACTAGGAGCTGTATTTGGACATGACATTGAGGAATTTGTGTTCTTATCCATGTATGCTAAGAACTTTGTGAAGTATTTTGATACATCATTACTCTGGAGATATCATCTTTTTCACTGGTGTTTTGGTTGTTCCAGTCTCAGGTGAACCCAGTGGTGGGAAATTGAGCAAAAATGTTCTTGAAGATTTTTTACTTCTCTGCTTTCAATATCCAGATTAATTTTCACTTCAGTTTAGCTTGAGTTGACTGTTCCTTTTACTCAGATGAGTTTACACTTTTTGAAAGAGTAGGAAGTAAAAGTTTGTTTAGGACAACATTAATTAATTAATAATTCAGTATGTGCATTATTTATTTTGTACATTACAATCATCGCTTTGGCTTAGATGTTCCCCATTTGTTGGCTGATGCCTGTCTCTGAAAATGAGTTTCTAAATGTCAATAATGCCAAATCTGTCTAGTTCCAGGAGCCTACATGATAAAAGACTGCATTTTGGTTAGATGGATAATTTATTCCTGGACTGATAAGCACTAGGCACGGTGCAATCACTCTGCAAGGTTCTTGACATGAAAGCTATGCGTATGCTCTATATAGTTTCTTTTGATGGTTTGGTTAGCTCACCCCAACATTACTAGCTAACTTTGCGCCAATATGGAATACAAAATATTTCTCTGGCTTCTCCTCTGAGAGCAATTTCTGCTGTAGGTTGCTAGGAGGGAAGCTTGGTCCCTCCATAAAGGACAGTGACTTCTATTTTCCACATCCTTTTCATAAAGCATGTGTGAAGATACAGCTCTGCCTGTTCCTATCTTGGGTCTGATCCTCTCCTCCACATACCTTCAAGTCAACCTTGTGGTCCCTGCTTCTTTGTCACAGTAAAATTTATGTAAAGACGGTGGGGGAAGCCGGTGGCTAAGGTGAAGGGAAAACAAGTGGCTGAGAAAAAGAAATATTTCGGGTGGTGTGAAACAAAGTGAGAAATGGGAGTGATCTGCAGTCAGGGAGAGGAGAGAAGGGAGGAGAACAGAGTGAGGTCACTGCTGTGGCAGGGTAAGAAAAAGCTAAAATGTGTCTTTGTCCCAACGATTGCTTTGGACATCAACAGCCATCAGCAGAGTAGTAGCACAGAGGAAAAAATAAAAGTGCTCTTTTAGTTAATGGCATATATTACAACCAGATAACTGTTAAGTAGCCAGTGTCTCATTAATACACAGTTAAGTGTCACCCTTGCAAGAATGCCTATAAACCTTCTATTTAACAGAGTGTAATTCACAGAGACTTATCCGTGTAAAGACATACTGGAGCAAGTCTCCTGCTAATATTACTTATCTGGGAGACACTTAGGGTCTCTGAGATGATCCTTAACTCATCTTTGTCCTAGAGTGCTGTTTGATGTCTTTCCAAGCCAGATGTATCTTCTTTAGCACAAACCTTTATGGTCTTCCTTTTTCCTCTGTTCCCTGTAGGCTCCACTCTGGGGCTTGCCTGCTAGCTCTGATATCTGATTTCCTCAGACAGTGGCTAATCCGTTTACATTTTCTTTAATAGCAGCTTTGATGCATCTCTCTTGTACTATACTGTGCTCTCATTTGTTATCTATCCAACCATCCTTTATTGTCTAAAATGCGGAGGGGTGGCAACGTTTAGAAATATTCTCATCAGTTCCTTTGTGGTCCCCAGTGTCTCTGACCTGTTCAGTAAAATTCTCTTTACATTTGTGTTCAGAATTTGTTGCTCCATTGATCTTAATTTCCACCCCACTTTGAAACAGTAAAAGCTACTCGTTCTCCTCCCGTCCCAGTACAACTATCCCCTTTTATGTCATAGGACCGTCTCACAAAGTTTCCAGCCTGAATGACTCTGCTTTTGCAGCCTGTGTGTTTTGCTACGTTATTCAGTATACTTTTTATCTTCACTGCCTTTATCAGCTTCCTGCTTTGTAAGTTTGCTTGTTTCAGTTTCCTCTCGTTGTCAGTCTCCACAGTCATGCGCCTTCACCTCTGATCAACGATTCAGATATCACCTGTGAAATCTAGGTCTTCCAGGATTTTGACTGATGTTCACCATACCCCTGTCAATGGTATTCCTCAGTCAACAAATGGAAGAAGTAGCAAGAGAGTGTTCAAAAACCTGCTTATCTCACAGTAGTCTCTGCTTTGAATGACTGCAAAAAAGCTGCTTTCTTGATTGCAGCATAAAAAAAAAATTCTGGGCTATTAGCAAATCTTTAAATGGCCCAAATCTCCACAGACAAAATGTGTTCTCAAGGTTTATAAAATGTACGCATTGATTTGAGTGCCACAGGATGCTCTGTACAGTAGATGGCCCTAACACATTCTTACCATCCTATTACTATTTCTGTAATCTGAGTTTGACATGTTAATTTCAAGGTTAGGAATCCATTGGTTGTCTCAGATTCTCCAGAAATACTCTTGACCAGAACATGCATGATACAGAAATAAGCTTTCTCCTCCGGGCATTTAATCAAGATACCTCCTTCCACTTGTGGGTGACATTTTTTGTCTTATGCCAAAAAGTTCATTTGTGGCAGCAGTAGAGGTTGGATGCCCTGTATTTAACAGCTCAGCCAGGATTCATCCTTTCCACAGGCTGCGTTTTCATTATGCAAGGCTGGAATGGCTTGCCACAATCCCGCATGTTTTTAAAACCCAGATCAGGAGAGAGGCAAGAAAATGAGGAGATTTACATATTAGTACACAGGGCTGTTGATTTTTCAAAGTCTTTTTAGTTCTGGATATTTATTTTTTTAACCTGTAAATGTTTAACATGATCTGTGAGGAACATTTTGGCCCTCAAAGCCTCTCATCCTGCCAAAGCTTCTTGTCATGCAGATATGACTTTCCTTGTCTTCAGCTGAAGGGGACAGAAGATGGGAAAGCTCAGCAGCTGGCAGGAGCAAGCTCTTAATTATTAGAGAAACTGAATGTCTCGCAGAGCTCCTTGCCAGGCAGCCAGTACCAGCTGCTGTACTGACAGCTTCTGGGCCAATGCTGGTTGGCACAGATCGCATAGCTTGTTGAAATTTCTTTGTAATATTGGGTAAAAAGATGCCTTCTCATGTTCCAGTGTCATACAATTAGGCTAACTTCCTTATTTCCCATCCATTTGCTAATACACCTCCCCACTGTCCTTATTTTTGCTCTTTACTCTTGGGGCAATTTCAGGCGAAATCGCTTTGATTGTTTTCCACTGACAAACTGGACACACGGGCATTTCCAGGGACCATCAGCAGAGCTGATCTATGCCAGTAACTTATGTAACTACTCTTACTTTTGTGAAGCCTGAAAGATTTAAGTGCATGGTTTTTTTTTCCATTAAGTGCTCCTCTCAGGACCTGGTTTCACACCTGGTCATGGTCTGAACCCACATGAGAAAGTCTTGCAGGGGGACCCACCACATTCGCCTCCCTGAGCTGTGTCTCGGCATGGGTAAGGGCAGCCAGCTTTTCTTTGCACAAACACCTGGGCAGGTGTTTCTCAGAGACACGGGGGCTACCTTTACGGAGGTGACCACATGGGAGTGTCGCATGTGAAGATCAGATTTCATGTGAGAGATTGCTACAGCGTTCAGCTCAAGCTAAGCTTGCTTTGCAGAGAGACTTCCAGCCTGGGATGTCTGCAGCTGGACCACAGCTGGGTGTGGGATCTGGCATAAAGTCAAGGGAGGAGGCCAAGGATTCGGGTCAGGTGTGGGAGCAGAGGAGGCAGCCAGAGAGGCGTCTCCAGGGCATGAGAAAGGCAAGGGGAGGAGGGGCAGGAGAGCCTGGCCTGCCCTGAGACGAATGCAGGGTGGAGCTGGTGTCTTTATCCCAACAAGTGCTTCCATCCTGAACAGCCCTAGGTAGCTCTGGTGAAGAGATAATACCTGGCTTTTTATCTGTGCCCTGTGAGAAAACACACGGAAACTCACTGGTGGATCCAAGGACCCTCTCAATATTTTTATGTAAAGGAGATGGATTGGCCCACTGCAGAGAAGGTGTAAGGGAATGTATGCAGGAAAAAGGCTCTGCTCACTTTTTCTGTTTAGTCAGGAAATATATCAAAATAGATTTCAATTACTGGTAAAAATGGACTTCCCTGATATGAAGTAAGACAGATGAATCTTCACCTTATTTTTCAAAGTGGTGGGGTCCTGAGCTGCTCCTAAGGCGTTTCTCCCTCAGGCATCTCCCAGGGAGAGTCCTCTGCCATCGGAGGCGGTGTGGCCAGGCTGTTAGGACCTTGCAGTAGGTTGCCTTCCCCCACTACCAAGCTCTGCAGATCCCCGACTGGTTTGTTCCTCAGCTTCGTGTTTGGTTTGGAGGCGAACTGACACCTGCTAAACCCCAGGCCCGACATTGACCTCCATTTTGCTGTCTCCACACCAGTGTCAGCACCTGATGGATGCGTACGTGCTGGGGTGTCCTGCTTCGCCACCTTACAAGGACGGGGGAATGAGTCTTAAAAGCGCTCAGCACCAACCTAAGCCTGCGTCTGCTGACGTCAGCAGAGATTTTCGTGTTGACTTAGAAAGCAGATTTTCTGAAAATGCCACGTGTATGTTTACTTTGCTGCCTCACATGAAATGGAGCGTGTGGCTGTCAGAGGGGTGACCAGCAGGGAGTCCAGAGGAACAGTAATATTCCTGGAGGAATAGTCGTTTATGGACGAGCCAGGTGGGACGCAGGGGGCAGGGGGGGTGGAATGCGGGGATTGTTTTGACCTGATGAACCAGATCATCTGGACGCGTTTCAGCAGGGCATATCCATGCAGGTTGCCACTCAGTCCCGAGCTGAGTGCCTGGAGCCATGCGGTTTATCATTCAGTTTCTGACCCGGGGTCAGACGCCTTCAGTGAACTAATCCCTCTCAAGCACACCCCTGCCTGATTTATTTGAATGTCGGACCGGGTGAGCTTGGTAAAGGAAGGTAGTGTTACAGCGTCATCGTGTTTTCATTTGGTGGATCTGGTTTGCTTTATTCACATGCCTTTTTCTGCCATTGTAATTATATTGTTTGCTTTGGAGGGGTTGTTTTCTTAATCTTTGTCATCTCCTAGAAAATGGTACAGCTTTTATTTCTGTTGTGATCATTTCAGAATTGAACTTCAAGCATGGGACAAGATTCTTATTTGTCTTATTCAGGAAACCTTTCTATTGAACCTAAAGTCACAGTCCTGATTTTAAGTGAGTGGCAAAGAAAACAAGATCAAGCTTAGGTTTCCACCTCTAAAGTATATGAAGAATCAAATCCTATTTCCAGAGAAACCGACGGCTAAACTTGCCCACAGTCTTCAGAATGGCAAAGACTGAAAGTATCAGTCAAATATATACAAAATGTATAGAATTTGATGTTACAAGCTAGCAGTCGGTGTTCTTGTGAAGTCTCTCCATAGCTTCAAGAAACTCGACCCAGGCTGCCCTTTTGTGCCAATTTGGAGACTGAAGGCCTCAGGAATCTCCTCTATAGCTGTACTTCAGCAATAATCCTATGGAGCATGTTTTTCTTTATTCAGACTATTAGTTTTCTATCAGAGTACCTACCTTTTTAGCGATCAGCCTCCTTTTGTGTTTGATGTTGTATAAACACAATGCTTGATCTTTGGCCATCCAGTGACAGACTGACAGCAACGGCAAGACCGTCTGGTATTTCCTTTTGTAAGTAAGTAAAGTGATATGTTTCTTCTTGGTTAAAGTTAATCATGTTTCATCTTTCGTATGCTCTGACCTGTCATGGAATGGCTTCTTATTACAGAGCCTGATTTTTTTCATAGGTTTTAAGGTCAAAAAGGACCGTGTTGACATCTTCTGCAAAGTACAGACCACAGAATTTCTCCCAGTGATGTCCGGTTATCTCAAGAGGAAATAAGAAAATCATTTCAGAGAGACATTTGGTCTTGATGTAAAGACTTCAGGTGGCGGACAATCCATCACAGCCCTCACTGAGGTCCTCCAGTTGTTAATCAACTTCACAATTAAAATTCTGTACCACATTTCCAATAGAAGTTTTTCTAGCTTCAGTCTTGCATCACTGGATCTTATTGTTAGATTCAGTAGCTACTACTGTGAAAAACATTCTCTGCATGTAGAGATGGGGTTGCCCATATTATCTTTGATAATCTCAACTAACAACTCCTCGCGTTTATCAGACTTCAAAAGGATGTTATGGTTCTTTTTTGAGGTCCTTTCCAATACCTTTAAACAGAAAACTACTGGCTTTTGTTGCTTGGCAAACATAAATAAGATTATTTGGGGCCTCTCCGGTTATCCTCTTTAGAGAATTTTCATAACGAAGATCCTCCTTAAGGCTACTAATTCCTATATGTGGAAGCTTAAATAATAGCTCTGCCTATTTATAGCTGTGTTAAGTTTTCCATTTATTTCCATCTTGGTCTTGTGTGTAAGCCTCTGCCATGCCTGCCATTTCTGAGCAATGAGCACACTGGGAATTCCTGTGACTGTGCACTGAGAGAGGAACACTAGCACCTCTCCTGCTACCTTCCAGGTTTTGTATGAGCAAAGACAAAGCGTTAATGATACCACTATGAATAAAGAAGAGAACAGACAAATTAAAAAATAACCAAACAAACAATTCTTCAGCTAAACAGCAATGTTTATTTTGAAATTCTGATCCTGACTTAACATTTAGCAAAACTTTATGCAAATTGCTCTATATAATAATGACCATTGGGATGCAAGCCATGAGCTGACACATGTCAATTAGAAAAAAAATCAGAAACGTGTGGTGTTACAGACATATAGGTCTCAGTTCATCTGTTTCTGTACAGTTGTCTAGTACTACCTGAGAATACTATAGGGTACCCACCTCTTCCCCAGCTATAGATTTCTGTATATATTCATATCTCATGACAGATTTCCCGTGTGTCCTATCTGTGAACTGCATGTGGGTGTCTCATGTACACTGGGACCTCTTAAATGGCACTGCATGCCCAGATGTGGACAAGGAGGCAAGCCATGCATTTGTTTACTATTGAATTTAAATGACATACAGGTTACAAATCACGATCTTGTTTGGGTTTCTTTCATCCAACAAGTCTGAATTGCTTGCCGCATCCCTACAGAGCCACTATCATGGTTGTCTGGAGTATGTATGGTTTACAGTGTGTGACTATTTGCAAACTATTGTATCATCAGTGAGTTGAATTGTGTAACTAGTTACAGCAAAGCTGCCTTCTGAAGAAAAGATTGTAAAGAAAATGGAAAATCCATTTCCATTTTAGCTATGAGGGATCATAGTATAAAATTAAGGGACAGCACACATGAAAAAAACCTGCATAGAAGGAGTCACTGAAGAGCAGGCTGGGTCTCTGAGCAGATATGAATTAGACATGATTTCCTTCATCTTACTGTCTCCAGTCATGGTAAGATACTGCGTAACAGCGATGATGAATTGATTGTTAAATGTTGATTTATAAAATCATATGCCTGATAGAAGTTATGTAGCATTGGACAGTGCATGAAGTGAGAAGCTCTTCATGTGCATACATGAGCTGGCATGGAGAGTGGGTTCAAGGGGCTCTGCGACTACTGTGTAATCTCTTACAGAGATTGTTATGGCTGTAGCCAAAGACGAACTGGCCCTTCAGAAAATGTACCTGGTCACCCAGCTGCTGCCTGTAGTGTTTAGGCATGCCAGCTCAAGCACAGGAGGTATCTATATTCCTGAGCCCCATGAGCTGCCCAGGAATAGAGATCTCCGGAGTTCTGAGTTTGGCTCTAACATCAACTGAATTTCTGAAGACCTTGAATTTCAATCAGGAATAGTAATAACAGAGCTCATAAGAGCTGCGGAAGCAAACAGGGCCAGTTTGCCAACGGCTTCAAGCCTACCTGTAGAAATTACATCATTGATTTAGACAGAATGCTGAAGAACCTGCCAATGTGTTGGTATCTGATTAACATCAAAGTAAGATAGGAGGAGGTATCTTCAGTTTCTGCTGTACCTGAAACAGCCACCCCTATGCCAGAGGCTTTGAGTTTTTAATTTGCTGCCCTATCAATATCCAGAAGGGTGGGACTGGGAAAGGTTTTTCTCAGATAGAGCATCAGGAGATATGGCTGAGCTTGTTCTTGGAGGAGCCCTGCAAGGCAGTCATAACGAAGGGGCTGATTGCTTTGCAAGTCAAATGTGTGATATATCACCACTTCAAATGATAAAGAAAAGGCTTTCAGAAATATGTGTAGAATGATGGGGATGAAACAAAACAGTCTTTACATATCTGGAGCTAAGCCGGGAAGGGAGGACGCCTATAGCTCTTACCCATTGAGTTAACATTGCCCAATTGAATCCTTCTACATTCTGAAAATTCCCCTCCACCAACATCCTCAAATTGACCCCTTTCTCTCTTGGTCTCAACCCAGTCAAGCTAACTCATGGTCTTCCTAGATTGAACCTCATCACAAACTCTTCCTTCCAATATATCAACAGAAAAAAGGAAGACTAGGGAAAATGTAGGCCCACTGATGAATGAGATGGGCACCCTAGTGCGGGAAGACACAGAGAAGGCGGAGTTACTGAATGCCTTCTTCTCTTCGGTCTTCACTGCTAAAGCTGTCCCTCATGAATCCCAGACTCTGGAGGCAAGGGGGAAGGTCTGGAGAGAGGAAGATTTTCCCTCAGTTGAGGGGGACCGGGTTAAAGACCACTTGGCCAAGCTGGACATCCATAAGTCCATGGGCCCTGATGGGATGCACCCGCGAGTGCTGAGAGAGATGGCAGGTGTTATTGCTAGACCACTCTCCATTATCTTTGGAAGGTCATGGGGAACAGGAAAGGTGCCTGAGGACTGGAAGAAAGC
>VYXH01003537.1:283987-333365 GCA_013397275.1 Burhinus bistriatus | reverse complement strand
CTGGAGAGAGTCCAGTGTAGGGCAACAAAGATGATCAGGGGACTGGAGCACCTCCCTTATGAGGAAAGGCTGAGAGAGCTGGGACTCTTTAGCCTGGAGAAGAGAAGGCTGAGGGGAGACCTTATTCTTGCTTCTAAGTATCTAAAGGGTGGGTTGAAGGAGGATGGAGGCAGACTCTTTTCAGTAGTTCCCAGTGATAGGACGAGGGGCAACAGGCACAAGTTGGAACATTGGAAGTTCCATTCAAACATAAGAAAAAACTTCTTTACGGTGAGGGTGACCAAGCACTGGAACAGGCTGCCCAGGGAGGTTGTGGAGTCCCCTTCTCTGGAGATTTTCAAGACCCGCCTGGATGCAGTCCTGAGTAATGTGCTCTAGGCATTCCTGCGTCAGCAGGGGAGTTGGACTAGATGACCTCTAGAGGTCCCTTCCAACTCTGAAAATTCCGTGATTCCCTTCAATTCAGTCCACACTTGTTCAGCCCATATCCAGGGATACAGTCAGAAGTAGCATTACTTGCTTACTTGTGTTCTGATCCAGTCAAAAATGAGAAAAAAAATTTACAAGATACATCAGTGTAGCTATTTGCTTCAGAAAATATGTGTCAGAATGATAGGGCTTTGGGGAAAAATATCAGAATACCAACATTATTTTCAAGAAAAATCTCAAATTCTTAAAGGCTGTACATGCCTACATATGGTCCAAAGCTGAGAAATAAATGTCTGCTGCTAATATCTTACCTACCAGGAACTTGTTTATACAGGCAAACATATCATTATTTACCTGCAAGTCAATTAAGGATATAACAACAAAGAATTGTATTAAGAAGAAAGACTAGGTTTCATTTGGGGTTATGAAAAATTTCTGCATTACCACAGATCAGTCAGGACTTTATCTACCCACTTACTTGATTTAGGCTGAGATTCATAGCGCTGATAGCTGACATATTTATTCATTACTGGTTTTCTTATAGGAAGTCTGAAATAGGAAAATTTAAGAAGGTCATTAGACACAAGACGTGGATAGGGCTGATATTTTACTTAAAAAAAAAAAAAAAAAAAAGGAACACAAAATGGATTTATTTCACTTCCTGGAATATTGCAAATAGTAATCCAGAACATGGTAATTTTGATTTTGGGAATATATTATAAGAAAATCTGCCACAATTCAATAAAAGATCAAATTACTTACCAAATTGAGATCAAATGGTGTCTATGTCACTTTGCCACTAGACGGTTTGGAAATGTATAGATCAATTTATAGATGGCATATCAGGAAAGTTTTCATTTACACTGTAAACAAGATGGGTCACAGCACTTGCCTGAATGACTTCTTTTCCAAATGGCTACATATTTTTTAGGAGAGAATTTTCTTTAGAAATCGGAGATGGAGAGCTCACGGCACCTAAAGCCCTTTCCTGATTGATTGCCATTACTGCTTGGAAGTTAATTTCTAGCCTGTATTTGCTCCACTACAACTCACAGCCTTTGTACGTTTGCCATATTGAATTCACTTTCATTTTTGAAATACCGAGTACTCTCTTTGGGAAAGCTAGAAGGTCACAGTGGCCTAATGGCAGTTTGACATGCAGGGTTGCAGGAGGCCTCTGCTCTTTTTCAGCTCTGCCATCGGCCACTGGCCGGTTTACTCAAATAAGCCCTCTAAGACTTATTTAAGGATATAAATCCCAGTGAAACACAACCAAGGAGAGTGT
This sequence comes from Burhinus bistriatus, assembly GCA_013397275.1. Taxonomy (NCBI): domain Eukaryota; kingdom Metazoa; phylum Chordata; class Aves; order Charadriiformes; family Burhinidae; genus Burhinus; species Burhinus bistriatus. Next base: position 331,651 of record VYXH01003537.1, on the reverse strand, counting down.
TTAAATAAAACACCACCACCCCTGCCATTTTTTTCATCGAAGTAGATTGACACATTGAGTGAATTCCTTTAAAACACATACTTCTAAGATAAGCACATAAGTATAGCTGCTTTCTGTGATTCTGGATGTACAGGACCTTGCACTGGCAGGTTTTTTCCCTCCTCACCGAGGGCCCCGGGGAGCAAAGGGTTGGTATCCCGCCCTCTTCCTTGCTCGCCTCCCCCTGGTCTCCCCCAGGCTGCTGGGCTTCACGCTTCGCCCAGACAGACAGGCTCCAGCCTCTGGGGACCCCAGCACCCCCCAGGGTCAGCAAGGAACTGCTCTGCGGCACGAATAGCTGTAGCAGGGAGAATCACACTATGCGTCATCGGAGAAATGGCCTCTTAATTGATCGGCAATCTTGCTGAATGAAGTTGAATTAGAAAGATATGCCAGCAATATCTTGCCCGGGCTCTTATTTCTCCATCTTGCTCAATTAAAATAATAATATACCAATAATATCTGATTCTGGCAGTACTCAGACTGCAGGAGAGTAGTGCGCGATGAAGCTGCTTAGAGAAAGTTGATTAACAAAGTTGAAATCAATTATTTTAAAAATCATGACTATTCAGTAGAAGCCATTTTTGAGAGTGCTTATTCATGTAGCTAGCTTTGGGATGTTTGAGGGGTTTATTTTATTTCATTTAGAAAATAAAGCCCATTAACTCTGGTTTCCTTTACTCTACGGCACCTGTGCTGGTTTTGGCTGGGGTAGAGTTAATTTTCTTCATAGTAGCTAGTATGGGGCTGTGTTTTGGATTCATGCTGGAAACGGTGTTGATAATACAGGGATGTTTTAGTTATTGCTGAGCAGCGCTTACATGGAGTCAAGGCCTTTTCTGCTCCTCACACCACCCACCAGTGAGTAGGCTGGGGGTGCACAAGAAATTGGAAGGGGACACAGCCCAACTGACCACAGGGATATTCCATACTGTGTGATGGGCATCAGTCAATGGATGGTGAGCAATTTTCTTTATTTGCATCAATTGTCTTTCTTGGGTTTCAAGTTCACTTACTTACTAATTTCTTAAGGCCTTCAAAGGAATTCTTGAATTGTTGAAGATTTCCTTACTGCATAGTGTCAGCAAAAGGCTTATGAATCACTTAAAAGCTTCAAAATCTTAAAAAAAAAGTTAAATATACCTATTAAATCTTGTGCTTGCTTCTTCTGATTGCAGAGGATTCCACCATGAGCAAGAAACCCAGAAAATTAATTTTTTTTTTTTGCTTTGCTTTCGCTCTTTATACTTTGGGAAGTACTTCTATTCCTAAAGAGAAATAGATCAAACACAGCAAAAGCAAGACATTGCAAATCCTTTGTCCACATTTACCACAGGTGAATTCAAACTTCCAGAATAGCATTAATTACCCTTATTTGCTGTTGAAGTGGGAGTAGGGGTCAGAACTACTCTGTGCAAGTGCTGTCAGTGCATAAAGAGGCCTCTAAGAGGCAGATCAGATTGTCAGACTTTGGGATGGGAAGTGGAAGCACAGAGAGGTGACCCAAAGAAACACACAGTAAGACAGGTCCTGCACTTGGGTCACAACAACCCCACGCAGCACTACAGGCTTGGGGCAGAGTGGCTGGAAAGCTGCTCAGCAGAAAAGGACCTGGGGGTGTTGGTCGACAGCCGACAGTGTGCCTAGGTGGCCAAGAAGGCCAACAGCATCCTGACTTGTATGAGGAATAGTGTGGCCAGCAGNGCTGAGGGACATGGTTTAGTGGTGGACTTGGCAGTGTTAGATTGATGGTTGGATTCAATGATCTTAAAGGTCTCTTCCAACCTAGATGATCCTATGATTCTAAGACAGTGGCAGTGCTTGACAGCAACACAGAGGGTATGTAATCCAGACCTCCTGACTTCACACCTGATGCCCTTTTCTCTGGATGATAACATGTCCCTCCCAAGGCAAATCTAATGCTTTCCCTGGGTCTGCTGCATCTCTCTGGGTTGTGTAGGACGCCCTTCCCAGTCCCCCTCTCTGTGTTCCCCTGCACCCCAACACCTTAGAATTTCCCTCCTCATTGGCTTTCTCTGTTGTCAGAGCTGAATGTGCTTTGACAATATAGGTCCAGGGAGATTATTTCTTCCCTTGTGGAGTCACCTGACAGCACAAAATAAGCTCCAAATGAATACAGAGCCCTTCTTCTGCGGGACCATACAAAATCCCTTTTCATACTTACCTCTCAGTAACTGTCGCATGTATCTTGGCGTCTCTCAGCTCAGGTTGCCACCAGAGGGATGGTCTTCTGGCAGAAATGTACTGAGGTTTTCATTTTACATTATTTGTGTTATTCTGTAATATTTCTACACATCCACAATTGTGAGCATCACATTCACAGTGACAGTGCCGACAGGACTCCTGCACTGAGGAGTCTGGGATGTTAGGAGGGATGTGACAACAGCACTTGTGACATCTGGCCACAGACAGGAATACGTAAATAATTATAACATTACTTTTGCTTTATGACAGACAGTGTGTGTGGGCTTTGCTTGGCTTCAGTGAGGTTTACTATCACATTGATAGAATGAGATTAAACAATGGTAAAAGGCCATCAAGGCTGGAAGATCACAGCTCCAAAACTTTGCTTAGGAGATGCCTAATAAGTTATCAAAAGACCTAAATGTCTTTAATTCAGCCCCTTTAGCATACCTCCTTGGATAACACTTTCACTACCTGACTATATACTACTTTTTCAAGAGGATTTCTGCTTCATTGAAAGCACAGCTTATTCCTTTCAACATCAGTATTGTGTGATATTAGTGGGGGAGAGGGGTGCGAAGGGCAGGATCTGCGGGAGGACATCGTCTGGCATATAGGCAAGGGGTGCTTATTTCAGGTGTAAAAGCGACTGAGGTAAGGCCTTGAAATCCAAACTTCTCCAGCAAACAGAAAGAATGAATGTTCTTCTTCTATAATATTTGTTAATATATAAAATAAGGTTAATGACAAATGAATTTTAGACATATAAGGCTGAAGAGAGGTGAATTTTTAAATTGGCAGACAAGCATTCATTTTGCTAGATTCAAATTCACGTAATCAGCTATTGCTGGAACTCAGCATTCATTCTCCCACTTGACTATAAACACATAAATTAATCCAAATCTTGTTCTGGCCTTCATTGATGTCTTTTGGCCTAACTTTGGTTTAGTAAATGAAGGGACCTACAAAAAACAAACCTTTTTGCATTACAGTCGTAAGAAAATGCAGCTGGCTAAAAGGAGCATCCAAGTGCAGACAGACTGAGATACCTCAAGTTCTCTTACCTGCAGTTGTGAAATCCCTGCATGACCAGTCCAGGTTTTTTATAATTGGGTATTATGAATTTCTTTGTGTAATGATAGAGAAACATTATGTGCAGCAACCACTTGTTATGGTTATTTGCTTTCTGGAATTTTGTTTTTGGGGGGAGGTTGACCCCGTTAGCAGCAAAACAAGGCAACCTACTACATTTGATTTATAGCACCTCACTTCACAGGTATGGGAGAGCTGGAGGCAGTCACCTGTGGCTTCATTACCCAGCAGTGTACAGCAGCTAGACTTTGTGAAGTAAAGAAAAAGCCTAGTTTTCAAAACAGCCTTTTCAAAATTTATTTTTTGGCTGAAATGTAAGAAGTTGAGAAGGCCTGTACACAACTGCACAAGGGCTCCATAAGTTGAACTGATTCTGTGTCCCCAGAGAGGCCAAGAAAACAGGAAAGGGAGCCCACCAAAAGGCGTATTTAAGAGAAGGTTCACAAACTTCCCTAGTACCTTTGGGATTGTTTCCAAATTCTAAAGCTAAGAAAGAAAAACCTAGACTTGGCAAAATAAATAATCTGCACTGTACAATACGTGATGTCTCAGGATGATTTGTGACATTTAGTAATACCGTATGACATGAACAGCACTGAGGGAATAATCCAGAGAAATACAGCTGGTTGAAAATTGCTTCCAAGACCATTTCTAAATGAATAATTAAATCAAAATTTTGCCCAATTTATAAGCACTGAAACAAAAAATAACTGTTTTCTGTTCACAAAAGAGCCATTGCAAAAGGGAAATCTTCTCAAAAATATTTTGAGATGATTGTAACTAGAAGAAATCAATCCTATGATACTGTTCTTTTTCAGTAATTAAACTTAGAGTGGTCTCGCTGTCACAAATATGCAAGAAAAGCAAGTTTAGTATTTTATTTCCTCCAAATGGCCATATACAGATGGTACTTACCATTAATTTCACACAGATAACCTGATTGTAGCCAGTTTAAACTTGATCTACAAGGAAAAGAAAGGCATGTACATTAATCAAGAGAGATCAGGTATATTTACATTTTTTTCTGCTCAGCACTAGTCATGGGTGTGGGACATTATCCATAAACAGTAACAGGGAAAAATGGCTTTTATCACACATTCTCCACGTTTGTAATTTTTTTAAGAGACCTAGTGGAAAAAATATTTTTCCCTGTATTGGAAATACCCATTGCCAAAGAGTTACTTTTAAAAATTCTTTCTTTAACAATCTTAAGAGGTTTATAATCCTTAGCAAAAGTAAAATTAGTATTTATTGACCGTAAATCTGTAGCTCTGTCATGTATGCTTTTATTGGTGACACTTGCCAGGAGAAAATGTTCTCTGTGATACCTGAACCATGTATAGCCTTTTAAGTAACTGTAGTTAATGTTATACCATGAAAGGTGATGTAATTAAAAGCATTTATGGACTATGGTTAAAGGAGAAATGGACTTTTGCAATCCTATTTTTCTCACTAGAATGAAAGAAGAAGCAGAAAATTGCTTCCAATGAAGATTGTATGTCTTCATAATAGGCTTGGGCTACAGCACATTTCAAGCCAAGTTTGAGGGACTGTTACTGTGTGGGAAGGACAATGTTCATGGTGAACTAAGGAACTATCTGCTGGTTTCTGGTTCTTTTGATGCCATCTTTTACTTTCTACCACGGGTTACATGCTTCCTGCTACTACGCATTTTTTTTTACCACAATGCAATATGATTAACATGCCAGCAGTGCAATTGCAATAAACCCTGATAATTCTTGCCTTCAAACCTGTAAGTTCATTGTGGATAGTGACCATACACATTCCAGCATTGTCTCAAACCTAAACTTTCGTGAATTTTCATCCTGCCTCTCAGCAATGCTGTCACTGTTACAGACCAAATAGTGTCTTCTGCATGTGTATACTTCCTGGAGACTGCAGTAGAAAATATGCAGGAGAAAAAATGGCCCAGAGCCCAGGCAGGGGATCTCGTGAGTCTGTATTTGTGCAAAAGAGATGCCTGGTCTATCACGGGAGCTCTTAAACACTACTTAAACAGTATGCAGTGCAGCAAGTGAAAGCTGCAGTGCATGAAATCGGGACAAGATTTATTTGAAAACTATCATCTGATTTCATATTACATGTTTTCCCATTCTAATGCAGATTATATCTTAATTAACATAGTTATTTCTGCATGGCTTTCATAGAACTATAATATCATCATTTGACCACGTAGGCGTCTACGTAGCCAAGGGGAAAACAATGTAATCTCATCTTCAGCTGTTTTCTCACCAGATCACCATTGCACACATTTGCATTGACTTAAACCTGGATTCTCCTCTCCCCAGGCCACTTTATTTCCAGTGTGTCGTAAGGGCCAGCACTGGTACTTTCCTGCTGGTACATGGGTGCTTTCTAGGGCACACGTCCAAATGCAGTAAAGGTATCCTTCTCTGTTGTATCCATCAGCCCCACCACCATGTGTCTGCTGATGAAAGACATTTCAAGGACACTATGGATGCCAAGCAGTCAGCCTTTCAAGAAACTACATTCACTTTCATTGCTGCCAGTGCAGTTAAATGGATAAATTAATTAATTAATGCTTAATAGGATGTTAGAATTATGATAAACCGTGGTCCACATACTATCCTGGCTCAGTGGAGTAATGAACTGCTCCGCGGTTGGAGATGTGTATGTCTGTATGGCAGAATAACATTTTGCACACAAAAGCAGGATTTTCCCAACCTTACTTTAAGCAGCCTCCCTACTCTGACTATAAAATTTGCCAGTGTATTTGAAGAAATGAAAATCTCCTCCCCAGGTTGTACCCTGCAGTCTCTGGCTAAGATGAATCCTGCCATGGTGTGTCCAGAGAAGCAGCACCTTGGGGGAGCTCTGAGGAGGCGAGCTTCACGCCACCCGCTTTGCACAAAAAAATATTTAGAGCCCACTTCTGACGATACCCCGATTTTTGCCTTGTACCTAAAAGCTTTACAAAGGCTTTACACTTTTATTTTGAAATAAAATATTTAAATACCAGTTCCTCCTGTGCTTATCTGGCGAGACCTGAACGCTTGCAAACACGGGGGAGGACTCCAGGACAGTGGACCATTTCCTCTTAGCACATTGCGTGCCAGGTGCTCTGTCAGAAGGCTATTTTGGCAATCTCTAGGGTTGATGAAAGACGTGTGCCTCCCTCTTTGCATGTGCTCAGGGGAGGTCCAGCCATTGCCATCATGGTGACATGGAGTTCCCAGGAAAAACAGGAGGAAATATTCTTTGTTAAAGATTAATTTGACTTATGATGGCTCTTTACCATTGGGGTGAGAGCAGAGGCACAGGAGAGTCTTTGCTCTTTGCACTTGAACTAATAGATAGCAATAATAACCTCTGGGAGGGCCATGCCCAACTCTTTTCCACAGATGCCCTGAGGTGTCCCCACATCTTCTCGGCATAACTTTTACCCTCTGAAATTTCCCTGCCTCTCCCATTTGGGCTTCAGCACGGGTGCCCTGGCAAGGCACTGCTCTCACCCCACTGCTCCCTGCTCCTGCCCATAGCGGGAACTTGCCTGGGGACAGCAATTCCTGAGTAGTGAGGCACACGCATGCTTGGGTGCCGGGTGGGTGGGAGAGACACTCTCAGCACCTTAAGGGGTGAAGCACCATGTGTCTGCCCTTCATCCTCATCCAGACCTGCTTACAGATTGTCCTGGCTTGAGCGACACAGGACTAATTTCTCTTCTAATGCTTGGGAAAAATGCACTTTTAGAAGACTCTAGTGTCTGAATTTGTGGAAATATTTACTTTGTAGCCAGCTATGGTGTGTGGGTTCCAAGGTCCACTGTTTTCAAGCTCGCCAGGTGCAGGGATGAGGAGGAGCAAGACCCGGGCACTTGACCCAAGCTGGACAACAGGATTATTTCATACCATGAATGTCACATTCAATATAAACTAGAAAGTTTGCTGCAAAGTGCTCTCTCTCCCTTGATGGCGGCGATCCAGAGAACTTCTTGTGCCGGTGCCAGACCCCTGAGGCCTTCCCTTCCTCCCAAAGCCATAGTGCTTGCAGTGTCCAACATTTGCTGTCCACTGCTGGGAGTGTACAGCTTCCTACTGATAGAATGGGCTGAGTATAATCCCTGTGTTTTTTATATTGGTATTGGGATCAATACTGGTTCTTTAGTATTATTAATGTTGATTATTTAGTCTTATCCTATTAAATCTCTTTATATTTCAACCCTCTTGTTTCTTTGTTTTTCCCTGATTCCCCTTCCTGGGTGGGGAGGGATGATTGGGTGATAGAATAATTGTCTAAATTACAATAAATTGTTTCGGGTTTTTCAAACCATAACACAGAGAGGACCTCTCCTCCAGAGCCATTGAAATGGCTTTTGGGCCCTTTCTAAAGGAACTTCACTCTGACCCCTGAAGATGGTGGTGGTACCCCTTCCACGATCGGCCCCTCTCTAGGCCACTTTTGAGAAATTTCCATTTTATATATGGGGAAGTGCTGATTTATGGATGTAGAGTTGGAACTGTACGTATTTACATATTTGCAAAGTTTTTTACTCCTTCTTAAACCATCTAAAGGAGGTCAGAAGCTTATATCTGAGGTTTAAGAGGGAGAGGAGAAATCCACATAAAAATGCTCACAAAAGTCTTTTATTAGAACTTTATACAGAAGGTTGCTTAAAAAAATCTGAAGATATATGAAATGAATGAGCATTTTCCTCCTCAAAGTATCGTGATTCATACCTGAAAGTCTATGTTAAAAAGCATTCTACAAACATTACCTCCCAATGGTTTCAGCTTTAGTGTAGAGTTTATGTTATAGTAGAATAAACACCTGAGCAAAGTAAGCATGCATTACCTGGCTCTAAGAAAAAGAAAAGAAAAAAAAAAAAAAAAAGTGGTGTTTTTCTCTCTTGCAAAGTTTTTCCTCCAGGGTGTTGTTTTTTTTCTCCTAGTACCTGATCAAAAAGGCTTCTTAATACTTTGGTGTTAAGTTATGGCTCCCCCATCAGAGGACTGTTAGGCAGAAGACAACAAAGGTGTTTCCTTTCCCTCCTAATCATTTTTTTTTTCCAGGCAGACCATAATTTGGCTGGCTACATGATTTGAGCACCAAAAGGAGGCATTTGCAAGGTCCACAGTGGCCATAGTTTAGTGGGATGGGTTCTCGTGGTGGCCTCAGTTCTGCAGTGTAGACAGCACTGTGGAAGCTGGGGGAACTGTGCCACAGCCTGGCCATGGGCTTGTCAGAGGAGTCTGCCAGGCCACGTCATCCCACCTTCCAGCTAACTTAGAAATACTGTGTCCAGTCTTGCCTTATGCAAGCCCACAATACATCCAGCACTGCAACTTGCTGCAGTGGGAGTATTAATTTAGCTCTCAGAAGTGAGAAATACTTGTGCTCTCTAGCCAGTGATATTCAGGCATGTCTCCAGAAATATAATATCCTTCTTAAAAAGGATATTCTCTAATACTAGGTTTTGAGATTTGCAAAGTGATAGCAGTATAGCCCAAATGAACAATTAAAATTTGGCAGACTACTTTTCGCTTCCCATTTAGAGTAGCAAGAACTATGTCAGAGTTTTATTTGATTAACATTCACTATCTCTAGTGATCAAGGGACTATGTCTAAAAAATTAGCATTTTAGAAGAAGGTCTTTGATAGCCAGCAATAAAATTCTCATACTTAGCCTGAGATCATTCCCATCTGCACTCTTTATTAGCTTATAATTTATGAACTCTCATTAATGAAATCAAACAGATAGTAAGCACACCTAAAGCTTCATCCTAACACAAAATAGAGACTCCACATAATTAGGGTAACAGCTATTATTTTACTTCTTTGCTCTGCCCCTCCTGCAATTAGTATGATTCGTAGTTCAAGAGGGAAAGAGTCAAAGACTTTTCACAAGATATTGCTTTAATCTCACTTTATGCTTTGTAGGTGCCTTCTGAGCAAACTAGGTTCTGACTCTCCCTTCATTGGAAGTCTACCAATTAATGGCTTGATTATGTGGATCACGGCCAGGAAAAAAAAAATTGGTCACTTCAGCTAGAGCTTTGCCTGCTAAGGAACTTAAATAGCGTTTTTCCTACAGTATCAACAGAATTCAAAGAACATGACTTGTACAGCAGTTACTTTTTCCAACATGTACAGTGCCACTGGGCACAGTACTTGAGGGAACGTGACCATTTCATGACAGTCAGTCTACTGCAGAAGTCAGGGAGCACAAAGGGTAAGGAAAGATTACTGTAGCAGGAGTTGGCTTGGGCTATTTTCCAACTCTGAGACTATGGAGTATAGAACATCCTTTTATAAATATGACCTTTATAGTATATTGCATTAACCTAGTAATGCCACAAGGAATGTTTTGTTTGGGTTTATGCAGTTTTAACAAAGACTGGTAAAGAAGTATCCGTCATTTATAACTTCTGATGGAAAACTGTATTTCAACAAATCAAACTTGTAATAGAAAAGTGTGTACAGAAAATTGTAGCTATTTCACCAAAAAAAAAAAGGCATAAAAAAAAGTGCAAAGTTCATAGCTTTCAGGTGGGGAGTGAATGTTTTCCATTTGGATTATAGACCAGCTTGCTTTTGGGAATGATAATGCAGTTGCCCCTGGTTCCCACCTCTTCTGTGATCCTGGCTCCCTCGGCATAAACACACCTCACTGCACCTGCAGGGAATGCGCTGAAGCAGCCCCTCACTGAGCAGCCAGCTTGGCCGTCGCTTCCTGCAGCAGGGAGCCTGCTTCCTATCCCCCACGGAAATGCAGCAGGAACTGAGCGCTGAGCTCATGGGATGTCATGCCAGGAGTAGGTGACTGACTACCTTTTGCCCTATTTGTCCTTTCAGCTGCAGCGAAACTTCCTCTGTGACGGTGAGAAGAGCGCGTGCTGCCTGGTGCACATGTGGCTCACTGAAACACAGGGCTGCTCCTTCACCAGGGACCGTGAGACCACAGTTGCAGTCCGGGGGAAGTGGTGGCCCCTTCAACAGTGCCTGAAGATGCTCACTGGAAGAGAGGAGTCTCCCCATCCCCAGAAGCAACGTACTGCCCGTCCTCATGCATTTGCCTCAGCCTTTTCAAAACAGGAACGGCCAACATTTCATCATAGTTAATGATTTCTTGTCCTCCTCAGTGCTCAAAGCAACTCGTTTACAAAGAATCTGAGAACTAAAGATGGTGATAACAAAGCATGCACTTACACGAGCGGCACTTGCCTGGGATGTGAGAACAGGTGATCAACTTGATGGGTCTAACAAGGTGCTGTTTCCTACCTAATCAGTAATTAGCTGGTCAATATGATTAGGGTGTCTGGTGTTAGAAAGTAACGGTACTGTTTCCTCTTACTGGATTTTGGAGCAGGGACATGAAAAGCAGAATGACTGTGAATGCTTCATTGTTTTAAACTGTGTAAACCTGGCTGCTTGTTTGTGGAGGTTTTGTTGCATGGGTGCATCAGAAATGTATTCTGTACATTTGCCGCACAACTGAAAGATGGTGCAACAGTACCTGTTGGAGACTCAAGTGTCCCACAGCAGTAGTCACAAGGAACGAAATGTGCCCATAGCCTCAGTCATGTACGAGAGACAGATGGAAAAATTTAAAAAGTTGACATTGAAGTCAAGATTCCAGAATATTGTGGCAACCTAAGAAAGAAAACATTTTCAGAAGTCAAATTTTCAAAGCAGGTTATAAAAAGCATGAAAGCTGACTTAATGATTTGCAGGAACTTGACGGCATCAAGAGTAGACTATCTTACAACCTGTGCATTCTTGCATTGGCAGAAGTGGCCGTATTTCTCTTCCGATCTTAATAAATTTTAGTGTGGAAAGTAATATTCAAAATAAATTTTAAGCAATATTTAAATAAGTTTAATGTTTGACAAATTGCTCGTGAGCAGAAAGAAAGGGAAATAGTCCCACCATCACCTGATGCAGTAGTGGTTTGCAAGACACTAGCTGAAACTGAAGTAGCAACAGTAGTGTTTTTAGGTTTACATTAACTGCAAAGGCCTTCTGCAAGCATTCTGTGGGTTCTCTGCAACACGTTGAGACCCTGAAGTTTTAACAGAAATTAATAACAACATCCCTGCATGTCAGATACCTGCAACAGTACCTACAATAGTACACAGAATATGAAAAGAGTGCAAAAGGTGACTAGGAAAACAGATCCAAATCTGACTCTGTAGGATTGCACCCGTCTCAGGCACATTTTGTCTGTGATACCATACAGGAGATGACAGGGGTTTGTCTCATACATTGAAATTTTTACAAGTTAGCTCTCTGCCCTGTGCAGTTTCACAGAAACACAATGAATAGTGGGAACTTACTGCATTGTTATGGAAAAGTTTGAACCTTCTTGGCAACAGCTGTGCAGTCACTTCTGCTAAGGAACAATTGCCTTAGCACTTAATCAGACAATATGTTGTTTATGACCAACATAACATTAGTATGTGATGCCAGATGTCATCTGACAGAGTTATCCCTTGAACTGAGAAGCTGGCTTGCATCATTAACAGAAGTATTGACTGTTGTATTTTATGATATACATCCCTGAATTTTTCTTGAAACAGTCCAAGAGGCTTTGAAAGCATTAGCATTTTAGGGTGTTTGACTTGCAGTTCCAGAGTAAGAGGGAAAACTATAGCTGAGGAACTATTTTGGATGCTTCATGAAAAGTTTAAGGAGGGCAGACTTCCCATTAAATCAAAGTTGTAGGTAAAGATGTGTGCATCTGCAGTGAGAAAGCTGAGAAGTGCTTCACTGCTAAGGAAGCATTAGCTCCTGCAAAGTGTGGAGCGCTAGTTCTCAGATACCTGTTTCAAAGAAGAATTCAAGTTTAATGACAATAATTTGTGAACAGTCACAACATTCCCACACAGAATTCCCCAAATTAGATGGGCAGATGAATCATCAAGGGCAGACCGTACCATTTTAACCCAAACTTTTAAAGCCTGTTTTCAAAACCATCAGTATGTCAGCATGTGAGCGTGCTGTGGATGATGCTGTCACACCAAGCAGTTACTTTCCATCATTTAGAAGCTTATTGATTCCCTCTTCCAAGTATATAAAATCAGGCTATTGAAGATGCAGCAGAAATAGCACAGTTCACACATCATAAGGCAGGAGCACTGTAATTCCACTGTTTTTTCAATACAAAATAGCAAATTTGATCAATTTTGTAGTCATGAGAGACCATTTGGCCCCTGTGTTTGTTAGCCTAACACGTCAAACCCATTTTTTTTCCTGGCTGAGGCCGTGCACCCTGACCAGTACTATCTGTGCTGCTGTGAGCTGCTCTATCCCTGTGGCAGTGACTGTTCATGCAAGTCTGAGGAGCAACATGTACAGTGACTGGCAAGAAACTGTGAGGGTAAATCATCATCGTCTGGTTAAGCCCGCTATGGTCAATAGCTGTACGAGGATGATATGTATTAACTGGGTATGTGTTAACTGAAGCGCAGGATCTCATCTAGCCTTTGTAGAAAATCCTTCTGATGAAAAAGAAAAGCCTTTTATGTCACCAGCTCACCAAATAGCCATCCCATTCAAACCATCAGCACTGCTCTCCTAAATTCCTCCATTATTTTCCATGCTTAAAGAGCACATGTGTTGACTGGCAGCAGCTGAGACGTGCTAAAAGCCATCCAAGAAGCATGAAAAGTGGCATCAGGCTGCGTGAGCCTGCAATAATCCACTAATCTTTTTGAACACATTCTTTTATTTAGGCAGACTTTGGTTATCAGATTTGACACATATTTCACATATTACAAAACTGATCATTATTGTGTAGCTGGCTAATCCTCAGTTTGAGGAAGGATTGATTTTTGCACTCATATAGAAAGGCTGTCATCATAAGCACTAAAGCTCTTTGTTTCTAAGTGTATGATATACTTTAACAGCATTATCAGAGACTTGATATAAATGATAGGTAGATTTACATAGAGGGAAAAATGTATATACTATGAGCAAAAAACTGCATCACAGCCAATGATCGAACTAGAAATGGGTTTGGTTCTGTGAAACATTCATTTGTGTGCTTGGAGTTAGATGCCAGGTCTGTTCTAGTAGGCATTTAAGCATTTCTGTAAAGGCAAATGTAGAAGCATACACTCGTAGTATCATAGACTCATATAATCATTTTGGTTGGAAAAGACCCTTAATATCATCAAGTCCGACCATTAACCTAACACTGCCAAGTTCACCACTAAACCATGTCCCTAAGCACCACGTCTACATATTAAAAGTCCATAATAAAACTACAGAACAAATATTTAGGTCTATTTGAGGTATTTACATCTAAATGATAAAATGAAAATATGTTAAAATCATAAGTAAAGATGCATTTTTAATGGAAGTATTCACAGTACAGCCTACTTTTGCTCAGTGTGTAGTATTTTTCTTAAAATATTTTTCACTAACTTGAAAAAACAATGCCCACAGATCTTGCAGAAGTAATCAACATTTTTTACAGCTTTCCAGGAAAGTAGGTTATAATGAGGTCACTGAAAGTTAGTTATTAACATTGGCTTTTTGGTGAGCATCTCTTAACTAGGTCTTTAAGTATATTTTTCTTTTTAAGTTCTCAGAATGCAATTTCACTATTTCTTTCTAATGTCTGTGTTTAATCACTGTTCAGGTCACTGAAAGACTTTCGATTTCCATTAACAGAACTGAACTCATTACCAGGGCACACTGATGCTTCAGCCCAGACCACACGGTAGGATCCCATTCCTTTTCTGATGCTCATTTTTCAGCTATGAATGTATAATAACAGTCCAGGAGATAACTGTTTCCCATCTTAACAGGGATCTGGGAGAGATTTTCAGGGGCCCATTCCACATCAGTTGTTTCAGAAATAGGGTTCTACAACATCTGAAGATCAGGCCTTTTTAATCTGCCTATGTAAATATGCACTTAGATATTTAATTCCAAGTTGCACACATTCATTCTTGCCAACTGGATGCCCAGAAATCACTGATAAATTCAAATGATGCTAGTTTAAAAACGTGCACACATCTTTACATTTTGTGACAAGCTTCTAGTGGCCATGGCTGCAGGCTTTATACAAAACTAAAATGAGTCTAAATAAGTTTTTATCTGGGTAATGAGCTTGAATAACATTTTTACTGCTTCATAGATGTAATCATTTTATAATTGGATTTGCTTTGCTCTTGCACACCATATATTAAAAGTCACCTCTCCGGCTTTTGAATGAATATGATCATGAATGCAGTCCAATTCCTAGGATATTATAACACTTTTTCTCAGTAAATCAGCCCTAGATAAGAACCAAGGCAAACCCTGAGACTTGCTGTACTGTCCAGATGATGAGATTTCAGTACAGGGCACTTAAATGGGTGTTCTTTGTCCTGAAAGTGATGTGAACTTCCCTGCTAAAATGCAATTCTCATGATAACAGTATGCAAAAACCTCTGTGTGGTTGATCAGCACAAAGTTTATACCACGCTTAGACCATATGTTAAAACTTGGTGAAGGACTTATGTGCAGATCTGGGGTTCTGCTTTGCACTATAATGATTTCATCCAGTGGGAATGTTAATTTGCACACATTATCCTATCATCATACTTCTCTCCAGGTTTTATTAGCTTGAGTGCAATACTGCATGAAGATAGCTAGACTGTCTTCAGAAATGAGATGGTTCATGCACAGCTAGTGCAAAAATCATTGCTTTTTGGGGTTGTAGGTTATTTCCATGCATATTTTTCCATATTGGTCCTTGTATGTTTTTATTACAGTCTATGCCTACTAATATTATATTTAGCCCTTTACTCCAGGAGATTCTCATCAATGTATTATATATTAATCAGAATTATTAATCATTAACTTGTCCTGCATCAGTACACGCCAGCATTTGTAAATGTAAAAATGCAAATTATTTTATTCACTCCAGATGGAGATGGATTATAAGGGTAATAAGAACTGAGCAGAGTAGCAGAAATGAAATGCTGGGCTATTGTTTATTCTTGTGTTTAAGCAAAATTGGTGTGTGTTTTATACTGACTGAAGGGGAGAAGGTAAGACAATGTGGAAGTCGTTTGATGACAAAAAGTGGAAATCTCTCTTCATCCAAATACTACTTGGGTAAGAACTAGCACAAGTTTCTCGTGAATTGACTATCATCTTCAGAGGTATCAAATTAATTTAATCTCGCCCCTTTAGTCCCAGGCTTGTCTGGCAGTTAAGATGCCAATAATATCAAATACGGTGTTATGGGTACTTGCCCGCTGGAAGCCGTACTGATCTATTTTTCGTATCCCCTGTAAAGTGGGTTCCTGAACTGGACTCCAGAGATATGGTCACAGTGTGAAAGATGCCAGTCCCTGGTCAGCCGGTCCAATGGGAGCTGCTATGCAGAGGCAGCATTGGTGCCTCTGGCAGGAGGGAAACAGTTTCTTACCAACACTTTTGTGACTCTGATACAGAGTGCCTGAAGACCTAGAATCAGTGATTCTCGTTGCAAGAAGGTGTTGTCCATAAGAATGATTAGTTTGCTGTTTGTTGTTTTATTGCAATCTATTAGTGCAATGCAGAGCACCCTACAGGCACAAATTACAGTCCTTCCTGTGGTCATAAAACATTACAACCAAAATTTCCAAAGATATTGGGCAGGTATCCAGCCTTAGATCCACCTTTCAAGAGTCTCTCTCTACCAACATGCCCTGCCCCACTCATTCACTGTGAGCTAAGCTCTCCCCACCCTGGATAACAGCACTAATTAAGAAAGTTTTTGGCTAATTACATTTCATACTGCTGCTTAGGTTGACCTGATTTGTGCTTGGCAGGCTCTGTAAGGAAAGTTAGTCAGTGAAGAATAAAACGCTGTGTTGCAGTAAACAACTCAATACAGGCAATATCTGGGCAATCTAAAATAGACATTTGTATGTCTTCAAAGGTAAAAACACAAAATGGTGTTACTTTATTGTTATTTTTGTAAGCACTTTCTAGGGCAAAATTAAATGGTGTATTTGTTGTAGCACAAATATTGCCTGAGATGTGTGCAGAAAACTGGTGAATCATTTCCTGTTTGCTGCGTTGTCGCTTCACAGCTTTTCCCCAGCAAGGGGAATGATGGTGCCCAAAACAACCCACAAAGCACATCTGGGCACCGAGTTTCATTTGATGTCCCGGATCCTTCTTAACCATGGAGGGCTGTACGCAGCAGCGTGTGCAGCGTGCTGCCTGCTGGTGCAGGTACCGTGGCTGGGCAGGGGAGTGGAAGGAGCCGGGCAGGGATTGATGGTCCACCCAGCCTTGTCCTTTCTTGCAAACCTGCACAATGGGAGATGGCACTGACTCGATGGTGGAAATGACTTGACAAAGCCCACTTCCTCTTTGACACCACAGATAACAACTTGTCAGGAGGAAGAGGGAGCCTTAAGCTCCTTTCCTGGCTTACCTGGCACGCAGATTCCCGTTGCAGTCCAACGCCAGGATCTTCAGCAGTTCTTATACCCACACAAAGTGCTACTGGAGTCAAGCCAGGAATGACACAATTGCATTAGCAGGGCCTAGGTCCGAACAAGAGGCATGACATGTGTGGCTGCACTATGTCACATGAAGGTATAAAGGTATCATGCTCAGATTAATTCACCTCTTGCTTTGCTGAAGCACTGCTTGAAGGCCAGTGGCAAATACATAGTCACAGAAATGTTGGTCAAAAGAGGTTTGTGAAGGTCACTGGCTCCAACCTCTCTCTGGAAGCGGGACTGCTGCCAACAGTGGTTGATCAAGTCAGCTATGACTTTGGTCGAGTCCTGGAAACACCCAAGGACTGAGACTCTACAGCCTCCCCAGGCAACCTCTTTCAGTGCTGCACTTCGCTCCTAGTGAAAATGTTTTTTGTAATGTCTAACCTGAACCTCCAGTTTGTGGCTATAGCTGGATTTTATATCATCTACCACCTCTGAGAGGAGTTGGGTTTTCTCAACCCGCTTCTGACACGTCAAAATCCTCACTAAAGTCACTATGGTCTCTGTTCAGCACTGTCCTCTCATCAGGATGGCAGTCATTTCAACACAAACTGCAGTCAGGTTTGTCAGGGAGGATTTGCCCTTGGTTTACTTTTCTGTCCCTACATGATTGGAAATTATTTCCAAGAGGACATGCTCCATGATCTTTCAAGGTACTGAGGTGAGTCTCACTTGTGTGCAGTTCCTCCTCCCAGGTCCTCCTTCTTGCCTTTCTTAAAGATGGATGTAACTTTAGGCTTTTTCTAGTAAGAATCAGAGATCCCACTCCCCCAGTTACACCACGGTTTTCAGCTCAGCAGTTGTTTAGTAACTTTTCTAAAAGCCTCTCACATGGACTGTGTTTTATACATGCTCTGCAGACTCCCAACACTTCAAAATCATTCCTGATGTTATTCAAGATACCAGTTTTCCCTTGTAGAGCATATTGTCCATGTCCATGTCCATTTCCTTCATTTAAACACGCCTGCCTGGTTGGAACATGAGTAGAGAGCCATTGAAAGTGGGGATAGTTACGCAGACAGAAAATTAACATATGCTCATGATTAGCACTGGCTATCTTCTTTTCAATGAACAAAGCTTGACATTTTCAGCCTTTAAGATATGTTTTAAAACTTGGCTATTTGTTCCTGTTGTTTTACTATAGGACCCCTGCACTTTTTCTTCTTTTTGGGGGGAATATAGACTGTTTAGTGCTGTTGCAAACAACTTGTCATAATGTAATTTACACTTCTTTTTTGGCTACTAGCAACAGATTTTTATGAAAGGAGCATTTTCTAAAATACAGCAAATGAACTTAACGGCTATTACACTTTAGTCAAGTCAAATTCTCCCTCCCAAAATATAGCTTTTACTTAATATAATTTAATTAATATTTTGGACATGTAGAATGCATACATACGTTATATAGTTGAGCGTGAAAAAAGGGGAAACACTCCTTATATGACTTCACCTTGCCATTCATATATCACATAATAATGATGCTAAATAACAGTTGGCACATAGGAATTTACATCACAGAAGGATTTTTATATATAACAAGTGTTTCCTTAGTCTCTTAAGACCCAAATGTGGTTCTTATAATTTCTACTTGCTGTACATCAGATGTAAATCTTAGTCAAACTGTTGCTTCCTTCCTATATTCCTCTATCCCTTCTGATATCTGAAATCCATACCTGAAATGACAACATTAAAAAATGAAATTGCAGAAGCCAACAAGGGCAATCAATCATATTTACCCAGGTGGTTTTAGTAAATAGACTTCCCTCTGACAAATCAACCATGAAATCAGTTAATGGAATTGTATGTGGAAAGTCTGCTCTGTGCTTTGTATATGACCTCAGCTTCTGCCTATTGAATCACTTTGGTAACATTCATGTATAGACTCTGTGGAGGTGTGTGCTATGCCAGTCACTAAAAATTAACTGCCAGCTTTCCACTGTTCATCCTTCAGAGCCAGTTTAATCCCATTTTGTAGCGTTCTCTTTTCTGAGCTCCCAATGAGCTGTCCTGCCCTATGCACACTGTTTTTCCAAGTCACAATATCATGAGATGATGCCAGAAGCAAAGCTGCACGTCAAAAATACCATGAGAAGAGCAAAATATTTCTGCAGTGCTGCGGGGGTCGCACATGCAGGATGTGTTGCATGGACATATGCAGATTAGGTATGTGGAATTTACTGGGACTGAAATTTTCTTCTGGTTTATCCCTGTTCAGCATCTCTACCACATACGCAACTAACAACTTGTGCCCTGGCTTAGCAGTTACAGCTCACTACAAATAATTCCAGTAATTGTACAAGAAAAAAAGAGAAGCCAGAGAGGCTGAACAGTGATCAGGAATTTCTGACAGTCAGTACTGGGTGTGTGAGAGGGAAAGAGAGCGTGAGCAAGGCAGAACCTCTCAAAGTCTGAGCGTACTAGCCCAGTTTTTCAGAGAGGCACAGCCCATTGGCTGCACCCGCATATCAACCCTACTCTTCCCTGTAATTCCATCAGCTGTAATAAAAAGGAGAAATAAAACATGTCATTATCCCCAGCCACTGTGTTCAGATAGCTCTTGTTAGGTTTCTACCCTGATGGCTTCTTGCAGTGTTCGCCATTTTCCTTTTTCTTTTCCCTAAAGGAATAATACCCTATTGTTATCCCGCTCCTGAACACTTTCCAAGATGATGTCAGGTGAGTGAACAGTGTTCCCCATGCCAGAAATCCTCCTTCTCTGCATTATGTAGGGTTCATTGTCAAGTCACAGACAATTACTTTATCTGATACTTGTCAACATGCAGTCAGACAGGAATTCTTTACCTCCAAAACTGCCTACTCGACACTATCCTCTGCTGACTTTGCCCTCCTTTCAGCCTGTCTGGAAGGAATGAAGGGGGTGAAAAGGAGACAACAAGCTCGGTTTCAAGCCGCTGCTCTCCGGGCTGAGCTGGGAAGCTCTCCGGAAGGGTATCTTGTACAGAGAAACTCAGAGAAACTCCAAGAGCCCAACACCGAGGAAGGCAGGTGGCTGGAGAAAAGGTACTTGAGAGCCTTTGTATTTCCTTAGCAGCAGCGGACAGAGTAAAGCCCCTTTGAGACCCACCAAGCAGCAGCCAGGGTACAGCTAGCAGCTTGCAGGATGTGCTCCACAGCCTGTTTTAGGCAGCCACTCTGACAGCACTGTGACAAGTCCATCGCCCATGTCACCAGTCAGCCCCAGGCAACAGCAGAAAGGCCAAAGTCCAGAATTTACATCCCCCCCCAAAGTGTGAATATCCTTTGTACTAAACATTCTAGGTCATCCCTACATCTGTGCAAACAAATGGGAAAAACTTGGTGCTTTGCTTTTTTATTCGCATTCTTGCATTATTTTTCTATCGCCTAAAGCAAAGTCAGCTGATTTGTGTTAAATCCAGCTTAGATAAAATAAACTCACAGGTAATGCCCTGCCTTTTGTATAGCAGCATGTGAATAAGCTAGGCATCCAGTGCTGACCTGACACATCTGTAACGGTGGAATGATGTCAGTGGATCTATTTGCAGAGTGGCATATTCCTCAATTTAAGGGCAGAAGAGCAGGGAAGGAGGCCAGGCAAAATCTGACTCATTTACCTATAAATCAGCTTATGGACAGGGAGATATTTATTTACTGATATTTGCCCACAATCTGTAAGAGAAGCAACAAGAACAACGGATTACAAGACTGCTGTAGTCTCAGGAAAGGTTAAGGTTTGATGTTGATACTTTGCCACACAGGAACGAGCAAATTTGTTTTCAACAGCTTTTACTCCAGGTGATTAGATGGGGTGAGACAGGTTTGTTACTGGTAAACCATTTATCTCTCTTTTCAAAAACAGTACACAACATCTATGAAACATAACTGATCAGACACACCCTACAGGAGATACACCCTTCCTACCTTTGTAAGCCAGCAAAATCTACATTTTCATCTCAGACCAATAGCGTGAAACGTGCTGGATGCTCACAGCCAGCATCTCACCACATGTAAACCGAAGTAGCTCTTCTCAAGGCAGTGGAGTAGTGCCAGCTGTGCTGTTTCAGATCAGATCTACAAACCTCCATACATGTGTCAGTCTGCCCATAGGAGCAGTCTGAAGTTACCTGCTTACAGAAGGAGGCCTTCAAAACATATGTATAAAACATATCCTGCAAAAAAATTGGCCTTGTCAGGAATCATGAATCCAGGGGTCTTCACACCAAGACCAACTTTTACTCAGTCCTCTTGCTTAACACAGGCCAGAAAATGTCATCGTCCACTTCCTCAGTTAAGTGCAATGCATTGTACTTGAACATGGGTTTGCTTATCTAGATTTCAGATATCTACACTAATATCTGCGATTCCTATTTTATGTATTACAATGTCTTACAAGCTGGTACAAATAGAAGAACCATGAAACACAAACTATGTTGTCTGTAAAACAGCATCCCATCCAAAAAAATTGCCTTGTAGGCACTCTAAACTTTCTAAAACATGAAATAATATTATTTTATTGAAATGTAAATTGTTTTAGCACATTGACATGCCCTTCCAATCAAATAAAATCAATAGACACGTAATTCAAAAGAGCTGTCCTTCTTATTTGTTAATAATTAGGGGTTTCCCAGGACAGTCTTTAGCTTGTTTTCTGCTATCATCGGTCTTTTAACAACTCAGGTAACCAGCAAAGTTAAGAAACACAGTACTGTGATGGTTTGGTAAATGCAGACAGCTTGATATTGGGAATATTGTGCACATACCTTTTTCAGAGGCTGGGCTTGATTTCTTTGCTGCCCCTGGTTTAGCACAGGCCGTCAAAGACTGGCACTTCCCACAGCGCTGTCATGACAAGAAAACGTGGCTGCCTCTTCCTCCAGCATTTCCAAGGTTCAGTCATGTATCTGATATTTGGAAAGGTCTACGATGGAAGTGGAAAGTGATGGAAATTGGATTATTTTGTTTCCACTACTCTGACATATCTGGTAAGCAGGCTTTTTATCAGTCCCCCTTGCCAACACTGAACTATGTACTTAAAGTTTGAAGGTATGTCTTACGGAACAAACCACCATGGTTTATTGGGCACGTATGTATTGTGATACACCACACAGGCCATATATGATTTACCTGGCAGACAATAAGGACTAGAACATTAATCCGGCTGAGCGGCTGATGCAACTTGTGTGAGGTTGGTGGCTGTGCAAGGGCACAAAACCTCAGTTCTCTCACTCGAACAGCACGTGGGAAACAAGCTCCTGCCCTGAGATACAGGGTCCGGGCAGCACGGACCTTCCTGCCCGCGCCTCCCCAATGAGGATTTGCCCCCACCAGGCAGTGACAAAACCCAGTGCAGTGCAGCCTTCCGCTTCTTGTACATCTCAGAGATTTATACTCACAAGGGATGCAAAAGTACGCTTCTAGTCATAAAGAGATGTAATACCAGTAGCTTCACACACTGAAATGAACTTTCTTCAAAACAGCAGTGACTAAAAGGCTGTAAAGTAATGACTGATAGAGCTTTGTTGCCTTTTTACAGTCAGGAGGCTGATAACAGGCCTTAAAACAGTTCTCAAGAAGTGAACTTCAGTTAGTAAGGGAAAACATTCAATAAGATCTTATAAAATCAATACTTTTATTGGTTTAGAGTTCTACAGTCAAGTGAAACAAGAACCTGAAGCCAGTGGCAGATTCATAGTTCGAAAGTACTGTACATAAATACTATGACCTTTCTTTGTGGTGGATATATCAGACAGCCACCTTCATGAGGACTGTGATGGCAAAGCGTGAGACAGCTTAGCTTCTCGCAGAAAATCTTAGAAGCACTCAGCTCTTAACAAATGCATGTTTGTGAGATGAAGGCATTTTGAATATTTTCATAACCTGTACATGGGAGAGGGAACACGCGGTAAGAATGCCGTGCCAGGGCTGCTCAGGGTACGAATCTCATTTCAACGCTTCCTTTTGGGACCAGCCCAATACTGGTACGCTCCCCACCTCCCACTGCGGCATGCAAGAGCAGGAGAAGCAGCTCTGGGTCGAGGCTTGGCAAGCTGGTAAAGGACAAAAGGCACAAGCAGCTCTGTGGAAAAGCTAGAATATGACCAGGGATAAGTAGGCTAAACGAAGAGAATACCATTAGACCTGGTTAGAGCATATGATCCTTAATTACTATTTCCAGAACACCTTGATGTCCTTAGGGAGAGAGTATATGAAGTTCAAAATGACTAGTTAATAAGTGAGATTTTCAAAAGCATTTAAATAGTGAAGGAGTTCCAGAGACCGCTAAGTTACATAGGCAGCTTTGAGAATTCCCCCTCAAGATAATAAATGTATGTCCCACTATTTGTTAAAAAGTCTTTCTTCTCCAGTGGCGCAGTATTACTTACACTATGTTGGAGCCATGTTTTTGTTCTCTGACTAACTGAAAGCATAGCCTCAGTGTATCTCTATGTATGTTGTGCAATAGCAGATTTGGAATTTGCATTTTTTAGATTACCAGACAATAAAAAAAAAATAGAGATTGTACAGATATGCACCACCCTTCATTAGAGGCAGTGATATTCTCTCCCACCCAGTCCTGCCCAACCAAGACAATATTGCACATACGCCTCCAGACAATGAGACTACCACACCTTTTGCCTCTAATTAAAATTATTAACTCGAGAAGGAAAGAAATGCATTTCAGTCTGTGCTTGTTAGCCAAATGTCTTGATAAAACTAAACATGTTCTGCTGCTGCCCACCATCTGTTCTTATAAATATACTTCTTAAAAACACTGAACAGGGAAATAGATTCATCATCATGACTTTCACCATTTTATATCAACTCTGCCGTCAGGTTTTTCTTTGTGCAGACCAATAAACATCCATAGAATAGGATAATTTTTTCTCTCATTAAAATAATTTTGCATTTGACACATTTCAGTAGAATAAATTCAAACCTAATGCATGTAGAAACCTGACTACGTAGAGCAATGAGGAAGTCTTTATTAAGGACAGTATTTCAATGGGGCAATATCGCTTTTCCTCTCTTGACCCATTCGTTACATAT
Source organism: Burhinus bistriatus (assembly GCA_013397275.1). Classification (NCBI taxonomy): domain Eukaryota; kingdom Metazoa; phylum Chordata; class Aves; order Charadriiformes; family Burhinidae; genus Burhinus; species Burhinus bistriatus. Next base: position 307,811 of record VYXH01003537.1, on the reverse strand, counting down.
TCTCAGTCCTTTCACTGTTAGATAAGTCATCATAGAAGCACTGCAACTCCCTGCATTTGACAAAGAGGGAACTTCATAGCACTAGAACCGTTGAGGCATCAAAACAGCATGCATCTTCTCAGCTTGCCTTTGCTGCTGGGAATTTGAACACCTGCAAGAAAATATGCCTTTTCCATCAGTGAGTTAAAAAAAAACCATCCAGACTTAACCATAGCATCCAGTCCTGTCATGATTCCCAGTATATTGCACCTGACACAATGAAGAAATCCCAGCTGATGCAATACAGCAGCCCAGCCATTGATAAATACGTGTTGACAAGAATGTCAGTGCGGTATCTTACGCAGACTCCCCATTGAATTTTAGGTCCAGTCATCTTCCCCAGGCTTACAGTGGGCTATTTTAACTATTTTGCCATTGGTGCCTTCCTTAAAAGCTTCACCTCAGGTGCAATGTTATAGTCAATGGTGTTTGTAAGGCAAAGGAAAACAGAGTTTTCCTGAGGCTGGTGCTCATCTCTAGAGACATTGCTCATCATTGCTTGAAAAACAGGTATATATCCTTGTCCTGGTTTGAGGTAAAACGGGACCAATTTTGTTCAGTAACTTTACTTTATAGCTAGGCCTCTTCTAACTGCTGAAATTAACAGCATGTTGTGCAGAAAACTGTTCACTCTCAGAGTGATAAGACCCATGTTTATAGTTGATGCCAAGGAATGGGATGCAGAGAGGCTCTTGCTTATACGTATTGCTATAACACCCAAGGCCAGCCAAATTTGTTACTTGCTCCGTTGGAGGGTCAGAAACGGAAAAGTGTAGAGGGGTCACACCTGCGGGGAGGAGCGGACAGGACAGGTGACCCCAAACTGACCAACAGGGTATTCCATCCCATCTGCCTCATGCTCAGTATAAAAGCTGAGGGATCAAAGGGTCACTCTCTCTCTTTCTCTCTTTCTTTCTTTGTCTCTGCATCTGCCTTTGATCCTGATCCGGAATCCAGTTCCCGTCCGTCACTGAGTCCAGTCTGGGACTTCCCCAGCGCCTGCTGGGGACGTGATTGTCATCCTGGGAGCTTGATGCGGTTTTGTATATATTTCATTATTTTCTTTTCGTTATCTTATTATTAATATTTCATTAAAGTAGTTTAGTTCCCTCTAAACTCTTAAGTCTCTCTTTTCCTCTCTCTCTCTTGCCTCCCTTCGGGAGTGGAGCAAGAGAGAGCGAGCATCTGTCGTTCCACCGAATTGGGCCAGTCTGGCCCAAACCACGACAATCCTGCTATGTGCAGGACCAAATGTGAGCTCTCTTTCCATAAATAATTGCAATTAATTTTTATTTTTTCTGACTACTCTTCTTTCTTCTCACAGAAGCTCATCCCAATAGACAAGTGGGATATCAACATTATCACATCACAAGAAGGTCAGAAGTGACTCTCACAGGTGCAGGTACTAAATTCCTCCGGGCTTGACTTCAGGCAGTACAGAGCCCACTCTTTGTTTGGCAATTTTTGGTGAGACAAAGGCTGAGTGTGAAGATTTCTGGAATACCAGAACTGTTTAAGAAAAAGCTGCTCAGCTGATATTACATCAGTTGTGGGAGTGTTGGTACTAATCCTGCCAAAGACCTGTGGCATTCCAGGTCACGTGAGGCCAGGGCTGCTTGGCCAGGAGCAGTTGCACCTCCTTCTCAGGCCAGCGCAAAGCTCTGCTCACTGCCAGAAGGGACAAGAAGAACAAGAATAGGACAGAAAAATATCTAACACCAACTGCAAGAAGTATGTCATTGTTTTGAACTGCAGAGATACAAGGAGGTCAAAAGGAACAGCAGCATCATGTCTTGAAATGATGACAAGGATATCTAAATGGGTTCTAGCATAGAGCATGCACAAAAAAGTGCCTTTTCCAGTCTTCTATGAATTAAACTCCACCATTAGCAAATTCTCCCTAAAAATTCCTTAGGAGTAGGCTATTCTCTGCAATTTCTGGTACCATCCATTTCAGGTTAGACTGGAAATATTGTGAAACAGGCTCCTGACTTGATAACATCCCATGCTCTCTCAGGCTCTCGACTCCCTCATATTCGAATCCACAAACTTCTCAGGAAGTACAGATATATAAGAGATTGAGGATGTTGTCTTACAAGACTGAGGACATTAGACTGGCTTCAAAAATCAGAAACAAAACTTTACATTATTGCCAAGGCTGTTTCTATGCCAGCCGAGGTGGTAACAGAGAGGAAAGGTGAGGATGAAAATAGGCATTTGATTGCAACTGGGATTTGCTTCTGTTTTTTCTCCATACATTGTTTGGAGGTTTTTTCCCCCTCCCTTCTTTGTTTTCAGTTACATGCAAATTACATAGTAAAGTGAATATTTTAAGCTATCCAAAGCTTTCTGAAGGCAATGGGAAGGAATTACACTAACTGCAAATATGCTTTGGGTTAATCCATGGGTTAATATGACCTTTTTGGAAATGTTCCAAATACAACTTCATATATTTCAGTTACTTCACGCTATACCTTGTTATTGCAGCATAAGGGCAGCTCAGATGTTGTTTAGAGTTCACAGTTTCCCCCTAAAAATCTCAATAGGTACACACAGAACTATGTTTCAAAATTCAGGGGGGGGGACACCCAACCCAACTCAAAACAAAAACAAAAGCTCACCTTCTCAAATCTCTGAAGTTCTGGACTTCTCACAGATTTGCATCCTAGAACCACAAAGCAAGAACCTGAAAGGGCAGAAAAAGAACATTGATGCTGCTTTTCCCTTCACCTGCCTGAAACAGGTAGTACTTTCTGACATTAATTTCTAGTTTAGAGAGGAGTTCATAATTCTTTTATTCATATGCATACACAAACATATGTCTAAATATACAAATACATGTATGTAGATATGTATGTGTGTATATATATACGTCAGTGCATAACAGTTGGAATCAAATAAAACACAAACAGTACTTTTGGGGCTCAATGCACTACCCATCATTGTCAACAGCATCCAGAAAATCTCTCAGAGATACACCTGTGCCTTCTACCACAACTGTGTAAGTTTTTAACAGACTCTAAAACACTTGGATGGGCATGAACAGAAGAAGAATGATTCTGATCCATGTTTATTATTAGGACCATAAATTGTTAGTTGGGGTCATAGACATTTTAATAAAAGTGCCCTTTAAAAACCTATAGTTTTGTAAAAACAATTATTAATGAGATGAGACATTTTTCTGTTTCAGATTTTCCAAATGCTATGAGGCTGTTCTTTCCTCAGCATCCATTAGACTATGGCAGAAGGAAAAATAGTGTTAAAATAACCTTTTTCTTTGTGGTGGTTTTTTTTGTTTGTTTTATTTATTTTTCACTTTTCTTTATACCTCTTCTCACCCTTCTTTGTTATTCCGCAACCTCTCAAAGCTTCCACAACTTCGAAGGCATTACTGTGGTAACAGGAGGGGGTTTGAGTAATGACAGAGTAATGTCTCTTAACTTCATTTTCCTTTCTGCCACTTAAATTTTTACAAACTTGGGAAGTTTTAGAAAAATTACAGAAGAATGAAAGAAAAATATGTGTTTGCTTGTTGCAAGAGGTAAGAAAAAGCTTAATCTGCCTGCAATTACCTTCTTGTACTTACTGGAAAAAGAAGAAATTAAAAGAGGAAAAGAAGAAAATTAAAACTAGTATTTTGAGTTCGCAAAATTTTTCGCTAGTTGAAAAAGAAGTTAAATACCCCAAATAGTTCCTTTTTCAGTCTTACAAAACAATTAAAAAAACACCTTTCATCCATTTCTAGCTGGAGGTGTGGTTCCAGCTTCCACACGAGCAGTAATATAACTCTTTCCTGAACTTCTGCACACTTTTTAAAAACTTTTCATCCTTATTGCCTCTGAACACCCAGCTGCTTTTTTTTTTTTTTTTAATGAGCATCATTGAACACATGTGACTCATTAGTGATGATGGCTTAGCCTGGGACAAGGTTGGTGGTTTCCACCCCTACCTTTCTGTCCTGGCTTTTTCTTGGCAGTTCTTCCTCTTGCTCCAGGGGTAGCTCAGCAGCACATGAAGCTCCTTCACCACTCAAGTTAGGAGGAAACCAAGATCCATTTCAATTTCCCTTAATACACCTGTCTCTAATTTATGGCAGCTCAGCAACTGCTCCTGAGCAGCCACAGCACCTCTTCAGTGGAGGCAAGAGCCTCTGAGAGAAGAGCAGGGCAGATTTCTTGGCTGAAATCAAGGGCACAGGCTAGGTACATTAGCACATGCCATGTGTCGCATTAAGGAAATTTGAGGAGTAATGCACTCAGTGAAAACAAAATAGAGCTTGGCAGCAACCTAAATATTTTGAGGGGTGGAAGGGTGAGGGGGAGGAGAAGGTGCTACAGAGCCATTAAGAGTAGTCAGATCATCATTCAGATCTGGAAAAAAACGCTTAGGAGGAGGCCCCAGGGAGATACAAATTTAACCCTTGACAATATATTCATAATTTGCCACCGTTTTTAATAAAGTCCAGGTAAAAGAGCCCACATTACTGCTTCAACAGGTACCCCTGCCCTTTGGCTCAAGGTATAATATTTTTAAAATGGCAGGGTCAGTACACAGAGAAAGCATCTGGAGATGTTTCACGACAACTTTCAACATGAATGACTTGAAATTGAACTTCTTAAAGCTCATGCCCACAAAAGTTCTCCTTGTCCTGTAGCAAAGTATAAAACAAAGCCATGGTCCCCTGGCTTTGTGATTTAAAAAATTAAGTGAAAGAAATAAGATTGCTGTAGATTGGTCTTCTAGGTTTAAAGAATTCAATCCTGTATTTACATGTAGGCCCAAAATAATTAAACAAATGCAGGAGAAGGGAACATTCTTTGGAGATGTGGCTGATTATTTTTCTAACCTGATGTGTCATCAGCAGCCTAGATGCTACCCTTAGAAAGAATGTGGCCTTACAACGTGTATCTTTGTACATCCAGTTCCTTTTTAAGAGTCTTTGTTTTCTCAAACTGATTTTTGAATTGTATTCAGCACCAAACATATTTCCTGAGAAAACAACTGTGTGTTGGTACAGGAAGCTGCACAGGTGACAGTTTAATTTAGAAAAGAATAGCAGAAGAACCCGTGCAAATACCACATTAAAAATTGATTCTCTGAAACAAAGCAGGCATAGCATTCCTCTTATTGCCAAAAAGGCATCTGCCTATCCTATATTTTATTCTCATTTTCCTGAGATAGATTTCCTAGGAGGTTTTCCAGGTCACCAAGCGAGTGTGCTTAGCCAGTCTTGTGGGGCTCCTAAGAACGTTTGGCAACAGGCTTCTGGTTCATCAGCATAAGTTTAAGCAGTCAGTGAGAGGCGGAATGACAGTAAAAGAGGATAGCAGGTTCTGTGCTCAGCTCTTGTACCAGGGCATCACCGTCTCTAACAGTGAGGCTGATGTCTCTAGGGAACCACACAGGTCCAAGCAACAGCGCAATGCATCACAAAGGCTAATTTAACACTACGAATGCATTCAGCACAGTATGTCAGGTAAGAGCATTTTTAATTGTGTGTTATATTAATATGGGGTTGGGTTTCTTTGAGGAGTTATAAAGTTCTGGCTCAGGAAGAAAAATGCAGTATTAGAGACTGCATCTTTCAGTGCTGAATCATCTCAGACAGAGAGTCTGAAGAAAAGATTGCTGTCGAGTGCTTGTATATATTGTTAGTTAGACCTGGTCTTGCGAACGCCTTAAGTATAGAGCAGCCACTGGATCCCACAAGAAGCAATCCAATGCTGCATGCCCTATAATCTTGTCTTTAATCTACTGTTGATAAATCCTGCAGAAAACTATTAAAGCAAACATTAGCAAGTTAACCCATGTAAGAAAGAGGAAGAAACAAACAGGTAGAAGCACTTTATGTTATTGACAGATTTGCTGTCATGAAGGCTGTATTGTCTTGCTTTCACCACCAGTTTGTACCTCTAATCCATGCGTGTACAAGGGGGTTTTGGCCCAGTCATTTTTACATTCCAGGTAACCTCTGGTCCTTTGTGATTTTCACTTTGTTTTCGATATCATACCAAACACATCTTGTTCTTCAAAGTATCAGAAACTGGTGATAAAAATCTGCATTGGCAGACTCACCTGGCAGAGAAACTGGCTTTTAACCTTGCGGTGAAGGGGAGGAGAAGATCTGGTTGAGCACTCTGCAGTAGGCGAGGCGCTGCCAAGATGTGGGACAGCTGGAAAACTCCACTGTAGCAGAGATGTGAGATACACCAGCTTCTGTTTGGGGCTCCACAGTGCGTGTTTGGTAGGAGTGGTGAATTCCACTCTCTTGTTAGGCTCCCACTCTCAAATTCTTCATTGCATGAGCAGCTCTACTGTCTTTAAGTGAAAGATTTGCTGCTACTTTCACCAAGACCCAGCCCCCAATTTAACAGAGGTATATTCCCTGAGATTTTCTTCTGGCTTCCAGCTTCTTTTAAGGGATAAATCTTAGGAGACAAGAAGAAAAAGCCCATGCAGTCAACTTTCCACTATGCTGGTCACGGGATGGATAATCGTGAATTACTTTAAATGGGAAGTTTAATGGAGAAGGACTAAATTAGTTTAATGGAAAGGGATTTTTAGCTCAAACAGCAGTGTGTAAATGCCTGAGTTGACAGGTTCTGTAGCAGCCAAAGTGCTTCAGGTCTCCCCAGCCCAGGAGGACAAGGCTGAGGCACCTTAACACGGCTGGTCCTGGGTGGTACAGTCAGCCCTTAACAGACCAAAGCTACTCCTACATAGCACCACTTTTGTGTCCTCAAAGAGCAGACGTGACTTTATTGGGGCTCATTAGATCAGGCTCAGTCAAGACCTTTCTGGACCTGCTCCAGCCTTACACGCAGCCAGCTCAGGCACTCCTGAAACCATTTACCAAATAAATAGGCAACCCATTCAGAGGCAATGGAGCTGACTGGTTCCATTTACACCACACTTGATGAGGAATTTCTGCATGGATCATAGAGGGACGATGTCCACCAAATCTCTTGCGTCTTTACTCAGTAGGAGAAACTCCTTTTCCATATTGCAGCCCATGTGTTCCCTCTATAATCTTTATAGAGGGAACTACACATACAGCTGGTGTACAACTGCTACCTACAAAGGACCCATACGTCAGTGCAAACAAAAGCAGTAAATAGTTTAGCTGTATAAACCAACTACATAATAAAGAGATTCTCCTTTCCTGTACATTCATTCCTGAGTATCTGCTTATATTTCGAAACATATATGGTGTTGAAGATGATTTATAGTTGTTCAACACTACCTGCTTTAAAGCGTCTGCTTCTTTCAATAAAAAATAGTAGCTGGCCACTCGCCGTATGATTCTTTACTCAAGCAATGTTGCAGATTTAAACAGGAATTTGGAAAACTGCATGGGAACACAGACCATAGATGAAAATGCGGTGGGATATGATAAAATTAGCCCACCACAGTGGGACACACAGCTCCGAATCCAACACAGACTTACAGAGGTGTCCCCCCAGACCAACAGCAGGATGCTGTGCTAGCTGCTGAAATACAGTGTGCGGGGAGGGTTAGCACCTCTGAATGGCAATGCTGAGCAGGGAGCTGCCCCCCTGCAAAACCCTGGCAACAGGGCACCTAATTCCTGCTATCAGCTACCTAAGGTAGGGCAGTGCCAGGCTTTCCTCAGAGGTGCACAGTGAAAGGACAACGGCAATTATCACAAGTTGCAGCAGAGGACATTCTGACTAGATACAAGGATAAAAATGTTCACAATGAGGATAATCAAACACTGGAAGAGGTTGCCCAGAAAAGTTGTGGAGTCGCAATTCTTGCAGATATTCAAAGCTCAGCTTGACATGGCCCTGAGTAACCTGCTGTAGTTGACCATACTTTGAGCAAGAGGTTGGATTGGATGACACCCAGAAGTCTCTTCTGACCTACATTATCCCATGTTTCTGTGAACCTGTCTCCAAAGTCTGTGACGCTCATGGAGAAATGCAGTTAGGAATATTCATTTATTTGGAATCCATCTCCAACAGTCTCCCCTGAAGAAAAGTCCTGTAACCATTTCCTCTAAATGCAAAAAGCAAGGATTGCAGTTTATTTAAAACTCCAGGCAGTGGTGATACTGCTACCCAAGTCCTATATGATATCCTGCTGGCTAAAGCACTTGCTCAAGAAATAGCTGTCGTTAGTGCCATCCTTAACCTGAGCAGGTTCAAACATGTATATTGCAGCCACCGAGAAATAAGGTTTCTGAAGAAAGGCTGAGGGACATGAAGGAGCCCAGCCCTGTGGTGAAAGGTTAATGTCTTCTTCTAAGAAAGGCAATCTTCACATCTGGTGCCGGACTGTCTTTTGCATAGTCTCAGATGGAGAAACAGCCATGGAACCAGAGATATGCCAAGCTTTATTCCCTTCCCAGCTCTGCTGTAGCCACCGGGTTGCTGTCATGCTGCTCCTGGTTGCTCTCTTCCTGGCCCTTTGAGTCATGTTTAGTTTATTCTGCCAAGACCGAGCTTCAACAACAAGCTCCAAGTTTCTTCCCCTCCCACAGCTGGTCTGCTTATTAGGCTGCTCTCTTGGGAAACGTACACTTGAGCTTCCCCAGCCTGAGGAAGACCTAATTGAGGTTTCCCTGGGCAGGCACCCTAACCACCGCACCATGAACTCCAAAAAACCCCACACGGTACTGCCATCACCATTACCTCCTCCATCATAACTGAGGCATGTTTTCAGAGAGCTCGGCCCCTGCTGAGCTCTGCAGGCAGCCGAACGCCGCCCGTGGGTGTTGGGTGTGCTCTGGGAACAAGTGGTGGGACAGGCCCCAAGGGAGTGGGGCCGGGAGCTGCCAGCTTCCCGCATCCCGCCCTTCCCAGCACCCGGGCATGGAGCCATGTGGGCTGCAGCGCTTCTGGCCGAACAGAGAAGCAGAGCTGGAGGTGCCCAGGGCACGCCAGGACCTCCCTTGTGAGCACAGGCAGCCACGAGCTTTGGGAGCAGCTGCACAGACTCTTCTTGCACTGCTGCTTCAGAGACGCCCAGCGTGCCTTTCTGAACCTCAAGCCCTGTGACACAGCCAGTTTACACACCTACAGCTTCATTGGGCTTTCATACTCACATCCAGTGCTCTGCTTGGAACATGTTTTGGGCATCATGCTGCCACCTCAAAGTCTCTATGCCCTGTTGCTTCTGTGTCCTGCTAAACCCACTCTCCTACTGTCCTTTCTATCCTGTCATGGTGCCCTTCTGCCCAGGCTGCCCATGCGCTTTTTCCAGTGGGCATTTTCTCTCCATATGTTCCCCCCAGCAGAGCTGATCTGCTTGTGTGTGGCAGGGCTGGTAGTTGTCAGACACACTCTGGTTGTGTGAAAAGAGGCAGTCCTGGCACTCCAATTGCTAGAGCAGCCCACATGACCCACAGACTGCTTCAGAGGGACCCCAAGGAGCTGATGAATCCCTCAAACAGACAGAAATAACCCCACATCTAGGCTGAGCAAAAACCCAGCCTCCTCTGTCTCGTCCAGCTTTTGACCCTAGACTTTCTCTACCAGCTTTGCCTTTGCCTTCTGCCATACACACCATGTGCTATCACTTCTTTTTTATTGTCTCCAGAATAGTTCACATGGAGCATTACTGCAATCCTATGGCAAGATTAGCATGGACCAAAAGCGCGAACTAAGTTGTTTGTGGCCACGTTAAAGTATTGAAATCTGATTTTTTGCTTTTATTCTTCAGAGATTAAAATAATATCTTTCAAATAATTCTTCTACCAAAAGTGTATTAAGACATCTATTTGCAGACTAAGTCTCTGGCTTTTCCACTCTGGAAGGCACACGTGGGTTGGGAGTAGAGCATTGGTCTTCCATTAATTCCATATAAATTTCTTTTGTGCTGCTCACTTACTAATCCTTCCACCCTTGAACACTTGGATTACACCAAAGTAGGGAATGAATCAGGATCTTAGTCTAGGAAATTACCTAATCACCTCGTCACAGAGCATGATGTGTGCCTACTTCTTCAAGCACTTTGCCACTCTTCTTGACAAAAATGGAAATATTGGAAATATTTTCATTTTAAAAAATGAAATGTCAGAAAAATTTCATTTAAATTAAAATCAGCTATAGGCTTTTCTCACATCCAGACTCCTACTTCACAGTTTCCTCTTTCAGTGTCCCTCTTTTGAAAATATCCTGAATCTCCATGTGCTTCTCCTGTTCTTTCCCCATGATGAACTCTTCATGGTACAAAAAGTACCATGAATAGTTCTCTCTTACTATTGAAGGCCAGAAGATGACAATATCTACTGTACTCTACCCTGTGAGACTCCAACTAGAAGTTACAAGGACAGAGTAAAAACCGATTTTTCCTCCTTTGAAATGGTACAGTATACGTTAAGGAGAAGTGCACAATTCAAAGAAATTGTGGGACGAAACAGAAGGGCTGGAACACCTCAGACAATGGCAGGAACCATATAATACAGACGCTGGAGAGGGTGACACAGGGACATCCAGATAGTGTTACCCAGAGACAACACAGCACTAACAACACTGGCACGTGGCCAGAGATAACAAACCTACTTATCCCACTATCGAGCAAGTCAAGTTTTTCTGAAGCATACTCTTCTCTTGGGCACGCAGCGATCTGGCTGGATTTATCATCGTGGGTTTAATGCCAGCGATGCCAGACGTGAGCATGCCTGCTCTGCAATCCTGGTACTCGGAAAGCAACAGAGGGGACCTGAGGTGCCTCTGCACGTGGTCAGCTGGAGCCCACCACAGCTCCTTAAGGTAAAGGCTTTATTATTACCAGGGTGAAAACAAAGAGGGTGGGATAGACTGGGAGGGTAAGGGGGGAGGAAGGAGAGAGGAGCGGGACTGACCCACTTAAACCCAGTGAGCTCGGTTTAGCTGTGCTGCTTCATTTCGTCCTCAGACTCCACAACCCAATGGCAGTGAAACTGCTGCCAGACCGGAGCTGGCTCTGTAAGCAGCAGAGCTGTGCGTGGGTGACATTCCTCCTAAACCAATAAGTGTGGCTGGACCCCAGCTGGCTCAGTCGTCTAGTAGATTTGTCCCCCAAAACACCAACAGGTAGCTGAACGTTAACTGGCCTGGCAATTTATGTTGCACATTTGGTGGTATAGCCATCTAGCAGAAAAATGTCAACATCAGCTATCAATGGGATCCTCTTTAAAACCTCAAAAACACAGGCTCAAGTGCCTCCCTATAAACCCAGGAATCCACATTACGTTTTCTGAGTGCTCATGATGGGCATCATTTCTCCATTCGTTGGGCTTCCTCTGGCTGTCAACAGCATGCAGACACTTTGGTAACTTTGGCAGTCATATCTGGCCTTTATCACGAGTGGATTAGTGGGAGGTTTCCCTCTAAGCTTCACAAGGGATCTGACCTGCTCTTTTGCTTGTGCACAAACAATGTGGTCTCCCCATCCCTCTCACGTCAGGCCACGGGGCTTGGCCTTGGGAAGTGCCCCTGAGGCCGCAGGTGCCTGCAAAGCCCATCCCACAGGCATAATTTGAGAAACACCCTTGCACAAGCTTGGTCTTGGTCTTAACTGTACTATGTGGTAGAGCACTTTCCCGCCTCAAAACAATTCCACTCAAGTGACCTGAACAACACAGGGATCTGGAGGAACGACAATGCTCTTCTGAAATTGTCCTTCTCATCCTGATCCTTAACTGCACACAAAGCAGGAGACTGGGCAAGCCAGCATGCAGAGCCCCACAGAAGTTATCTGATAGAAGAGCCGCTAAAACATGCCTCATGCACTACTAAAATATGCATAACTTCTTAGAACAAGTGTCACAGGACAGACTGAGATGGAAGAAAATCTTTTTTACTGTAACATGCTTAGTGAAATTCATTGGAAGAGCATACACTGTGAATTCCAGTTATATGATACCATTCAGTCTCTGCTATGCCTATCTCTTACTCCTGAAACTAATTTATGTTAAAATACACTAATATTCTCCCTTTAATTCTGATGCATTTTCCATTGAAGCAAACAGAAGCCTTTCCATTGCTTTAACTCCATGAAATACCTTCTGAAAAAAAACCCCGCACATAGCTGTTATAGCTACTTAATGGGTAATTACAGTATACAGTTTTATAACTATATTTTATATAGTTATATTTTATATAGTTATACAGTAATAACTAGATACTTGTATAGTATAGTTAACTACAACATAGTTAAATAGCTGTTATAGCTCATTTTAGCAGGAAAAGGAATATTAAAATTTTACTGGAATGATTTAAAATTTGCTAGTGAATTTGCTAGAATGATTTAAGTGCACTGCCTGTCTCCTCTCCTAGCTCTGCTCAGAAATCAGTGCAGGCTGAGAAACTTTGGCTGAGTAACATGGAGGTTAACACATGGGACTGAACTGATTTGCAAAGCTTCTGGCCTGTCTTGAGCAGGAAGCCAGGAGCCAAAGGTGTTTTCCTAATCCCATAACTGTTTCAACACTGAGGTCCATTTCTTCATGCTGGGCAAGCATTGAAGAGATCTCCAGAGCCCATTCAGTTCAGCCCCTGCACTGCAGCAGAATCCATCCATGTGTGACAGATGTTCGTCTCATCAGTTCTTACAAACCTCCAGTGAAGATTTGCAACATCGCTTGCCTGGTGCTAAGCCACTACATAATTTTTTTTTTTTCATATATCATTTAAATCTTCTTTTCTGCAAATTAGACTCTTGTTTTATACCCTTCCCAGTGGGCACGTTAAACATTTAGTGACTCACTGATCTCTTTAAAACAACCTTTAAGCAGTACCAATGTTTTTCCACTTCACAGCGTCCTATGCTGATTTACACTAGCTGAGCAGCTGGTCTGCCGTTTTAAAAGAGCTGTTCTGCCAGTGCCAGCCACTTCAGGGGACTGATGATGACAAATCAAGATTTATGTTTTTATGTTCAAGGGTTTCATGATTCTAATGCACTTAGTTTGATAGTGACGGTAAGTCATTGTGTTCTGATGGTGACCTGTAGAAACCAGCTGTTTGAGGATGGATTGTGCCCACCAAGGATAGATGGCAAGGTGGGTTTTGCAATCTCAGAAAAAGCACTGGGTCATTCTATTATCATGTTCTCAGTTTTGCTCCCTCTAACACAGTTAAATTCACCTTAAAAATGAGGGAGGGAGAAAGAGAACTGGAACTTTATTTTCTCCTAAACAACTTCCAGCAGAGGGTTGTTGAAGTTTTTCAGCATCACACAACAGGATTTTTAATTCCAGCCAAGATGTCAGCTGAGAGTTTTTGCTTTCAAGAATGGTGTACTCTATTTCTTACAGATGCCTGATGCATTTGTTTTATGTGAATGGTCCTTCTGTAGAAAATTCTGCAACCATTCCTCGTTTGGCATGGAAAGTAACTGCTTTGGTCTATGAGACAATGGAAAAAAACAAACTACCCTCTCATATCATCTTGAAATCAATACTCCTAGGAGTTCTGTTCACAGAGAAAACAACACAGCAGCAGCTGATATTGTCTTCTTAATGGCTTGGAGATTTATCTTGAACTCATTACCTGAAATAACTAAGGACTGGATGGCCTAGATACACGAGTGAAAGTTGTGTGACCCAGATTAGACTCCATCACACCTCTTGGCTATTGGCATGATTTGGCCCGTATAGGATGCAATGATAATGTCTCTGGACCTCGTAGGGAAGGGGAAGATGGGAAAAACTATGGGGAGAGCAGAAATACAAATAAACAGAAAATAGCATCAGTATAAGATCCTTTTGATATACCAAGAATTTCAAACGATGACACAAACTGTGCTGCTCTCTTCTGGCCTGACACAGCTTGTCCTGAGAAGAATAAGCCTCTCTGCCTTCCTAGGCATTGGTACATGGGACTGCTTTTGAGGCAACGGCAACAAAGGGAGAAGCACAAGGAGTATTTTGTAAGAAAGCAGTTTTATGAACTTCAACAGGGAGCTTGCCACTGCCACTGGTTGCAGCATGGGAGATGATAGCATGAAACTGGTTGACAAAGAATCCAACAAGGGAAGAGAGCAAAGAAGTGAGGTCTGAGGTGGTCCTCGGCATGGTGCCAGCCTAGGAGGGTTAATGGCAGGGGATTTCTCTTGGGCTGCTTGGGTAGATCATTTGCCCTAGGAATCAAAGAGTGTGCAGAAGAATCAATATAACAGGTGTACTTACTAAGTATTGTATGGGAAAAGACAGGAATGTTTTGCTTAGGGATAGACCTGAAACAGCATATAGAAGAAATATTTGACAGTAGACAACCAGTACTTGACTTTTCTCTGAACAGATGTGCCAGCAAGGGACTGGAAATTGTCCCTAAAATCAGGGTTAACTTCTATGAACATTCAGTGCTTCCTCATCTGGCGGCACTGGTCCTCAAACTGAGATCAGGGTTATAGAAAGCACTCAGGGTGTCAGTGCAACACAGAAGCTCAAAGAGAAGCATTGAAGTGGTAGATCAAGAGCAAAGAAGGCTTTGAGGCAATTCATGGCCTGAAAGTAATGGCAGAACCAAACAATGAAGCAAAGGATAAGGACAGTGCTGAAGGAGAACTACACAAGAGGAAGGGAAATGTGCTTGATGAATACCAGGTTGATAATGAGGGATTTTGTTAAAAGTGTTGAGCCACATCAGGAGGGAGTGGAAGCAGAGGGAAGCCTAATTAATGAGATAGATAGGGTCTCAGGATGAAAATACAAGTCACTGAGACTGAGAGTAGGAGAGGAGGGGAGCCAGAAGGCAAGGCAGGGGGGTGCTAAGGCTGCATGGTACCAGCTGTGATGTACATCACAGCAATGCGCAGTAGGAAGGGAAGTCAGAGGGAGGATATGAAATGAACTGATGAAAGGAGGGAGAAGAGGGCAGCTAAAGGGAGAGGAACCCTTGGTTTTCATTCGGCTTCCCTCCTGCGTAGAGGCTATCACAGGAATTTACCTTCCGTGTTTCACCTATTTGTGGCTCAATTTGTGAAATTTCTTCAGAGCTTTGGTAAATGCTCCCTAACATTACTCTCTGTGCTGCTGTTGCTGAGGTCCTTCACAACATGAAGTAGACTGGTAAAAGCCATCTAATTGCCATGCATACAGGGTGGAGTCACCAAGCAGTGCTGTTACTGAGTAGACAAAGCACAGACAGTGTGGCAGCTGCAGAACATTACTCATATTTTAGTAGTGTAACTAGGCTACTTTTCCTGATATTAAATGCCCTCTGACATGCCAAATTTACAAGGGACTATAAACAAAAGTTTGTGGCCAATTCCCAAACTGACATAGAATAGAAGAATTTTTTAAATGCAAGTTCGTAACTTTTGCCCTTATAATTGTGTAAATTACATTCCTGATCTCATCAGATGCCCCCTCTCCTGGTGCAGGTCCCCAGCTTCCATGTCTCCTGCCACGGAGCCCCATGACTATCCCAGGCTCTGGTCCCCTGTGGTCAGCCAGGATGACCTCATGGTCCTGACTCATCTTCAGCTCTTCTGCCTCCAGGAGCAGAGCGGTGCCCATCACCAGCGCGGTGCCTGATCTACTAGAACAAAGGCAAGGCAGAGAAAATGGACCCACAACAAAAGAACTATCTATGTGAGTTTTTCTGTGTGCCTCCCACTAAGGCTGACTGTGCTGTCTGCTTCTCTGGACTCCAGAGCCTCTCCCCAAATCATCCTGTGCCTGCTCCCTCTTAACAACTTCTTAACCAATTTCTGGATTTGCAAGGTTCTAAACCAGCATAGTAGAACCTGAAGCTTTTCTCTGAACAGAATATAGGATGCTCAAAGGGATCAGCTTTTCAGTGCCTGTTGGGATATTGTTGTCTGGAAAGTCACTGTACAGACGGACGTGTTTTGTTCTTCCCACAGTCCCACTTAATTAGGGCAATGCTGGCTAGCCAGGAAGCATTCTCCTACTCCTCTAGAAGTCAAGCGATTAGCTTAATTTCCAAGGGTACATTTACATTGCAGAGAACATGATGCAGAGATCCCCAAGCTAGCACCGAGCTGATCTGGCAAGTCCACACACACAGCACAGCAAAGTACCATGCAGATACGCCAAGTGGGACTGAGAGGCAGAACAATCACATTCAGCTGGCACAGCACTCAGGGCTATATGGCTGCTGGTTCAGTGCTGGCTTGCACGGAGCCTCTGCACTGTGTTTCCCAGCTCTTCCAGCTGTGGGAGTAAATTGTACCACACCAGCTTAGATGTCTTTGTGCACACCCTAAGTTGCTGACCAGATTCTTATATTATTACATGGCAACTCCACTCAGTCACATCCTCTGTCTTTTAATCAGTGAGAAAAAGATCCATTTTGCCTTCAATTTGTTACACTTCTGGTGTGAGACACTTACAATCTCAACTGCTACTTTCATGCGTGGATTGTTTAAGCCTATCCTTGGGAAAGTCATATAGCACAAGTCCTCAGATGTCTGCACTTACCCTTATCCCTTCCTTCCCTCCAATACATCCCAAAGCCTTTGTGAGAAGTAGTTACAAAAACAGAAAAAAAAAGAAAAAGATATTTTACTTAGATAAAATTATGATCTGGTACTAGATATGATATGATATGATTAACAGTTTTGGCATCACCCTAGATTAGTTATCCTAAATTGAAGAAACCATTCCTTCTAGCAGGTCCTAGCAGAGCAAGGAACAGGCAGCATGGGAAAATTTGCCATCTTGCAAAGTTTTTGTAGCACTGACTCTGTGTTCTTGAAAAGCAGCCAGGGCTCCATCCCATCCACTTGTAAATGTTCTGCAGTTATTCTCTTAATAACTCGAGGTTGATGGATGAGTGTAAGGTTGGGCAGCTTTGTTTGATAGCCTAGGGGAAAGAGAGGGAGGGAAAGAAACAAGTATCAGCAAATAGATTGTGCAACTGACAAATAAAAAGTATTACACAATACACTCTATATTTTAAATAAGCCTTCTGGAATGTTGTCATTGCCACCAATTCATGTTGCTTAGAAGAATTCACCAGCTAATGCTGGCACAATCATACCAACAATTTCATTTGAAGAGAGACAAATGAGTCCAAATCATTGCCCCCCGCTAGTGCTTAAAAGGGTGTCAACAATGCAAAGCAGTATTTTCTACAAGTTTCTAAAGAGAGATATTCCCTTCACTTCAGTCTCCTTCCCCCTTCTGAGTTCAAGCAGCAGCTCAGTAGAATGGGCTCAAACACGAGGTGGTGGGGAGACTTGAGATTTTTCCACACCTCAGACTCACTTTCCTGGTCACTTTTGTCAATTGTTTAATTCAGCAATTTTTCAAACCCCTAGGAGACACAAAGCAAAAAGTCTTGTGCCCAAAATGTTCACAACAGGTAAGTGAGAAATGCAATCACTACTGTCAGACTTAAATTTGTAAGAAATGGGGAATGCCCCTCCACTTGGTAAATACTGCTATTGTCACGATTGTGAAAGTTCACTTAAAATCTGTTATGGATTCTCCTAGTAAAAATCAATTAATTACCTTTTGCTTGAAGACAAAGACATAAAAGTCCTTTATTTTCCTTCACCTCTTGCCATCTCTAATCCATCTTTCTTTCCATTCCCACTCCTTGAAAGTTCAACTTCTTCCTCATACTATGATCACCAGAGCAAAATATACGAATAATGAAAACATCTCTAGTATGACTGAGTTTTTTTAACTGAAGCATGAATTTCACAATTAGGAATGTGTGGAAGAATTATGGGAATTGTAATGATTTCAGATCTATTACATATATGCATACCAGCAGAAGTTAAGGACAAAGAATATGGTCATGCATAATATAGCACAGATCACTGGGTTCATCAGGCAAACCTCCAGTGGGAAGGTGAGCACCTACAAGTCCTTTTGATGTTTGGGCTGGGCTCAGTGTTTCACATAATTAATGCACTTTTTTCTAAACCAGCAAGCATTGTATTCATGCCTTGATGAAGAAAAAGCACCATAGCATATGCAAAGGGTACTCAAACATACACTTATTAAAATCAACATCAAAATATCTATTGACCTTAGCTGTGATCAGCAGCCTCTGAAGTTGACTTGCAGTAAAAGAAGTTTGTGACAAATGGAAGAAAACATCTTTTTGAAGAGTTTGTAGCCACTGTGCAGCTAATGGTACGAGCCCACTATTGGCAAAGTCAGTCTGTAATCTGGTAGTAGCTCTGAACTCCTGACTGACAATAATCGCACAGAGCAGCTTCTGCAGGGAGTGTTTGCCAGACTCCCTCCCCGGTGAGAAAAACTTCCCCTGACACCCTCCATGACTGGGGTTTGGGGAGGTGATCTTCTTCACCCAGTGTGTCATGATACCAAACTCCAGATATTACAGCAGATTGTAGCAGGACATGGGTTGCTATGAATGACTCTGACCTGTCCCTTCCTCTCTGCCCTGGCCATCCATGGCATTTCAAGCATAGTTGAGGCTCCTTATCTTTGAGACCCTTCATGGCCACTACGAAAAGCCACAGAGAGTTGTAGAGTGAAGCCTGTGATCAGCTTCGGCACTCTCAGCCACAGTTCTCTGAGGTACAAAAATCACTATGGTAAGAAAAAACTCTTTTGTGCAGAAGTTAGAAATTTTTTTGAGAGCTCTGTATCTGCAGAATGAACTTTCCAAGGAGCTAAAGACCACCACAAACCACAGAACTTCCTGCTCCAACTGTATTTGACCTTGCCTTTCTAACAATAATAAAAAGAAACGTGCTGTCTGGTTTCCCACCAAAAGAGACTGCTGCAGAAGGCCCACCCCTGAGGGGTGGCTGGCAGGGCACATTACCACATGGATGCCCACCACTGCTGCAAAGTAGGGTTATCATACCCATGACTGTGGAAGGTGTGTAGAACAGAACACACTGCCCGTATCAGCTACGGGAAGATCAGGGTGCATGTGCGAACAGCAAATACCCTGAACAGGCCAACGAGTATGCAAATACCCTTTAAATCGATAAAGCTTTGAAAGAGAAAAGTGCAGTGCGCCTCTCCTAGAGACTTCCAGCTAGCGTGCTCTTTCTGCTGTTCACCATCTTCAGCTATCCATAAGAGAAATCAATGTTGTCTGAGGAAGGACTGAAAAAGTTATCTCCACATTTGTCCTGCTTGAAGCACAGTTTTTATAACACTGACAGATCAAAACAATTTATACTATAGTGCATCGGTCACATCAAAATGACAACTGGTTTAACTCTTATTTTTTCCCTCTGTGCAGTTTGGGAGTAGAGGGCAAGACTCACATCTACTTTTTGGGGTACGGAAGCAGAAAGGATTAGACAAAATGTTGTCAGAGCACGTACGTAAGTGCCGTAGTACGTATCCAACTGCCTTCTGCTAAATACCCAATTAAAGCCCCTGTGAAGTTGAGTCTAGAAGGCAGGAGTTCCTCAATGCAACAGCCTGTTTAATTCATCCCTCATTACCATAATATTGAATATTATAGCACCAAGTAATCCAGTAATTACAGTTTTCCCTTTCAAATCTACTGGAGTTCATTGACGCAGTTGGCATTAAAACAGTCCTGAGATTTCTCAAAAGCAAACCAACTTGCCTTTATGTCTTTACTTATAAATGCCTTTACTCATATAAACAAGCTAAAGCTAATTTCTGAAAAACATCATGTGAACCGTATTTTGTAAGATCCTGAACGAGCCTTTACTACCTCGGCATTTAACACACAGAATCCTACTTGGGCAATAATAATATCTCTTTCTTTCTAAGGAAGCCTGTTTGACTTGACAAAACGTGTATTGTCAAATACATGACAGGCACAGATGATTCAGGAGATAACACAGTACAAGCAGTCATAAGGTCTGAAACTCAGGTAACTACCAGAAATTCCCATACAACTTTTCTTTTTAAGCTATGTTTCTTCTGAATTTGTTCTTTCCATATATGAGTAGTTGCAGAAGTAGTTTAATGCCAAAATCACAAGAATAACCTGACACTTGTAAACTCTCAGTGTTTTTTCTGCTTGTGCATCATATCCTTCCACTCAGTTTTCTTTGACAATTGTAGCTAGTCTGGGACAAACATGGTTGTATGTGTTTGAGTACACAGTGAAGGTGTTGATCTTGTTGGAGACTTTAAATATTATCAAAATACAAGTAATAATAATTAATATCTACATGTCAGATATGGCCTCTCCAGTGAAGAACTAAAATCAAAATTATAACTCTTGTGGGAGTTTGCCAAAACTGAAGGAAAAGCTAGAAATACACTATTCAGTAATCAAGTCAGCTTACCTCATAGCACTTGTAAAAGCATGAATCACGTTATGTTCCCTTGGCGTTTCTGTGGTTGCCAACTTTTTATATGCAAATGTGGTAAAGCGCTGTGCAAACAATTAGCATGAATTCATAGCTCCCAGTAAGACTGGTTATACCCCACAGGGCAGGTCTGTGCCGTGGCAAACCCCTCTGTGTTGGTCACAGAATCATAGAATCATAGAATAGTTTGGGTTGGAAGGGACCTTTAAAGGTCATCTAGTCCAACCCCTCTGCAATAAGCAGGGACATCTTCAACTAGATCAGGTTGCTCAGAGCCCATCCAACCCTACCTTGAATGTTCTCAGGGATGGGGCATCTACCACCTCTCTGGGCAAACTGTTAACATGGGCCCACTTCCTGAGCTTGTCCAGGTCCCTCTGGATGGCATCCTGTCCCTCAGGTGTGTCGACTGTACCACTCATCTTGGTGTCATCATCAAAATTGCTGATGGTGCATTCAATCTCACTGCCTATGTCATTGATGAAGATATTGAACAGTACTGGTCCCAATATGGACCCCTGAGGGACACCACTTGTCACCAATCTCCATCTGGATATTGAGCTCTTGACCGCTACCCTCTGGATGCAACCACCCAACCAATTCCTCATCCACTGAACAGTACAGCCATCAAATCCACCTCTCCAATTTCGGGAGAAGGATGTTGTGGGGGACCCTGTTAAAGGCCTTACAGAAGTCCAGATAGACAACATCTGTAGCTCTTCCCTTGTCCACTGATGTAGTCACTCCATCATAGAAGGCTACTAGGTTGGTCAGGCAGGACTTGCCCTTGGTGAAGCCATGCTGGTTGTCTCGAATCACCTCCCTGGAGGATCTGTTCCATGATCTTCCCAGGCACAGAGATGAGGCTGACAAGTCAGTAGTTCCCAGGGTCCTCCTTTCTACCGTTTTTAAAAATGGGTGCAATGTTTCCCTTTTTCCAGTCACCGGGGACTTGACCTGACTGCCATGACTTTTCAAATATCATGGAGAGTGGCTTGGCAACTTCATCAGCCCATTCCCTCAGGACTCTGGGATGCATCTCATCAGGTCCCATAGACTTCTATGTGTTCAGGTTCCTCAGGTGGTCACGAACCTGATCTTCTCTTGCAGTGGGAGGGACTTTGCTCCCCCAGTCCTTGTCTTGCAGTTCATCCACTCAAGAGATGTGGGAAGAGAGATTGCCAGTGAAGACTGAGGCAAAAAAGTTGCTGAGTACCTCACCCTTCTCCTCATCTGTTGTTACCAGTTTGCCAGTCTTGCTCATCAGGGGGATATGCTTTCTTTGACCTTCCTTTTCTGTCTGACATACCTGTAGAAGCCCTTCTTATTAGTCTTTGCATCCTTTGCCAAGTTCAGCTCCAGCTGTGCCTTGGCCTTCCTGACCCCATCCCCACACAACCGGGCAGCGTCCCTGTACTCTTCCTAGGATACCTGTCCCTGCTTCCACTGCCTGTGCATCTCTTTCTTGCCTTTTAGTTTGACCAGCAGGTCTTGACCCAGCCATGCCCGTCTCTTGCCCTCCTTTCCTGTTTTCTTACACCTGGGGATCAAGAGCTCTTGTGCTTTATGGAAAGTGTCCTTAAAGATCTGCCAGCTCTTCTGCTCCCTTGTCCCTAAGGACAGTTTCCCAGGAGGTCCTATTGGCTAACTCCTTGAAGCGCTGTAATTTTACTTTCCTAAAATTCAGGGTCCTGACTTTACCCTTTGCCTGACCCATATCCTGACCAAGATCTGCAAACTCCACCAGTGCATGATCACTGCAGCCCAGGCTGCCTCCGATCTGCTCATCTGCCAATGAACTCACTTGTGTTGGTGACCATCAAGTCCAGTATCACATCCCCTCTGGTAGGGCTGTCAATAACCTGGCTTAAGAAGTTATCCTCCATGCACTCCAGGAGTCCCCTGCACTGCCTACAGCTGACTGTGCTACTTTTCCAGTAGATGTCAGGGTGGTCTCCCCAGCAGGACAAGAGCCTGCAAGTGCAATGCCTCCTGTAGCTGGAGTTAAGAAGGTTTCGTCAATAGGCTCCCCTTGATCAGGCGGCCTGTAGTAGACACCAACCACAAGGTTCCCTTTGTTGCCTCAGTCTCTTATTCTTACCCATAGGCTTTCCAGCTTCTCATGGCTATTCTCCAGAGACAGCTTTTCAGATCCTATCCATCTGTTGATGTAGAGGGCAATGCCTCCATTCCTCCTTCCTCGCCTATCCCTTCTGAACAGTCTGTAGCCATTGATAGCCACACTCCGGTCACGGGATTCATCCCACCAAGTTTTAGTAATGGCAACTAGGTTGTAGCTTTCTAGCAGCACAGTGGCTTCCAACTCCTGTTTGTTGCCCATGCTGCATGCATTGGTGTAGAGGCACTTCAGCTGGGCTGTCAGCCATGTCACCTCTTCGAGGAACATGCCTTAATTCCATTGAGGTATTTCACTGGTGTATCCCTCTTGGCTCCTACTACCTCAGGAGCTCCTGGCACATCTACATAAGACTTCAAGTGTGCTGCAGTGTAGCCAGCGTGTCTCAGAGCAACAGGCTGTGGACCCTCACTAGCACCCTGCCCCTCTAACTTTGGCGTGTCATCCCACAGCTTGTCACAGGCAAGCCTGATATTGTCGCCCTACCCCTTCAAGCCTAGCTTAAAGCTCTGTCAATGAGTCCCATTAGCAAAGACCCTCTTCCTGCTTTGAGAAAGGTGAATCCCATCTGACACCAGAAAGCCTGGTGCTGTGTGAGTCATCCCATTATTGAAAAACACAAAATTGTGTCGATGACACCAGCCACGGAGCCATGTATTAATAGACTGGGATCATCTGTTTCTTCCAGTGTTGCTGCCCATAACTGGAAGGAGTGAGTGAAATACTATCTGTGCTTCAGATTCCCTTACCAGCCATTCCAAGGCCCTGAAGTCTCTTTTGATCACCCTTGGACTACACGTGGCTTCATCGCCACCCACATGGAAAAGCAACAATGGGTAGTAGTCCAAGGGCTGTACCAGGCTAGGAAGTTTCCTAGTGATGCCCTTAACCCAAGCCTCAGGAAGGCAGCAGACTTCCCTAAGAGGAGGGTATGTCCGGCATATTTGACTCCCGGTTCCCCTCAGAACAGAGTCACCTACAACTATTATCTGTCTTTTCTTCCTCATGGAGGTGGTTGTGATACGGGGGTAGGCCTTTCTGACCTTGGCAACACCTCTGGTGAAGATGGACCATCATCCACGGTCCCAAGGGGACACCTGGGTGCATCCTGATGATGCATTAGGGCAAGCCTTAGAGGTCACCATCTCTCTCAGCACCTGGTTTACTGGTGGAAACCCACAAAACAGTCAGAAAGGGAGATGCAGCAGGTCACTGCAGAGCACAGCCAGTCTGTAGTAAACTACACATGGCTACACAGCAGTTAAGCCCACAGGAGCAGGATGAACCAAATCAGCACTTCTCAGGACAATGCTGTGCTTTGGGTTGAGGAAGGAAAGTGCTGGTGACAAAGGTACAATGGAGGCATCCATCATAGTCCAAATAAAGGAGAACTACATGCTTAATTTTTTTTTTTCTTTTTTTTTTTTTTTTTTTTTAATT
>VYXH01003537.1:258157-283982 GCA_013397275.1 Burhinus bistriatus | reverse complement strand
CAGTCTCATTTTTTTTTTTTTTTTTTTTTTTTTTTTTTTTTTTTTAATACATCAGTATGTATAGGGAAAGGCTGGATTGTTTGGAAATAGTCTAAGTTCTCCAAAGGGATGGAGACCCCAAGAGTTTTTATTCTTTCATCTAATGCTGATACACAACCTCGGATGCTCAGTACCTTTGTAAATCAGGTCACACACATGTTAGGGCCTAATTTTCATTTATCTTTTTAAAATAGGAGCTGGGTTATAGTCTTGAGAAATGGAATAGTTATAAGAATTTTGTATTGTCTTTCAGCTCTATGTAACAGAGTGGCATGTGGTATTTTCTGTAGGTGTACATACTTGCTTTACAGCCAATCTGAAACCGATGTGTTCAGATGCATACAATGATCAAGGATGTTGCTGTCCTCTTTGAATGGGTTTAGGGAGTTATGCCCAGGCCCATGGGTGTATTTAGGTGCCTGATGACCAATGTAATCAATAGGAGCTAGGTGTTTAACTATCTTCACACACCCATGACCTGCACCCATCCCTGGGCAGAACAGTGGAATAGAGCCAATTCAGCATTCTACATTTACCAAGGGCAATGCCAAAACCAGTCACTGCTGTGACCAGCAAGGCTGGGACCCTGTGCAGCACTGCTGTGAGGCATAGGGTGGGTACGGCTAGGACAAAAGGGCACCCAACACCAGCTGGGATTCCCTCCTACGAGAAAATGCAGCCACAGCTCTCAGCCTCCACAGGACGTGGACAAAAGAAAACCTGCACCAGCATGTGTCCAGAGGAGCCCCGCCGCACCCAAACACGCAGGAGCAGCTGCACACACCACCCAGGTGTAGCACCGAGCCTGTCCTTCTCCATTACCACATGGTACCAGGCCCTGCTTCTGCTTGAAGCTGCCCACATGCTTGTATGGACCTGTACTTCACCAATGCTTGTGCACGTTCCTGATGCTTCACCTGTGAGCAGTCAGGTCTCCAGGCAGCACTCCTGCCACCTCCCTGGGCTACAGAAGGACAGACACCAGCCAAGAGGGGCAACACTTGGGTATTGCCCATGATACGGTCAACAGAGCTGCCCTCTGGCATTGGTATTTGGATCAGTTTGGGTGCATTTCTCGGTTCTGCTGCTGCTGAGTTAACAAGAGTTTGTGATGGGGCATGTTCAGGCTTCCAATGCATTAGTAATAACGCTAATGATATTATATGTTTTGCCTGCATTACGGTCTGGTGCTTAGAAAATAAACAACTTGGCTTTGCTTCAATGTTTATCTTCAATAAATACCTCAGCTGTGCCTCAACAATTATCTCTCCACAGCAGACCATTATCCAGTAGCAACATATAATTCCATTAACACTACCATTTAAAATATATCCTCTTTGTGCTGCAGAGAAAGGAGTTGTGTGTGGGAAACGTCAGGGGCCTCATGTATTTTTGGAATTAAAACAGAAATTAAATCATTCAGGCTATTTTTTTATCCTCTTGGTTTTTTGTATTTCTTGTTTTGCACAATACAAAGCTCCCTCTGGCTCACGAGGAGATTGTGATTGGAGAGATCTGGAAGGCACTCAGGGAAAGCACGTTTTAGGACAATCCTGTGCCAGGGGCTACTGCAGGTGATAATAACTGATAAAGGTCCCACATATCACCTGAATCTGCTTCAAACTGATGATAGGGCTTTAGGAACAGGTAGGAGTTGGGTTTTTTCTCTATCTTCTAAGGAAGAGGTGTGAAAAGTCTTTGGTGATAATTGTTAAATATTAACATCGTGTTGACATTTAAATCTGATTGCATGCAAGTCAGCAAGACACCTAGAGGTTAGCAGGGTGTTTAAAAAAAAAAATGATCTCAGTAATTTTGGAGCTGGTGCAGGAGCAGTGTGGGAGGAACCCCTGCGTGACTGCAGCACTCTGTGCAAACAGCCCAGGCAGCAGCATCTGGGAGGTAACAGCTCTCCGTTACGCATCAGTCGTTCTGTCCTCTGCGTTCTGTACTGAGCCAACTATGCAGTTAGCACTTAGCAAATATGCAGTAGGCCAAATTAAATGGGAGATGATCTGTTCTCATGTGCATCCATACAAGTCCAGAGGATCTCTATTGAGGTTGCAGAAGTAAATAAGATCAGAACGTGGCTCATTGCATTTATGAACAGTTAAAAATTAGCAAAAATCTCACATAGTAGGACCTCTCTGAGGGAAAGGTTGCAGTGATGGAAAGTGGCTGAAGAGGAATGGACAGTGGCAGAACTGAGCAAATAGAGCCCAAGTGTGGATGGAAACAATACATAGGGTCTGCAGTCAAAATCACTGTGGATAAATCCAGTAAAGGATGCAGGTGTCTAGCGGGGAAAAAATGAAGTGGGTGCTCAAGCTGTTTGAGGCATTTGCAACCAGGTCTGCCATTTCTCAAACTCATGTGGTACCTCACTGTCAGCCATCAGCATTCCTGGGTTTCTGCACAGCCCAGACTCACCACCACCTCACACATTCTAAGCTCTTCGTACCTACATCATGCCCACAGCTGTGTGGTATCCTGTCCCAGGCATCCTGGGACCAAGGTCTCATGAAGGGCTCAGTCTAGTGGGTGCACTTTGAATACACGTCAGCACTGAGTTTCATTCAGAGCACTACAGACAGGGTCCTGTGCCTTGTGGAGGAGCCCAATATTTTCTAAAATAACCAGCAGTCCACTTTTATCAGCTTTGGGATCCAATACTGGTGGCACAACCCATAGGAGTGGGCAGCATCCTCTGAAGCAAACAGCTGTCTCTACCCTCATCCATCATCAGCCACCGAACAAGGTTTCTGCACTGCTGTGGTGACAGGCTGGGGAGATGGGGGTGGAGGCTGCTCTGTACTCTGGGTTACAGCACGATGAGGTTTCATGTGGTAATTTAGAAAGGCTCCTTACAGGAACAGCTCTAGTGATACTCCTCACCTCCTCCAGGAACAGTGAGACAGATGCCAATGTCACCTAGGCTGACATTAGCCTACAGGCCACTGGTGTGGCTGAGCAGGCCTGGCAAATTTGGCACATGCTCATTAACTAGGAGAGATGAGCTAGAGGTCCTCCTCCACAGCCCTGTTATCTCTACTAGGCAGCCAAAATAAAAGTAAGTCTAAGAAATGTGATTCAGCCTTGCAGTTCAGGAGCTCAGGTGAGACAGAAGGTCTTTGCTCCTACTCCTCTTATGTATTTTATCCAATGTGAAATGCATGGGTAGCCCTGTGAGCAGGGACAGACCCAAAATCACATGAAATGATGGAGTAGTCAATAATGAAGAAATCAGATCCCCGATAAGGAGCAATGTGACATACTTGGCAAGCTGCATAGAAGAAATCAATTTTTGATACAAACTTCAGCACAGCCAAAAGTCATCATTCATTAGACAACAAATCTTGCAGGGCATCTCCACAGGTTAATGGAGCCCATAGAAGCAGTGACTCTGCAGAGGGACCAAGGCAGATAACCCAAGAGGAGGAAATGTTTGCTTCAACAAAAGAGCTAGAGGAATCCTTGTGTGTATGAACCCAGAAACTCTGGATGCTACGGAAAAAGTCTATAACTGGTCTCAGTTTAAAAGTGTCCTGGCCTCATGTGTACAATTCAAGAAGAGTGTTAGTAGATTAAGAGGTTTCAGAAAGGAGTTGACTGGATGACTAAGGACTGGAAAGCATGTCTCGCAGCAAGAGTTTCCAAAAGCCAAAGCTCTTCACTAGAGCAAAGGGAAGGGCTCATACAGGTCTAATTTAGAAGTACCTGTATTTGGAGCAAGAGTTTGGAAGTGGGCTCTCACACACATCTGTCTAGACAATCTCTCTTAGAAATAATGCATGTGGTTTCAGCAGAGAGGAGAAATTAATTGCTGGAACAATTTACATGGAGCAGCGAGTAGATTCTTCATCACCGAGCATAGTTTAATTAGACTTGGCTGCTTTACTCAAAGAAAAGCAACAGTTCAAACAGGAACAAATGCAAGTAAGCCCTTTGGTCCATGTTATGCAGAAGGCCAAGTGAGACAATTCATTCTGGCCATCAGTCAATGAAAAGTGGGTCAGCCTGCGCTCTGTTATCCCTTTGCCCTGCAACCCTCAGCACCAGGTCTGTGAGCAGTCGGAGGGAAGTGAAGCATCTCCAGCGTTACCCTCCTCCATCCTGGGATGGAGAACCCAGAAACTGCAGGAGGGGGAGAGAGAGCTGGGCAAGAAGTCTTAAGTGCAAGAACTGAGCTGGGAAATTCAGGAATTAATAGCATTTTTTCCTCAGGTTGCGTAACTAATTGTTGAGCAAGACAAGAGAGCAGATGTGGCCTGGTAGGATCTAGAATAAATTCATTAGAAATTAAGAGTCTGATGGCCAGCTGGAAACTTCCTACTCTCAGGAGGCCAGAGAGAGCTTTTATAGAAAAGGGTATCACTCTGTGTCCATCTAAAAGAACTGGCAACATTCACTCTCTGCCTTTCTCTCTTACACATGCACGAAAAAAAGAAACATAGCATTTTTTGAAATACTTCCTGATATTAAGGTCATTCCCACAATTAGGAGAGTGCTGAGTTTTCATCACTTCTGGGGTTAAGAGTCCTGTGTGAGATCCAAACCCTATGAGGCAGGCAGTGGCCCCCTTGGACTACCCTTCTGAGTGTGTTGCCTCATGCCTTTGCGAATGCATCCACTCAGGATGCCGCAGTGACCTCTCTTGGCAAGCTACACGTGTGTCCAATTGCAGGCATGACTTCCTTCTCCTTCCTACTCTTTGCATGATGTCTGCTTGGAGATGCAAAGGTGAAATCAGCTCAAAAACAGTGCTAATTGCCTGGAAGTAAGTCAGAATATTACCTATTCCTTACAAATAATAAAAAAAAAATTCTCTGCCGATTTTTGTAGTGTTAACACAGCACTAGTGTAACAGTTCAGCCAACAAAATTTGTCAAAGAGCCAGTCCAGATTAAACATAAAATATTTTATCCCTGAGCACTCAAATCTCTTGTTCCTTTAAAGAATAGCACTTCAGTAGAGTCATCTTCAGTGCATCAGCCTCCCTTGACAACGATCTTATAATTTCCAGCACAAAATTAAGATGCAATCCTACGATGCTTATATCAGCTGTGAAAGCTCGTGCCTGCATTCCTTTTCTTCTCTGACCTCTCCATTGCTCGTCCTGGGCAGAAGACGCATCTCAGCCATCTGAATTTGCACTCCAGGCTTTATCACAGTATTCCTCTCACCATCCCCACCCCGACCTGAAGGAAGCACTGTCTTTAGGAGGATCTGCAAGTCACCAGTAGTGTTGCAACATGCTGCTCCACCTTTATGTGGCCGGACAGGTAGATAAGGAACCTAGACCATGCTCCCATCTGGATAAAGAGAAGCTTTCCAATGGGAAGGATAAGGAAGCACTGGAACAGGTTGCCTGGGGCACTGGAGGAATCTCCATCCAGTCTTTAAGAACTTGTTAGACAAGTACCTGTCAGGAGTGATATAGGCACAGTTTGTTCTGCCTTCCAACCTTATTTTTCTGGATCTAGGTTCTGGTCCTGAAGAATTCTGCTCCTGAAGAACTGTATGAATATTTGCCTGTTCCCTGCATCTTAGGGAACTGAGGAGAAACAGTTTGGCAACTGGCATTGAGGTAAGTGGATTGCAAGTCACGTTAATCATCTTAGGAGACTATTTGGCCCTTATCTACTATTGTCCAGCTACTGGAGTCATTGGTATTGACTGACATTTCAATCTTCAAATCCCAAAATGACCAACAGCTTCCAGACTTTTATAACTCGCATTATTTTTAGCCTATTACACAGTCCTCATGATTGATCTGCCTGGAGTGGCTTTGCTGTAAGCCCCGAGGGAGGGGAGAGGAAGGGGGATCATGGAGACATAAATTTCCATGGGTGATAAGATTGCATCTGTTTTGAACTGTAAAATGGCAGCTCGTTGTGAAATCCTCTCGGAGCATACCTTTTAAATGCCAAACAAGCAGAGCACCAACAGCACATAAAGAAATAATTGAAAGGCTCTGGAGGGAAGTCAAGAGGACGTGGCTAATGTTTCACCTAATCTCACCCCCTCGCTCGCTCGCTCGCTCGCTCTCCCCCGGCAGCCCTGCCTGCGTGACGTGAACCTCAGAGCTCCAGCAGGCAGCTGCTCCTTGACTGCCTGCACTGTCTGCCCAGCTGGCAGCAGGACAAGGAAAACAAAGAAGTTAAAAACATAAAGCAGTGAGAGATTAGGGACGGCATGGCCGGGAGGATAGCGCGCTCTCCCTTCACGGTGGGGCTGGGGTTAAAGTCCCTCCCGAGGTCCTGCCCAGCCTGGACCTCTCCTGGCGGGCATCCACCCACACAGCCACCCACAGCTCGGCTGGGCTGTGTCTCACTTCTGCCTTCAGTAGAGGCCCGGCACCAGAGACCTGAAATGGTGGTTCTTTCTCATCAGGCTGGTGTTAACAGGGGGGAGTGGTGTGGGAAAATCTTGTCAGGCTGTACCTTCCCTTTGAACAAAGCCACTTCGACTCCCCAGCCCCCAGTCACTTGTCCTTTACATGCACACAGTCATTTACCTCCTCTTTCGTGCCCCCAAATACCTTTCCTTTGGCACAGAACAGCTTATTTTTCAATAATCTGTATTAAAAGTAGTTATCCAGAGGCCCTTCCCAGCAGTCCTGCTCTGAAACTTCTGCTTTCTCTGAGTTACTTCCCGTTGCGTCCTTACTTTATAAAATCAGTACCACAAACAAACAATATCCAGGATACAAAAAACTGCAGAATGTCTGCTGTAATTTTGTCGCTATCACTTGCTGGCAGGTCAAATTGAAAATGAAGCTGACAAGCCTGACGTGCCAAGAGGAGCGTTCTGTATGCAGGAATTTGGACTTATTGGAGGTGAACAGTGTTAATTATTGATTGATCGTATTTGCCTCAGTTCAAGGGAAGTTTTTAGGACTGACCTTTTACCTGTCTTAAAATATAAACTGTGGTTAACGGGGCAGTAGAGCCACAAAGCTTTTCAGTGGATTTAGAAAAAATCCTCTTCATGCTAGCATCAACCTAAGTGACGAAAGTATTCCAGATCCTAAATGAGAAGAAACAAGTCATAAATTTTTACTAGGTGCTGACCAAAAACTTGGAGTTTAAGTCATAAATCATCAGTAATATGGTCTCACGACATAAGCAGTAGCATAGCAGCAAAGCAATTGCCGAATGGCAGCAAAACAGAAGTACAGATCAGAGACTGGTAGGGGACTGAAAGCAAACATGATTCTTCTTGCAAAGAACATGTGAACTGACAGGGAAGAAAAGAAATAAAAACGAACATACAGTTTGGCCAAAGCCAAATACAGAATTAAAATCAACTGAGTTTCTGAAGGTTTGGTTTTGTCTGTTTATTTGTTTACTAGATTTATTTTTGATCCGGCTGTTTTTCATTTTAGTTAGCTTCATTTTGGGCCAAAGTGATGAAACACTACAAGAAAGGAAGTTCTTGTGGTTTTTCAGGGCCATCCAGAAGAAGAGTCATGGAAAACCAACAATAGGCAGGAATGACTGGAAAGCGTGTGAGAGCTTTCCTACCCAAACTCTGCCGAGTTCTGCAGACTGACAGTATACCATGACATACAGACTCTTTCTTGGGGTTGTGCAGCTGCATACAGACCTAGGGCAGGCACAGGGAGATGCCATGATAAACTCCTAGAGAGTACCAAAGTTGGATTACCTTTGGAGGCACAGTGATCCATCTCTTTCCAACCACCCTCTTTGCGCACCTTCTGAGGTCTCTAGTCTTTGTGCTCCGTTAGCCACAGCACTCACCATGTGTTCGACCAGCAAGGGCTGGAGACATGGTTCTGTGCTCCCTTCTCTGCTTGAGCACCCATATCATGTCAAGACCTTCCTGGCCTTAACACAGGTGAGAGGTTGCATTAGCATTGTGCAAGTTTGAGCCTATCTCCCAAACACCGTAGAACTATCATTTTTTTTAATTCCTCTTCTCAATAAGAACTTGTAAGTGCCAGGGAAAGTGCATGGCATTGCTCTAGATGGTGTCTTACTTAAGCTGTCTCCTTTGCACAGTCACAGGTACTTCACGTAGCAAAAACAGGCATACATGAGTCTATCTAGTGATGATATGTCAAGTTTGTTTTACAGGCTAGTCAACACAGAATTTTGAACACGGTCAAAATTGTTCTCATTCAACCACTCTGCACAAGCAAAAAGGAAACAGGATGAGCTCTGAGTATTGGACTGGCCATGCCCAGTCATGTCTACTCGGTGCACGGGTCATCAGCACCAGAAAAGGTGAAAAATGTTCAGGAACTCCCACCTGTCCCATCTGCAGGCAGGTACAGAACAGACAGGACGTCAGGAAAAGGCAATCCCTAGAGACTGGCTTATACCCTGAGAAGAAAGTTTCACATTTTTTCCCATGTAACTTGTGGAAGTGTTTTGAGTAAAGAATGAAAATTACTTTCCCTTCACCCCCCAAGTGCAGCTGAACCCTCTGTTTCATTGAGCATACGCATTCCTTCTGCCTGTGATGCACATACAGCTGCAGACACACGGGAAAAGCTCCTGCCCTCACTTCACAGAAGGAGGACTGATTTCGCTGAGGTCCTAAATCTCAGACAAAGCTCAGCCTATAAAGTAATGGCTCAAAGTTTAACCATCTTTTTTTTGTATTGTTTAATATTAATTAAGTAGCTACAGTCAGGATCTTCAGCTGGCTGAAGTCACCTTACTTTCAAGCCTTTGAGGTGATGTATGCCATTTTGCCCTATCTCTGGGTTTAACCCTACAAATGTCAAAAGGATTAGCTTCTGGAGTCATGCAGAGAACTTTTAAATGAGCCTCCATCCTTGCTTGCTCCTCAGCGAGCAGCAGAGGACATGGGGGTACATGTCCAGCACGGGAAGGATGTACATGGGGTGCATGCCAGCTGGAGGGGATGCAGGGGCCAGAAGGATGCCACGGCGGGCACAGCAGGTCCCTTGGGGACACTAGGGAGCTCTCTTGTCCCACCACCTACACAGAGCTACTAAATATAGCTGTGACATGCTTGTGGGTCACACTGAAACTGTCTTTCCAGCTGGCGTACACAAGAAAACCTCTTTTTTATATCACTTTCATATGAATAAAACAATACCACAGGAGAAATCCTGCTTTCATTTACGCTCAAATAAATCTAAGATGACACTGTTGGTTTCAGGAGAGGAGCTTACATTCCTGCATCTTCCCAATTCCAGAAGAAAATTATTTTCTCTTTTTTAAGTAGGGAGCAGAGAATCCCAGATGTGACTGGAGTCATGTGATTAATCAGTAGCTGGTGTGCAATACCATGAGAAGAAAATCTGGGAAGGGGCTAAAAAGTAAAAAAAAAAGGGGGGGGGCAGTCAAATATGATATTTTATTTCATTTCATCAATAATTTGAACAATAAATGTAACTAAATGCAACCTTCAATGGCTTCCTTTAAAAAGGGTCAAAATATATAATTTTGAAAAATAAGAGCTATTTTAACAATTTTGAAAATATTTCTTAAGGCTGTTCACTGAATTCGGTACAACTTTCCCAATATTTTTAGTCAAATCAGGATTGCATTTTTGTCTTACTACGTAAACCACTAATCTGAGAAAACCCTAATTTTTTTAGTTGGGCTCAAAAAGCAGAAGGGTTTTACTTCTGTGAATATCCTCCAGTTTTATACTCCTTTATTAGTCTTAGATTGAAGACTGAAAGATTTCATTTTATTCCCTAATTTACTTTCCATTTTACAAATTGAACCCCCAATCACTAATGAGTGATTTCAGATTACTTCTCAAAGATGTGACAATGAAATTACTGGCAATTTTTAATCAATGCAACTGAATATGTTTTGCCTTTTAAACAGTTGTTTGTTTCTTAGACTGCTTGTTCAACTCAAATACTCAGCAAGCATTTTTAAGGAAAACAATTGTTTCTTAAAGATTCGATACCCTGTTCCATCTGCTATGGGTGGAAAAACTCAAGAACATAATTTCTGAGACCACCCAAAAAGGCATGGAGAAAAAGGAAAGGAAGACAAGACTTGTACACCTTCTTGTGATTTTTGTACTGCGAGTTTTATTTGTAAAGCTCAGAATTTGGCCATCTGAGTTTACTGTGCTCTCTTGGAAAAAAAAAAAAAATCATACTAAAGAGCGGTATGTTTCCAGCTTTCAAGGCAAGGTTTAAGGCTGTATTTCTTCCAGTTCTGTGGATTTAATGGTCTGCCAGAAGTGTAAGGACACACCTTTTTTTTTCCCCAAAAAAAGTTTATGTATTTAGTCTGTTTCTTAGCTTGTGGTACATATAGGGATTTGTTTCAACCCTTTTTCATTACAAGTCACTGTATTTAAAATGCTCTGCACAAAATATAAATTAACAGCTGGTTAAAAGACATATTTAATTATCTTCAGTAGAATTGTCATCTTTCCTGTCATCTGGTACCAAATGACACCAGACATTTTCCTTTACTGAAGAATTTCCTATCTTTATCAAGTCAAACTCCAGTCACATTTTTCATCAGAAAAGATAAATATGAATTAAAGAGAGAGAACCCTGTGCAAAGGAACCACAATTTGTCAGTGTAAAACCTACAATAAATGGAAACAGTTTTCTCTGAGGCATTGCAGCTATCAGAGGAGCTTCCACATCATTTTGTCATGCTAAGATACGTTCCTCATTAATCACTGCACGTACACGGCTCTGCACTTGGCTCTGGACAGCTATGTCCTCATGCACCCTTTGCTCCCGGAGCTTACAAGCCTTTCACGAGACGTTTAGACAGGAGAAAGGAGTGCAGGACGCCAGCACGAGAGTGCTTCTGAAAGTCTGGGGGTTACACGGTTGTGCTTTCCAAAAGGGTGGATATTTCTCATTATTATATCCACTGGTTTACAGCACAGTTGTGACAGAAAAGGAGAAAACCCAGACAAAGAGAAGGAAACAAGAGACAGGGTCTCTGCAAAGTAGTCCCAAGTAGTCAAAAAAGCCAAGGTGAGAGCCACATCCCATTCTCCTCTAGGGAAAGGAGGCAGTATGGAGAGTTACTGCCCTTTTTGAGGCTTTGTCCCTTCTGTAACTTTACAGGTGCTGGAGGAAACGCAGATGAGTAGAAATGCCTCAGCCCTAGTCCCACTGAATCAAAAGCTCTCAGGTTGTTTGGGCAGTGGAGATTTTAGGTAGAAGAGCAAGATATACACTGAAGATAGATAGATATGAACAGGACAAGAGCTGCACATGTTACTCCAATTTTGGACGATATTATTTTGCACAGGAAACTCTTAAAGGCCTTGAACCACAAAGGTACACAGCCCTGCTGTTTAGCTGGGTGGTGCCTCTTCACTGGTGCAGAAATGAAACACTGGGTGTCTGGGCAGCTACCTCCAAAAAAAGAGTTGCTTTGCCTTGCAAGGTGCAGACTGAAGTTGAGCTCTATGCCTGCCTGCAGTTCTCCCTTACATCTACAGGTTACTCTGAGATACACTGCAAAATGCATTGAGAGCCACAGCTGCTTCTTCAAAGGGTAAGTATCGCAGAGTGCGATAAACTCTGTATGTTTTGAAATGTCTCTGTGGCCTGATCTGGATCATTTACCATATGAAAGATCAGCTATACTATAACCCGAGGGCGTTAATGGCATGCGGAGCCACTGTACCTTTCCTATTGATTTTGTCTCACTCTGTATGTGTGGCTACAAAACTGATGTGCCACACACTGTATGTGTCCTGATGGCTAACATCTTCAGTGGGGACTAAGCGGCCAGGATAAACAGGGGCATGAGAAGCATCCTGGCCAGGCGATACCGATGTGGCAAATGTAGCCAGTAGCAACGGCATGGGAATAAAATGCTAAAATCATGTTTAACTCTGTCTCTACACACAGCAAGTGTACTGGGGTGATGGCTCCCTTATTCTAAGCTTCGGTATGGGTATATGCCACCTGCAGAAGTGAGCTACGGGGTGGGGAGCACAGGACGGGCAGGCAGCAGGAGCCTTGCCGGAGTTGTGGTTCTCATCCCTGCCACCTGGGATGTCCTCATCTGGTCTCGGTGCTGAGTGCAAGAGTGCATCCCTGCCCTCCACCAACATTGGTACCCCTCCACCAGCTGGGTCCAAAGGTGCACCTCCCCAGGCTTCAAGAACTTCAGTGAGGCCAAACAGCTTGAACACTAAACTGCCCAAGTCCCAAAATCATGGGCATCTCACTACCAAAACCATACCCAGGAGCCCATCAGTTCACATAACTTTTAATATAAACATCCCTCTGTAGAACAGAACAGTCAAAGAACTTTTTTTCCTCTCATTTGTGGCTATTAAAAGATCATGTAAGTTTGAAAAAGCTATTTGAAGTTCTGGCAAATTAAAAATACAATCAACCACCGAAAGTCAGGATGCTTTGTTATGGCAAAATGCTTTTGGTTAATGAAAATATTTCAGCTTGAGTCTGACTATCATCTCAAACATTTTGAATGTTTTACATACCATTAAAGGAAATTCTGCAATAAAATGATGAATCAAAAGCAGTGAAAAAAATCGAAGTGACAATTTAGTATTTAACAAACTACTTTATAAATACTTCTCTATTACACAAGCAATTCTGCAAAATTTCCATGGATTTGTGAACTGTCTCAGTGTTGTTACTGCCACTTTCTCCATTTAAACAGTTTGTTTTGTCAGTTTTATGAAACCCTGCCTACTCTCATTCAGCCACATAGAGTTAAAACTACACAGGGTGAAACAGGAAAGTTTGAGAACATAATCACTGAAAGATTGAAAAAATAGTTTTGCATTTCCTTGTGTTTTCTCTCCCTCCTTCCATTTTGCTCCATGGGAAAAGACTTTTGTGAGAGTAACTCTTAGATGTTCTGGTTCCGGGAAGTTCAGTGATCGTTTTTGTTTTCAGTTTGCTGAGTGTTACAACTTCTGTCTTATTATGAAAGCCTGAAATGAATTGAAAAACTCAGCGTGATTCTCATAACACTGAATTTGGGAGTGAAAGTATGTGACTCGTAATAATGTCAACCTTTTCTTAAACTGAAGCTGTCTTTCGCAGCCGTAATGGAAACAGGCAGTATCTTGAAAGGATGAATGAATCCCTATGGATGGACCTGATTCTGATTTCACAGTTAACAATGTGAATCAGAGGCAAGAAAAACATTGGACATGTTAGTGTTAAACTATTGTATGTAAAAGCAGGATTAATTCCTACATTTTCAGATAAACAAATAAGCACATTAAGAACTGTGTTCAGATAGGAGTATTGTAGTGGAAGTAGTCATCTTACTTTAAACATAGTAAGATTTATTACAGAATAAGTACAGGAGCTGAAATATTACAGTTCTTCTTATACCTTCTGCAACTTTTCTTTCTAGCAGATGCTGTTTGGTATCTAATTGCCTTGACCATAAACGCAGAAGAAAGAGAAAAGCAAACAGAGAAAAGTAATTAAATACATAGTAATGATTCAGGAGTTGAATAAAAATAAAGCTCACATTTGCTAAAGCTGAACAGGAGGAAAAAAAGCATATTAATGCATCCATACAATGTCAGGATGGAAAGAGCCATTCTGATCTATGATGTTGCCTCCATAAAGAATCTCTGGAGACTTTCCCCTTCATCTGGAGGAAAAAAAGCTCTGAACAAAGAAATTACAACTTAAAGTGTATCATCCTGAATGAACCAGGTGCGTGCTTTTGCACAAAGTATGCAAAAATGTCCTATCTGCTGGCCTTCGTGCCAATACTTCTTATCTTATAGGAATGAGTCCCTCCACTGAATTAGGACAACTGTGGGTTTTGTACACCTTCATCAAGTAAATCAAATAGGAATCACCACACTTGAAGAAGTTAAGTGTCCTTGGAGCTAACGGGAGTGCTAGCAAAAAGAAGAAGAATTCACCCCCACAACACAGTTCCAACTTTCTGTCTTTTCCAGCAATGCTTCCCCAGATCAATGTTACTAGCACATAATAATGAAGTCATTTTTTTAACAGTTTTATATCACATTACTTTTTTCAGAAATTGTTTAATATGTCCTTAGTTTGGCTTGGTTTGGTTTGGTTCAGTTTTTGTGGTTTTGTTGGGTTTCTTTGAAAGTGAGCATTCTGTGATGAAAGGAACAAAGGTCATCTTCCTGATATTCTGTTGTCCCACTGGGCTTGGTTCCCTGCTGTGTTACTGGAGATTTATGCCACTGAGCAGTTCGCATTTAGAAGCAGTAGTTTTTGAGCATGCAGCCATGAAAAATGAGCCCAGGAAAGCTGGTTATTATACATATAACATTGAGAAGATGAATTGATAATATTTTAGAAAATGTGATATACCAAGACCAACTACCACTTTCTCTCAGTTGCCTCACGTTATTACATCAGGGAAGTAGGTACTAAGAATGAAGAAAACTCACTTAAACCAGTGGCCAGGGGTGTGTGTGGTTCTCACAGACCTGACCTGAGTACAGGTGTACGTGGGTCAGGATGCCACTTGGTAAGAGTCAAGGACGAAAAATTTTAGAGATGTCACAGCACAGTATAACAGTATAGTGCCTCTGGAAGGTGTCAGAGTTGCTGCTTGTGATATTTTCACATGTATGCCTCACTGCTTTTGTCCTTGCTGTTGCTTACATGTAAGTGTGCGTCAGCTGGGTAGTAAAAGCACGCCTTCAAATTTCATACTAGAAGCACATTATTTATTCCTTGTTTTTCACCATTCAGTTTTGGGGCTTGGAGGTTTTTTGTGAATGTGATTCTCATCTGAAAATTTCATTCTCAGTAGAAAGCACAGCATCCTAGCAAGGATCAAACATCCTAACCCTTAGATAAACAATACGTGTGTCCAATAAACAAGCAGCACGAGTGACTATACGGTGAATATCCCCCACTGTGAAGCCTGTTCTTCTGTCTCTCTGCTCACATCATGAATAACAAATGGAAGGACTAGGTCAGAAAAGAAGGTTAACCTACCCAAAACCACTGGTTTCCCAGAGGTAGCACTTCAACAAGCTCTACCTGTGACAACACAGATATGGGGACAAGGGAAAGATAAGGGTTTCCTCAAACATCACTTGGCTCTTAGGAGGGTGGAAAAGGAGATGAAACACATTTTACCAGCAGCAGGGAGGGAGCAGCTTTGAGCAGCTAATGCCTGGTTGCCAGCGCTCGCAGGGAGGAATAGATGAGAGCCCCTTCCTACCGGCCTGGGGGCAGGGAGCACTTCTGCCGTTTTATCTGAAAGGAGAGGATATGCTTGGCATAAAGTTTTGGCAGGTGGAGCTGGGTTGGTTTAGCCAGACACCGAGGCAACAATCACAGGATGAGGAAAAATAGCAGGACTGGAAGTAAATGAATGCCTGTAATGCAGAGCAGTTGTAAGGGAAGAGCCCGAGTATTGGGAGGTGGGAGTGGGTGAGCAAAGGAAATCACGAAGGTATTGGAGATGGTGAGGGAGAATGGCAGGCCTGGGGGCATACATTGGGTAAGGTTATTAGAAAAACATGGTGAATAAGTTAAATAATGGGAATGGGGATATAGAAAGAGTAATGCTATTCCGTCAATCATATTCCATTTCAAAGCCTGGTTAACTAGGCATTTACTTATACCGAATAGCAGTAGATGGCTGCAGCAGGCATTCCGATAACCCCCAAAGCATTTTCTATCTATAGACATTCACAATGAAGTCCATTTAATATGGTCTTCATTGCAAATTGAGCAGAAGAATTTAATAGACTGCAGCCTTTTGTCTAAGGACAAAGACAGAGAACTGTGTAAAGCTGAATAATATGAAATACTCAGGACTCTGCTTCTGGCTGGTACTTAAGGCTCTGTTTTACAGTCATGGAGTTTGGAGGAAATGCTGTACATAAAAAAAAAAGAGCAGGAGGTGCTTTTCCCATATAGCCTATTACTTCCTGCAATTCATGAGAACTCTTCCCTTGTGCATAAAGGTCACCTTTCATTTATGTACCCTATCTGTTTGGTTTGATGACAAAGAGTGTCCTGAAAACATATTAAAAATATATGGAAGGAAATGTAAAAAGTAGGGGTAAAAGAGTGTGTCTCATGGCAGGACTTCTCTAAATAATGACTATTAAAGGGAGTCGGTTGTTGAAACTGCTACATACAGAAATATCTTCGTGGCACTACAGATCACAGACTGAAAAAAATGACATTTACTGGCTACTGTTACCACACAGAGACTTTAAAACCACAGGCCAACACTGCTCACTGCTGTTATGAATGGCCAAAAAAAATGTGAGGATGTGAAGAGAGATGTGAAATTTTGCAGACTAGTGCTGTAACAGAGAGAACCAAAAAGAAAACCAGCAACCTAGAAAACAGGGGAGCAAAGAGACTCTTTTAAATGACTAGATGCAATCAGGAGCAAGTGTTACAGTATGTTTGCCCGTGTCCCCATCACTGCTCTGAGCAGAACTACTACCATCTTAAGCAGACCCAAGATCCCAAATGTCCCCAGCAGGTCCCAGCAGGTCGTCAGGCAGCAGGGCAGTGGTGTCACCATAACCCAAATGCAAACAGGGGGAGACAGCATGAGATGAGATCAAAAAATGCACATCTCATGCTCAGCACGGTGGGTCTGGAGTGTCTGCCTGGAGCCTGTAGCAGCGGGAAGCCTGCATCGGCCGGTGGTGGGATGCCCACCTCCAGCAGCAGCAGCACAGCTGGCTGCAGAACCACAGCCTGCCTTTGAGGGGCCATGGGCAGCATTGCTTTTCTTCTGACTGAAAATGAGTGATGATGCTTTCACTTTGATGGCGCCTCTTTAGGAAACTCCCCCCACACCCTTGCTCAGTGAGGGTAAAATGTGATTGTAGGCAATGGTTAGCGCAATTCATAAGCCCTTCCACAGCCAAGGGCAAAGAATTATATTTGCAACCACTCCTTAGAAACCCTGAACAAAATATGGCTTACAACTAAACCTACATCAGTTCATTTCCCTCAGTGGTGCCCTATGCTCCCATGACTGGTGTACATAAATGTGCTTCAAGTTGATCAGCAGTGAGATGCTGCCACTGGAGCCGCAGAGCCCTGACCCGGGCTGTCTTCTCATGCACAACTCACCCCTGGGTGCAGGATGTCTCTCCTTGCCTTGAGCTGTACGCAAAACTACAATGTCCTTCAGGGCCTCCCCAGCTTGCAGCCCCTGCCTGGGAGACCTTGAATGCTCAGAAATAATTTACACAGAAGTGAATACCTTGGTGAACATCAGGAACTGAAGCTGGGCTAGAGTGATGCCAGTGAGGGACCTGGTGGAGCAGGGAGGACTGTGAAGGAGAGCAGATGCTGTGGTCGGTCAGGATTGTCCAGAGCATGGCCTGGATCCTGGGGATGGAGGGAGGGAGAAAGAACGAGTGGGTGGTGGGTGAGCAGCTCTCCAGCACCTGCAACAGCAAAACCACTTAGGAGGCTGTGGCAGTAAGCAACACGGATGTGCAAAGGTAAGAGCACCCAAGGAAAGCAACTTAGGAATAGGTCTAAACCAGGGAGAACGCCAAAATCGAGATTACTATCAAGCCTATATGTTTTAAAAAGTGCTGTAAAGGTGATGATTCTTCAGTTGCAATGGTAGGGAGAGGACTGCCGAGGCGCTCCGTGGGAAAGCATTCAGCCCTTCCTCTAGCCAAAGGTGCTAAGACCAGGCAGCTGAAAGGGATCTGCACAGCAGAAGGACATGGGGTGTGTCAGCAATGCGAGCGGTGGAGGACAATGCAGAGCTCCAACTCCCTTCCGCCCCTGCCCCCTCTGCCAGACATCCGGATTCCAGGCGCAAAAGGGCAAAGTCATTTTTTTTCCCCTTGAATAGCTTTTTGGGACTCCGGGAGGCTGCCCTTGAGACTGCTAAAGTCTTGCTGCCACCCGTCCGAGCCACTAGTGCTAGGTTTAATTAATCATCCTCTCCGTGGTGACTGTAGTAGCACTGGAACCAGACATCACAGTAAAATATCTTGAGCCTGTTTCCTTTCTCCCTGCCTGTTATTTCTGTAACAGCTGACGGGGTTTGTTACTGGCAGGTAAGGGAGCCGTGGCTCTGCTGTCAGGGGGCTCTATTTCTGGTCTAATTTTGCATTACAGACTGTTACATATAGCCTAGCTGCAATTTTTCCTCCTCTTGCTTTTCCTTAACACATTTTCGACTAAAGTTTTGTTTCCACTTTAAAAAAAAAAAAAAAAAGGGGATTTTTGTTTTTTTCATGTAGTGAAATTTAAACAAACAAAAAAATCCTTGACACTCAGAGTTTACCATCCAGGAGACTCCCCAGACAAGCAAACACTCAGCACTGCTCTGTGGCACATGTGTATGTCTGGGACTTCCACCTTCTTGGAGACTGGACCACTGCATGGTATACAACATCTTCACCTCGAAAGCATAAAACACTATTAATCAAAGTCTTGCAGAGAACATCAGGGCCTAACCTGGTAGCAGGGGAATAAAACCAGGCAGTAGTATCAGGCATATTTTTTTTCTTTACTTAATAAAGCATTGGGATAATAAAAAATAAGTATGCTTCTCTATTTGCTGCATTTTTTAATAATCATTCAGCATTGCTTTTATTTTTCATTTCATTTGAATATGTTTTATGAGTTGTTGTGATGTGGATTTTTTTTATTGCTGATATTGCATATGTCTTCAGGGTGCAGAATTCCTTAAGAAAAAACTCTTTCGAAAGTGGGTTTTGGCTGGCTGAGTTCTGGCAGGTACTTCGAGCTGGTAGGCAGGTACTCAGACTGCCATAGTCCGGTGTTTTCCCTGGGCTTTCTCTAAGGTCCACACCCCTGTCATGAGTCCACCTGCTCCTTGGCTGTGCAGTCCTGGCTGGAGGAAGCCGCAGCCCAGCGTCCTCAGGAGGTGAGTGTATGCCTGCCTGTGCCACGGCAAAGGGGGCACCTCACAGAGGTCCCAAGGAGCCCATTCAGTCCCTTGCTGTAAGAAAAGGCAGTTTTCACCCAGTTTTCCAACACGGTACAAATGAGGGCCTAAAAAAGTCATGTTTTGGAGTAACCATGACTTCACAGTTACTAGCAACGCAGAGCTCTATGATAACTAGAGAAGGCACGGAAGGAACACTAGAGAATAATAAAAAAAAACCCAACTTTTAAAAAAGTCTCCCAAGAGCTGGGAGTAGCTGGCAAGTCCCAGTTTCCACTTAAATTATAAAGTGTTGGATGCAGAGAGAGTTAAGAAGCCTGTCTGTTATGTCAGAAGGAAGCATTTTCTTGAGAAATCTATTATTTTTCATTCCCTTTTCTCCTGGGCTGTGGCCTGAATCCAAGTCAGGGACCAGTTCACGGAAGGCAATTAGAAGGCAGAGCCAATAACTAAGCACCAGATTAATTCTCCCAGCTCTGTAAGCATGCCACCAGCTACAGCTGGGTGAAAACCGCCAGCACACTGGGGGGACCTTGCAGCATCCAAGCCAGTGAAGATATCAGGGCCATGGCAATCAAATACAATATATCAGGAGCTGTTGGTATTAAACAAGACAGAATTAT
The DNA here is from genome assembly GCA_013397275.1 of Burhinus bistriatus. Lineage (NCBI taxonomy): Eukaryota > Metazoa > Chordata > Aves > Charadriiformes > Burhinidae > Burhinus > Burhinus bistriatus. The sequence continues at coordinate 264,472 of VYXH01003537.1, read as the reverse complement.
CTTGAGCTCAGTTGGACAGTGGGGACCAGGGCTGTGGTGAGACGATGGTGGTCGAGGCAGCTGTGTGCCCTCTGAAAGCACTTCAGTTTGACCACACCATTTTCACAGGATGCTTGAAGTCCGGTAAGACCAGCAAAGCCAGGAGAGAGGGGAAAAGCAAGTGTCCCTAGCTCAGAATCAAGACAGTCTCTAGAATTGTCTGGTTACGGTTTTACGTTTATAGACCCACATCAGACAAAACACTAAGGTCCGTAATTCTGATTTTAGGCTTCCAATTTATGCCTATTTCCTGAAAATTACAGGTCTAAATGTTCTATTCATTTTGACTTGTGGTACTCAAAATTGCTCAAAAAAAAAAAATCTGTTTTATTTTATTTTCCCTGTGGATAACAATCTTATTATTCTTTTTTTTTTTTTTTCTAAAACCTAATTGCCTCTGATGGAAGATTGTGTTCCTCCATCAAGACATTCTCACTCAGAACCAAATATCCCACATTCTGCCACCACGGTCACAAGCTAGGTTGAGCACTGCAACTCCCAACCCCCAGGTCCCCCATTACCCACAGCCATGAGGGAAGCCTGCAGAAGAGGAGGTCTAAAGTTTGGCAGCTCCCCTAATGCACTTCATTTTGCGCTTCCTATCTTCACACATGGCCAATTCCCAAGTGGTCAAAGGGGTCACACAAAGGAAACTAAGTACTGAAATAAGTTGTCCGTCTAACATAGATCTACGCCTTGTGAAAATGTACTCCACAGATAGGCTAGTCACAGCAGAGAGGACAATGTCTTGTTAAATGTTTTAAAAACATATCATCTTCCAAGCTTCCCAGTGGGAAGCTGTGTCTATAACTTTAATATTATTCCCTGTATTGGCATCATCCACTGCTGATTATTGTCTGCAAAACCTTTCAGAAAATCTCATGCAGCATGAACAACATCTGTAAATTATTTTTAAATATGACATGTGCCTGAGTCGATCCTAGCTGAGGAGCTTCTCAGCAGTGACCTAGACAGGCAGAGCCAGGAGGGGCTGCTGGGAGAGGGCAGCGAGTGGGCAGGTAACCTCAAAGTGCAGTTCACCCCCCGGAATTGCAAAGAAAGATGGGGGCTTCTCCACAGGGAGATGGACTTCCCCTCCCTTTGATCCGTGTCCGACTGCTGGTGAGCGAAGGAATAAATAATGCACCTAGTGGAAGCCTTCTGAGACACCCTGATCAGCCATGGCCTCATGTGCTCGGTGTCCTTGAGCCTGCTGAGAGCAGCGGGGCCCACCACACTGCTGGGCATGCCTTGAAGTAGAGCAGAAATGAGCTAAAGGGCAGATCCCGCAGGACTGATCCACCCACCCCTGTAGTCCCTCCCCTGTACCCTGTCACGTTGGCTCTACCTCTGCATCTTTATCTCGACTCAACTTTCCTACCGAAATCCCTTCCTAAATCCAAAAAATCTGTGTTCCCTGGTACGCATATGAACACCTCTGCCCACAGGCACGGAAAAGTTCTGCTGCCGTGTTCACGTCGCAGCATACTGCCTCTCTCCTCAGCCCAGGATCCCGTTCAAAACAGCTTCTTGTTTGTCTCACTCCGCAAGCTTCCTCCTTACCTTTCCTCGCAGGCTTTACTTTTTTTCCCTTCCTGCTCTCCGCTGCCTCAGCCAGGACCCTTCTCTCCTGGCCATTTCTGAGTGCAGGATTAGAGAAAAAGACATATACTTTTTCCTCATTTCAACTGCAGCCATGAGAAAAAATGTTAATGTCTCTGCTTGCCATGGGGATATACAGTGTTGCAATTAACAAGCTTAAATTTATTGTTATGTTTACTTGTAGCCTGATATTCTGCCTAGTCCTTATATTTAGAAGCCAGTTAGCAATCATTGGACAGGAGAATATGCAACCTGTTTGAACAAAAAAGCTTTACAGCTCTGGCGTAAATGGGTAACATTTGTAGAGTAAATGACTTGCTGTAGATACTAAAATTAATTTCCTTTTTGTTCTTTTCTCTCTTGGTTTGTCTCTCCACATTTATTACCTTCTGTATCTTCCTCTCAATTCCCCTTCTCATCTTTTTATTTTTTTTCTAAATTAATTTTTCTGAAGCTTAAAAGAACAATCAGAGACTTGCAAGTATTTTCCTTCGTAAAGGTCACACAGCCCTTCGCATTGAACTGCTGCTTTAAAAAGAGACAACTTGCGTTCATCTGGCGCTGGCAGCAGAAGTAACAGATAAGAGCAGGCACAACTGGAGCCTGGGCACCCTCCCAGGAGGGCTGCACACACCCATCCTTGGCCTCACGCTGCGATCTCTCCCACCTCAGACATCTGCACCATTTAATGTAGGGGTTTGTGACAAACTGAAGTCCCCCAAAAGACCAAGCTGTGGAGCCTCATCTACAGTTTATTTTTATTTTACCCATCTTTCGAGGCAGTCTTTTCTTGTCCCAGACCAGTTCAGTGATATCATCGGCATCCTGTAAGGTTGTCATTTCAGCTGCATGGGCTCTGTTTTCCATGCTGAGTTTCCATTCAAAACTCCGCTCCTGTACATCTTCAAGGCTTCCATAAAATTCCACAGGAAGCTGGTGTGTGATTTAAGCTCCCAGTCACAGAAATCACATTTTTAAATCTATTTAGCATGATGCAATGCCTGTAACTCTCTGAAGATTCAAAGACAGTAAGAACACCATTTTTGCAAGAATAAGGCATACTGGGTAGATCAAGGAATCTGTTCATCAGTCCCATTCACAAGTAATGGGGTGAATATTAACAGCAGAGGCTTCAGAGACATTTTAACGGTTGAATGCTGGCGAAAGAGTAACTCCTCTCTCTTTCTGGCCTAATGAATATTTAATTCAAAATGGAACTGCTCCTACAGGAGAGACTTAATGACTTGGTACCTTGAGTATTCACCAGAGATATATATATATATCATGGGTTTTAGTTCCTTCCCTGGACAAGGAAAAGCCTGTGTATTTGACTGTGGTAAAGCCAGAAGTTCGGTCTGGACCTCTTCTGTCCCAAAAGAGGGCTGGGGTCACTAACATAGCTTTTTGCAAGGGCTTCACAGCCTCTGCAAAACAAGCAAAGCAAAAATCCCCAGGCCGTTCTGTATTCCATTAGTCTTTGGTGGCTGAGATGAGGGGAACTGCAGAAAGAGGATATAAAGTTATATAAAACAATTGTTTTACAAACTCATAATTTTACTGTTATAGCTACAAACATTTTAATCAAAAATACTGGCAATTCCTGCCAGCTCCCAGCTATGTCTGCCATCAGCCATTAGCAACAGCTGGAGCCCGTAAGCATTTCACAGGCTATTTTCAGATGTCCTGTGCCTCACTGGTTGTCCAGGGAGCATGAGAGTGTACCAGCCTACCTGGCCATCACAGACTGCTACCCTTGTGCATTTCCCCAAAAGCGTTTGAAAGGTGCAAGTCTCATTCTGCACCTGACCACACCAATGTCAAAAACCTAAAAAATGCTGACGAAGAGTAATGTTCTCTGCTGCACAAGTGCAGCTGTGGTACCCTCTCCTATATAGCGATGCTGAATTTCATTCGGGGAGGTCCAAAAAAAACTGATAAGTGAAAACATAAAATGGACAGAGAAAGCTATGAAAGAAACCACCGAACAAAGCAGAGCCATAAGGAATCAATCACTATTATTCTTTCTGTAATTGTGATCACAATTAATAAGCAACAATGAAGTACTGGAGCCATTAAATAAATCAGCAAAATTTGTGAGGTCCAATTTTACTGGCACACTTAATTTCCTTGTAACTTTTCTATACTAATGTCAAAGATGGGGGGGGAAAAGCTTAGTAATTCTGAATACAGAGCTGAAGTCTCTTCCCTCCAGCTTGCAGGAGAAAAAAATGGGATAGACTGATCTCTGCTCTGCTCGACTGCAAAGTGTTAATGGTTAGGTACCTCTGTGTAAACGCCTGGGTGGGCAAAGCTGTGGCCCCTGCCCTGCCAAACCTACTGGGAGCTCTGCTCCTACAAATAACAATTCCATGCTCGGTCTGGAAGAGCACGAGCATTCATGCTTCACCACCCACTGCAGGCTGGTTCTGTTCACTTGCATTATTCTAGGCGTAAAGAGCTTTAGCTGAGCAGTCCAGACCAGTAGAATAGCTTTTAGCTGCCCAATTTGGCGTGAAAAATAATCAATAGTGAATTCTGAGTGTGACAAGTCTGTGATCAGTTTTTGGGTTAAAACCCTCCCCTCTGAGATGCCTCAAAATACTGCTAATTAAAACATTGGTAGAAATCCAGAGTATTTCATGAGTGATCTGGAAGCAGAGAGAAAAAATTAGAGCAAGTGACTAGTGTGCTTATGTGATTTCAAACATGTTTTTAAAAATCATTTAAAAATCTCATAGTAGCGTAAGACCTAAAATCTGCAGCGGAGGACTTGTGGCCTACAGAGAAGGGATAAAATCCTGCTGCATAAACGACCACCAGCAGAAATCCACATTTACAAACTGGCTTGCAGGCAGTTGCACAAGGGAGCTGGGGTTCACATCTCCCAGCACATTTTTGTTCAGCCGAGTCTTTCTCACAGACATAAGTTCCACTGCAACTGGCTTTGAAGTCCTGTGCACACCTGCGTAGATTACAGAGAAGGGAAGGCAGGTCCCTCCACACCCAAACTGTAAATTAACAATGCAACATGTCAAGTTAAGATATGCCCTCCAGCACCCTGTTTTAAAGTCAGACCAATGGCTGACAATCTCCTGATATACTTAACCCTTTCCCTGGAATTCACACCCAGTTTCCAGCCTCCCGAACGAAGAAACAAACTTACGGGAGTGACTGTGTGATTTTTATTTTTTTTTTAAAGTAATATATCAGTTCAAACCTGGACCATCTGCTTTAATCCAAGGCAGGAACTGAATCATACCCTGATTTTTTTCTGCACGTAACAGAAGAAAGTTACCACTGTACTAATGTGATTTTTGCAGAGTGCCTTGTACAGCAATAGTTTTGGCCTGTGAATGTCACAGGTTGAAGCGAGCCAGCCTTTGCCTTTCCATTTCATCAGTTACTCCTGGAAGAACCTCCTGCTATGGGTAGGTCATGACAATTACTGTGTTTTTTTCTCCAAAACCCTTCAGGAGTTTGTCCTTTTCCACCAGAGAAGAACAGCACCAGTAACTACAGCTTTGAAAAGGACTTTTAACTGAGCCAAGAACAGGTATACTCACCCAAACTGCAAGACTTCCTAGTCTTATTGTAATCCCTTTCCTTACTTCCTCCACTTTGTCATGATGGGTCACTAATCACACTCATCGTGTCCCACCACTTCATACCTAATGGTAGGTGACAACTAATTCCTGTACCATCTGCAATGCTAGCCTTCTACTGACCTAACCTCCTCTTGTCCCTATCTCATCTCATGGCTCCTATAGCTGTAGGGAACAAGCAGGTGAGAAAAAAGGACCCCGCTGACCTCCTTAGCATGATTTCTGCAGGGGAGAGCTCAGTGACCGCTACGACTCCGCGCTCCGGCACTGCCTTTATTCGACATGTGCAGCACAAACCCAGGCCTATGCTCAAGTTCAAACTTGTAAATATCCTCGCAGTGTGGACACAAGCAGACCTTCAGGCACAGAGTTGAGGTACTGAGAGGTGTGCTGGGGATGGGTAAGTGGTGCTTCTGACCTTGCTTTAGCCAGCAGCACAAGGCCAAGCACGCACCCACTTAGAGAAGGGTGTGGGGCACCATTGCCTTGGCACAGCCACCTCCATGTCTCCCACTTGCTCTTCCAGGGAGCTCATGCAGTTCACTCTGGTCTGTGGTGCTCCCTGCTGGCATCCCAACACCCTCCACGCCAAAGGTGAGAGGCTGAAGGCATTTTGGTTGGGCTGCCATTTTATAGCATGGACCTGGTGGTGCAAGCCACTGCTGTCCCAGAGTTGGTAACACTGAAGAGCAGAGGTGAGCCAGCAAGCAACCAGACTACAGTTCATCACCTGATCCAAGCACCAGACATCAGTGATGATTTCTGTGCCCAGGTGCTGGTTCTTACAGTAAGACTCAACATATTCTTGACCAGTGATAAGAAAGATCATCCAAGTGTCCAGCTGTACTACTGGAAGAGTGTCCTCATCTGCCTCCCGTCAAGGATATATGGTTCAACTGCCAGATGCTACAAGGGTCTTCATTTGAGATAAGTTCAGATAAAAGCCAGGAGCTGCAGCCTATAAATGACTACACATCCCTTTCAAATCTTAATTGAACTTTCCACATTTGGATATTCTTTGGCTCTTTGTTTTGGAAAAAGAGAAGAGAGGAGGAGAGGAGAGGAGAGGAGA
>VYXH01003537.1:201887-258046 GCA_013397275.1 Burhinus bistriatus | reverse complement strand
GGAGAGGAGAGGAGAGGAGAGGAGAGGAGAGGAGAGGAGAGGAAGAAAAAAGAATTAAGGAATGGCAACCACCAGGTAGTATAAAAGGATATGAAGACAAAAAAGAGACAGAAATAGGACCTGGCATCTTCAGATGGGAGCTGAACTGTGCCTTCCATTCAAAGAGCACCAGATAACAAGAGCAAACCATCAGATTGCCCAATGAGTGTATGAAAAGGAATAAGGAAGACAGAGCTGATTAACAGGAGGGATGTAAAGAAGGACCACTGCAATGCATAGTGGTGTCGTTATTGCTTTTATGAGAGTCTTGAAATCCGTGCTGCTTCTCCATCCACGGAATTCGGAATTCAGATGTAGATTTTTTTCAATAAAGGAGACAAGTCGGCAGCCTCCTGGGTCAAGCTAGGACTCAGCCCATACCTAGGGTGACATTCCAGGTACTCTCTGTCTCCTGTCTCCTATAGAAAAAAATATTTTATTTCAGTTTGCATTCATAAAATGTACATAAAGAATCCAAAGCAGGACACACAACACACAAACCCCATCACACCTGGGGAAATCACAAGTAGCAAGACAGTAACAAGCTCCCACACCAAGAGTGTCAGATCAAAAGGAAAAGGGCCCAGATAGGGGACATAGTATCTAGATGAAAAGCCAGTAAGCCAACTGGTTGCCTAATAAATTTCTAAAGACTGGGACAACAAAGCAACCCAAAAGTTTCCTTTGAGACACCAGGATGGGGAATCATATTCCAGATAGTTCCAGTGGATCAAAGGTATCAGTTGTCCTTCATGGAGTGCTAAGTGGATTTTTAGGGTTTTTAATGAGCACATCTTCAACCCAACGACAGATCAAAAAGGATGTGTACATAGATTCAAAATAGAATTTCAGATGGATGGATAGATGGATATGTGTATGTATGAAAAACAGAATAGAATGAATGCAATCAGCAGTGCCCAAATTCTCTGCTTGATCAAAAAATTACTTACAGAAAATATGTCAAATAATGCCAGCACCTGACTTCAACCAGCTTATTTTCCCTCCTTTCTGCCCATTTGCTTTTTACCTCTTATCTCAAGAGCTCTCAATCATCAGCATCTCAAGAATCCCGGTCTCCGGGCTCCCTCAATGAGAGAATATAGTGCATTAGCCATAATAAGCACAACACTGAAATGACTGACTGCCTGATATTGATTTTCTCATGTTACTAACACTGAGACTGCAACAAACACATGAAATGGATTACTTTCATTTCAAAGGAAAGGTCGACTTGATCTAATCTGAAAAGTGACTGAAAATAGCACTAGGGAGTGTCTCACGTATTGTAATTCACTGAATTCATATCACTTTGGCTTAGCTGGAAGAGAAATAAAGACCCTCTGATAGTATTGGGGAATTTGAACTTTTGCGAGGAGAGGCAATCAGTCCTCCCCTGAGCTAATCTTAAAGGGCAGAGTACCTATACGCTCAGAAGAAAGGTATCTCATTAATTCTGTGAAATATTGACACATAAACTGAACAAAGTGTAATTACTTGCCCTTGAAGGCCATTGCAAGTAAGGGTTTGTAGTTCCTCCTGCAAAGAGTTCATGCTCCCTTCAAGTATATCATGAATCTAATTGACCTGGTATCTCAGAGGTATGAAACCAACCAGTTTTTATAGAATCATGGCTCAGAGGAGGAGCTGCTACCCCAACTGTGTCAGGGTGACCCATCTCCTAAACCTCCTTACTTTCTTTTTCACTCCTCAGCCAAATTTCTACCCCCTCTCACACTTCCAGATATAAACTCTGTAGTGTTTTAAAAACCTTTCCTATTACATGGACCCTTAGAAACCAATTCACAGATGCTCCCCTTGTCCTACAAACATCCCCATCCTATGCTTTAGTCACTGGTCAAATCTCATTCAGCTGCCAAAACTCGTTCCTGCCACCGCTCCTGCACGCAGTGGCTGAGCGGTGGGCACTGGCATCCCTTCCTTCGTATCTGAACAGAATTACCCTCCTGCTGGTCTTGTTCCTCTGTGAGCCTGTCTGACCGTGCAGCTAGGGGTTGCTGTAGAAAGCATGGAAAGAGTTAAAATCTCAAGGTCTGTTATTGCTCATTAGTACTGCAGAGGTGCTTGGGTGCCCTGGCAAAGATCAGGACTCAGCGGGCCAAGGACAGTACAAACAGTAAGGGACAGCCCCTGCCTGCAAAGCTTGAAATCTAAACACACAGCTCAAACGAAGCCTGAGCTCCCATTTCCATTTGACAGGAGGGAGGAGGTGCCACCTCCTCTCTGACCACCACCTCCCCTTCCTTCCCACACTGATGGTGAGGTGCTGCTCTATGGGCCTCTCCAGCAGGAACCCCTATCTCCTCCAGCAGGGAGAAATCCCACTTTCCTAGGGGATCTCCCATGATACACCCAGGAGTTTCTCGCTGCACAGCTCCCGTACTCACCAAGGGCTGACCCCTGCCCACCTCGCACACACGCAGCCCCTGCCAAACCATTGCAGCCCACGTACACCTATGTACCCAGGCACAGACACGCAGGCGTGGCACTCTGCCTGGCCCAACACACCTAGGAAGACCCAGGACTGCCCACTTTGCCCTTGGGCAACCTAATTTCCTCGCACGCTGCACCCTAGCCTGGAACTGCACCCGCACCCAGGTCCCCCAGGAGCCATTTCTCAAGGGCACCTACAGGGGCTTTTCCTCCCACTGTTACATGATCTGATTCATGCTCTGTGTTGCGTGACATGACGCACACCCTTGAATTCACCCATGTTATATTTAACACTGGAAACAGTCCAGGTTCGTCAGGCCCACGTGTGTGATGAGGTGGTGAGCTTCCCTATGTTGTTGTTTGTGGTGACACTACACCACTTGAGGTCACCACTCAAGCTTGGCCCCACAAGTGACTCCCTGTTCAGAGCAGGACCAAGTGTTCACTTCTAGCAGCATCCCACCTAACTGACCACTGCATTTACTGGCAGACAGCCCATAAATGAGTCCAGTAAATTCAAGAAAACAAGAAAGTGTAGTGATAGCTACGAAGTGAATCAGGAACAGAACCAGAAAAGCATTTACCTCAGTGCTTGGTGGTACTCCTGGGTCCTGAGAGCAGGCTCGTACCAGTTGCTCTGAAGACAGGTCACAAGAGGATGCAAAGATTAAACTGCCAAATAATTAGGGTTAGCCAAGCATAACTTCAGAATTTCTTTTCAGAGGGTAAAACCATGACTGCTGGCAAGTTGAAATGCCCTTAAGGACAGAAAATTAAATTAATTTAACAGTCAGGCTGCCATAATGCTTTCTCTGGGATTTCCCAGATGGAAATATGTGTGAATGAGCTCTATAGACCATGTGTTACAAACCCAACATTTCAGGAAGCGTCCAGACTGACTGCATATACTCCGCACAAAAGATCTGTGCATGTTCAGTAGATCTGAGAGTTCGGTAACACATCTGACTTAGCATGCACGCTTGAATCAGTTGAATAATGTGAGTGAGCATGGCAAATCCACAGCCCTGGATTTGCTTCAGATCTACCATACTATTGATTCACACAAGCAGAACAGCACTGTCTGAAATCCCCCGGACTTTCAGGCTGGCTGTGCACATGCCAGGTAACTAATCTGTACATGCACTCTAGAAACATTGAAGATTTCCAGATTTACGGTGGCTCAGACAAGGATCCATCACACCGTCATTCAGCAGGGCTGCCCACTGGCTAGCAACCCTGTTGCAGTGTAAAAACTCCGAGGCTCTGCCTACGGAGTATGTCGGCAAGGAAAAGAGGGCATCCCCAGGGGCACTCAGATGTGGGGGCGCTTCTCTGTTAACCGCAATGGCAACAACAAGGGCCGCCTTCTCTCCCCTTCGCCTCCGATAGACAAACCCTTTCTCAGACACAGCCTATGCCTGGTGCCATTGTTCAGAAGGTTGTGCTTGTTTGTACTAGCCCATCAACAAACAGATGAGGAGCCCATGCAACGCTAATTATGTACTATAGGTACCTGTTAAGCCATTTTATAGACAGTTGTGTGGCTTTATAATTTAAAGGGACAAGTGCAATGAGTTCCATGTAAATGAGGTCTGGCTTAGTGTCACAGCATCTATAAAGGGCACAAGAGAGGCAAATAAACCAGGGAGCCCTCTTTTTCTCTGCGTTACTGCAAAGGAGGCAGGCAAAACACCAAGGCTGGTGTTGCCTGCTGATGGGGAAGCAGTGGTTTGTTAGCACAGCCAGAGGCACCGCAGACCCTAAGGGGGAGCATACCTGCCAGGAACGGGGTGTAGCAGAGGCCTCTCCCCACCAAACCCCAGCCGGCAGGTTGGGATCAGCACTGGAGGGAGTGCCCACAGCAGCCCTGCAGGGAGGGAAAGGCTGCACCCAAGCTATCCCCTCCCAGATCCCTGGGGCCAGCTTCCCACCCAACACTGGAGCCTGCCACTCATAGGATGAACCTGAAAAGAAATGTGTGTAAAGGGAAAACCAAGAAAAGGAGGGAAATGGCTAGGGAAGTAAAGCTCACTGTACCCACGGCCAAGTTCTCAGAGCTATGCAAGTTCCTTGGAGGTATCACACGTGATATCACAACGTCAATCCATAAACAAATAAATAAACAGGCAGTGGTATTCATTTACCTACTGCAGTGCAGCTTCAGTTACGATGTGCAATGAAGGCAGAAGCCTAGCAGGATTTTAAAAAGGCCTCAAACCTGTCTTGAACAGTGAGGGATCCAGAATTGCATTAGACAAGAGCCTTCTTAAGAGACTGGAAGGTTATACACTCACCTTGTGTCACAGGACAACATATCACTGATGGAGACAAGGAAGGTCTTTTTCCAAGAGGCTGGTTTATTCGTGAGTGCCATCTTCCAAATTCTCCAACATTTCTACATTTATATTAGTCATACCTGAAAACAAGAAATTCAGCCAGAAATTTTGTTTCTTCTCAATTAGTTCTGATGCTGTTCTGGGGGGATGGAGGAGGTGACATGACTCAATAGAGGCCTAATTCTGATTCTATTTACTCCACTTTTTTTTGTTTTTTTTTTAATTTGCTGACTTCCATGGAGCTATTCCTGATTTGCACATACAATGACCTTGGTCACCTCTTGGCAAAGTTTTCCTACCACAAACACCACCTTGCCACAGCTGGCAGTAACCGAGGATGCCGAGGGCAACAGCTACAGTGCCACAAGTGCCTGCTGGAGCAAATTACCACCCTTCAGGTGGTTGTTCCTGATCAGCAGTGAAGACTTAGCAGAGCATCAGGAAAAAGCCATCATTGGGAAAGATAAAGTTTCAGGTTCTAAGCTGGCCCCTCTATAAACCTGAATGAATTTATGTAAAAGGAAGAGATGTCTGGAAATCCAGAAAAAGCAGTGTCAGATCGAGAAGTCGTACTCTCTGGGTGTTACCACTGCAGGCAGGCATGGTACAGGAGGCATTTCACAACCTATCAAAAGGCCCACACTTCTTCCAGTGCTTTGGTGGATGAGCAAGTCCTAAGTTAAGGGCAACAGAGTATGGCTCGCCCACGGGAGAAGCCACCCTTCCCTCCCTGCTTTCCTTCAGGCCAGAGATACCTCCTGGGATTAGATCATCCCTCGGTGTCAGGCCGTGGCTCTTCATTGCCAGCCATGGGTGGGTGTGTTATTAGTCAGATTTACATGTCTAAAACATCATTTGTGCAAACACCCCAGGGCATGGCTATGAATGCGCACAGAACGCAAATCTCAAAAAGTTCAATAAGTAGAAAAAGCAGCATCCAAGTTGAAGCACCCCTACAAGTAGGTCAAATCTACTTGCAGCAAGTTGGCTAATATGATTTCTCACCGGATTTACTGGAGAATGTGTTTTGTTACTGAGTGCTTCTTTCAGTTGTGTTCACATGCCTCTGCTGGATGCAGTATGTGCTCAGTATTTGTCTCTAAAAAAGTCAAAAATTAAGTTGAAGAGTGCCACGCAAGGGGCACATCTCCAGAGGAGATACTCTAAGCACCCACAATAGCCATTAAATCAAAGGGACTTCATAGGCCATCGCCATACAGAATAGTTACCCAGCTACCTAACTTGGGGCTTGCAGGCTCTCACTCTGGCTTTGTTCAAAGCACCTCTCTCTGCGGTGCTAGGATGCTGCTGTCCCCAGAGAGCAGTAAAAACCACAAGGAACTCCAGACAGAGATGGTAAAATATGAAGCCAATCTCAGAGGAATGTAACAGACTTGTAATCTGTTGACAAGGTATAAAATCATACTGTAAACCTGTTTTAAACATTTTCACAGCCAAAAAAATGAATCTATTTTAAAGGATCCTACTCACACTTTTCATTACCAAAGCAAAATTAATGGCCACAGATTCAAATGTTGTTGGAGAAACCACACTCAGGAGCATGGGGCTGGTGGAAAGCAATTTTGAGTCACATCAATACCATGCTATCGGAAGTGTGGGAATAAAACAGCTGAGCTGAAATGGTGCCCAAAATCTATCCTCCTGACCAACTGGCTCCAGATCAGTTATCAAGGGAGGAGCTGTGCTTTCCTCCTCCCACAGTGCTGGGGAGAAATAAAGTGCTGGGGCTGCAGCTCTCAAGGGGAGAAGGGGAAATATTGTGGAATCCAGAAAAAAGTCCAGAATAAAGCAACTTTCAGAAGGCTTTTGGGGCACTGGGCTGGAAATGTCACTTCAGATCTCTGGCCATTGTGCTGCACCCATTTGCACACATATGCTTCTCCTCAACCTCCGCAAAGTCTACGGCCCCAGCCCCCATCAGAAACAGGAGTAACCCAGCCGCTCACATGCTGCCCATGTAACCATGCCATCACAGTCTTGTAATCCTAGACCTGGTGCAGCCCGATTTACCTGATTACATCGCTTTTTGTTCACTTTAAGTGTTCATTGTGAAACCTTCTCAGGACAGGAAAAACTAGCTAACAGGGGAAGAGCTCCTCTATGGAGATGCCACAGGTGACGCCTGGGAGGCATGTCCCTTCAGTGATATACCTTTCACGGTTCAAGAAGTCAGCATGACATCCAAAATGACCAAAAATTTCCCTGAGGTGTTCTAAGTATGCCACCATTCTTCACAGCTAAGCTGTGCAAGGAATGATACAAACAAAATTTATTTCAGTTTGCATTCATAAAACGTACACAAAGAATCCAAAGCAGGATATACAACACATGCCCCACCACCCCTGGGGAAATCACAAGTAACAAGAGCCAGATTTTTAAAAACTCTTTTGGAATAAATTGGTTGTGTAAGAAAAAAAGATTTAAAACAACACACAGGAGTGGTGGGCACACCTGCTAAATTATTCAGATATGGTCAAAACCAGCAACCCCAAAGATAAATGAAGATCATGTTAAAACTCCTCCAGTTGCTGCCAGAAAAATAAACAGACTCAGCCCACTCTTCATGTTTCTTTTTAACAACTCTGATCGTAACCTGGGGCCATCTGTTTAGGTCATTCCTGTCCTAGACATCATCCATTATCCCTCCACAAAGCAGCGCAGTTCCGGCCCTGCCTCCTCTCTTCTTTATTTTATCCATCCAAATATCCTCCCCTTCTTCCTCCCTGGGTTGCACTGGCAGGTATCGAGGGGAGGGTGGCAACTTGCCTTCCCACTTGCAGGGAGAGAATATTAATCCCGTCCTACTCCATGGAAATGTGGGAGCTGCCTACTACGCTGCAAGCCAAATCTAAGTCTATTTTTAAATAGTACTGTCTTGATTTTTGGTATTCTGGGTTCAGGAAAGGCCTCGATCTGATCTTATCTCGTGCTGTTTTCCTTAGCAACCTCGAATTATGAAGCTGTGATCCAGAAAGAGCATAGCGGTTGGTATGGCCGTATAGAATAATATGTGTTAAAATGCTCTCAGACCTACATCAATGCACATCCCTAAGATTAATTAATTAGACCAAATTGAAACTTTCTGGTAGCAAATATTTATTGCTAATTGAATAAAAATAAACTACTGAAAATATAGTTATAATATTTGCATTTTGCTAATGTTTTAAAAGTCTACATGTGGTACTAAATACAGAGTTATTTGCCTAGCAATTTTTCTATAAAATATGCTAAGCTATTTTATTCACCTTGTTTCTGTTGGTTTAAAGAAGGCAAACTATTAATTTCTAAAAGTCCCTTTATGGACTTACTATATGGGGCATATGTTACATTTTTTTTCTCTGTTTTAGGAGTGTAAAATTTCTAGATTTACACAACTAAATTAATGAGAATGTGTAATTTAGGACTCTGATGGTCCACAGATGATTTGCAATTCTAAATTGTAATTAGCCTCAACAGTTCAGTGCAACAACTTATGCCTGCGTACGGGCTGTGACTTGTAAACTTGCACATAGTAGATGATGGACATTTTATTAAATCACTAAGGATTGATGGAGAGTTTTGATATGATTTGTATTAAATGGCTTTTCTGATAGGAGACAGTATTTTTATTTAAGTAGGGTATTTGCCTTGTATCTATGTATAGTTCTAATACAAAACATAACAAACCAACAAAGCTGTGCCAGCAGAAGGGACATTGTTGAAACACATTTCTAATTCCTTGAAGAGTCATGTTTTATTGTTATTTAAGAGGATATATTGGTAGAATTAGAACTGTTTTGAAACCACACCTAGCAACAGTTCAAGGAATGAATTTGTTGAGCAAAAACTTCACTTACAGTAAGTGCACAATTTCTCTACATTTTCACAACGAAAAATTTTGAAGTAAAATGTAGTTAAGTTTGCTATTTAGGTAGTTGAAGTTTGCTGCTCTTTATCCTCAGTTACAGCACTGACCTCAGGCAGCCCCAGAAAATGTCAACAGAGTATTGCAGCCAATAATCCACTAAAGCTCCATCCTGTCCTGTGAATGTCCCATTGATTTCAGTGGTGCGGGACCCATCTGAAAAGCTTTGCTGAAAATGGTAATGTGCAGTTCCACTCTCGGATTCCTCTTTTAAGTACGCCATCCCCAAAATTGTTAGTGCCAGCAGCAGTGTACACTGGCCTAGGGTTTGCCCCAAGTTTCTTTTTCTCGAGCAAGGCTAAGGAAAACCTTCTGCACAGTTTCATGTGCTTTCCATGCAGAAAGTTTAGCTATAAAGAGTGCCTTCCTCTGTGGGATCCTAATGCTTCAAAAATTATAAGCTGCCGCATACCTCAACCTAACAGAAGAGCTGCCATCGACTTTAATAGGAATCAGACTGGTACTTCATGCATGCAGCACAGATGATTTTTAATACCTTTCCAGGAAAGGAGAGAGCTCTATCAGCATACATGGGACATCATTGCCATTTCTGTGTGCGAAGAGGCAAGTGGGCCTGTTGCAGAGTCCTTTGATGATTTATGATCCAGATGGATTTCAGAAATATCACTTCTTTAACAAGGACTGAGCCACCTCTTTGATTTATTTTCTCCTGCTAATGACAAGTCTCCCATGAAGTTCATCATTCTCCAGCAACGTTTCTTGAAGTGTGGCTTGTGACTCCTTTGAAGACCTGAAAGCATTCAAAAGAGGTCATGTAACATCAGCAAAAGCAGAGTTAGTCAGCTCAGTTCTTCCAGGCAAAGAGCTGTGTTTACTGGCTACCAGCATTTGCACCAGTCCAGGAACTATGATCGTCCTCTCATTGCTTTTAATTGGCTGGCATTAGTTAGGTCCCTTCAGCACATGGGCATGATTGTTTATACTTGCAAACAGTAATTACCAGCAATTCTCATTATCCCATCCTAAAAGGACTGACCGGCTGTCAATTCAGGAGGTTGTATAAAAGATGGACAAACCAGAGGAGGCTGCATTTTCAGAAATCCTTGATGTCTCATGCCCAAAGGAGAATACATGGCAAACGGTTCCCTAAT
Organism: Burhinus bistriatus; assembly: GCA_013397275.1. NCBI lineage: Eukaryota > Metazoa > Chordata > Aves > Charadriiformes > Burhinidae > Burhinus > Burhinus bistriatus. The sequence continues at coordinate 248,183 of VYXH01003537.1, read as the reverse complement.
TTTTGAAGAGGTAAATAATACCTGGGCTTGAAACTGTGGAACAGAGCGAGAAGGGGCTGGGCATTTAGCTGGCCTCCACACCCACAGAAAAACTTACTTTTTTGGGGACAAGTTCGCTGTATGAGTTAGGAAGGTGCGAGTGAAAAGGGAGACTCAAAGAATACTCATCAAAATCAAGATATTGAGAACAAAATTAAGTCATGAAGCCAAAGGACACAAAAAGAAGAAAAATATAATTGCCTAATCATCATCGCCAAGAGCTGGATAATAGGTGAGAGGGACTGGAGTTACACAACTATGAGCAACGTGACAGTATTACAGAGCCCGGCATGATAAGTATGTTAAAGTGAGTTGCTAGGAGCTGCGTAGGCACAGGGAACAGGGGAGATGGCCTTGCATGTCATGTAAGGTACATCATTACATGTGTGCAGCTCAGAAATCACGCACAGCTAAAAAGCTTGGCAAAGATCTGCCCGTTCGGTTTGTGTATTCAGCCCAGCCACCGCAGGCTCTGCAACCAAGCTGCTCTCTTTGCAGACCTGTTAAGGGTGTACCCCCTGCAACTAATCTCTGAGTTGCTGGCACTAAGGAAGAAAATAACTTTGAAAGCTTATGAATTAATATTGTGACTTATGAAGTTCAAGATGAGTGAGCAGGTGGTCTGTTTTGCAGACTATTGAATCAAATCAATTACCTAGACGACTAGATCCATAATCAGCTATCTGTGGTGCCATAGTAGGAAACTGCATTATCACCCGGATCTTCAATCTGAATGAAGCATGCTGGATGTCTTCTGTTGCCACTAAACAAATGAAAAAGTACAAGTAATCATTTCCTAATTTGAAAATTAATTGCATCTGATATAAGGTAAATCTACACCAGAACTTGATTGAAGATAGTTTCATCACAGGACTGTAGTTTTGGCACAAGGGATTATATGCCATGAGTTACATGTCAAGACAGTGAAGTCCAAACCAGTAATCTATTCAGCTTGTGATTTAAAAGGACAAATATCACTAAGTAGAAAATAGCCATGAGCTAAATCAAATGAGATAAAGAATTTAAACAAAGATGTGTGAATGATAACTGGAAATTCTTGAGAAACTGCAGTAGATGTTCAATAAGCCACAGTTCCAAAATGCCAAGGGCAACCATCCCTTACCTTAGGAAGGGAATGTGAGGGCAGGTAGTACATTAACTCTTATGAATGAAAAAGGAAGCTGATAGTAATTATTACCAAGCAGAAGATTGGGACTGATAGAGAAATAAAAGCACAATGACCAAAAAAATAATACGTTATGAAGAAGAAAAATATTCTATAATTAATACATTTTACTGCACCTCTATAACATATAATGAGGTGAGAATGGTAAAATTATCCATAGCAGTATGCAAAAGGCAGAAGCGTTAACTAAATCTTTCTATTCTGTACTGGGAATGATCCCAGTCGGTATATAGTCATATAAGGTAGTGATGAAAGCTGAAGCCTTGAAGCTCAATCAGTCCCACTGTTTGGCAGAACAACAGAATCCAAGTGCCAAACTTTCATTCGTATCTCAAAATCTCATTAATCAATTCAGATTCAAAGATTATGAATCTGTTGTGATCATCTAACCTGCCCTCCTACATAGCACAACCCATAGGACTTGCATGAATCCCATCTTAAACTACAGAAAATCTACTAGGAAAACACCTACTCGTAAGATTAGAACTATGAAATTCAGAGTTTCCTTCTTGTCAAAGCCATCGGAGCCTCCTCCCTATCTGCTACACTGAGGAATTCATTACAATACTCTCAAAGCACCGTTCACAGACTACAACCAGGTCCCTCTTTACCTTCTCCCCAGTAAAATATGAACATTATGAGGGATGTTTTGCCATTCCTCAGGACTTTGTTTGCACCCATGCTAATGTGATAGCATTCTTCTTGTCCTCTGAATACCCAGACTGGACACAATGCCAGTAATCATTAAACCTGTGCTAAACACAAAACTAACAACGTCTGCATGAGAAAACTAAACACAGGTGCAAGAATGGGCACACGTTTGCTCACACTGTATCATGGTTAGCTCCATAGCACATTTTGGCAATATGCAAACCAACCCTCTGCCAGACAATGCCTGAGCGTGGTTCAAAGGGTAGCACGGGACAAGTTGCTCAAGCAAGCAGCATGGATGAGGCCGCTGTTTTTGGGGGAGTCTAGGTGTATGGAGGCAAGCTGTGCTATCCCACTTGCCCTCACAGGTAGAGAACTGAACCTGGCCCACTTTACTGATTAGTACAGACATAGCCTCTATAAGCTTCTCTAACCAGTTTCCTCATATTTTTAACTTCAAGGGTCACAGAAGTTTGTTTTTCGTTGACCCACACCTGCAACTCATGCTCAGACAGTTATTCACCCTGTTTACCATGTCCCTCTGAACATCACTCTTCCCCAGTGCGGATTTGCCCATTCCATCTCTATGACCTAAGATTTTTGTTCTCTCTCCAATGACTTTACATTTGACCATGTTAAAACAAGCAATCCAAGATCACTTGAATTATAAAACTGACACTACTCCTTTGACATTTGCCAGTTTCTTCAGCATTAATGTCCTCTGCAAACTTCATTTGCACTAGTTCAGTGCTTTCTCCCATATATTTGGAAAAAGTACTGAACCCTCATAGATAGAAGAACCATTTCTCAAAGAACTTTGCTAAAATAAATCTGTTTAAGGAAGAGGAACTTGCACACTAAATAAGAGATTGTGCAATCTCTACCTGCGGAGATATCCCACACTCAGCTGGACAAGACCCTGAGCAACTTGATCTGCCTTTGAAGCTGGTACTGCTTTGAGCAAGGGGCTGGACCACACGACCTGCAGAGGTGCCTTCCAACCTACATGATTCTGAAATGATTCTCCATTTGTGTTCCAAGACCTGTCAGCTGGCCAGCTTTCAATCAATGTAACACGTGCCATGTTAATTTTATATTGTTTGGCTTTCTTAATTGCTTTCTCATGTGATGTTGGGTCAAATTTGGTCATTTCCATCATCCTTATCAAACTAACTTGCCATTTCATCAAAAAAGGTGGCAAATAAGTTTTACAGTATTGATTTCAGATACAGTAATGTCGACTGGCATTAATTACATTTTTCTCCTTTAATTTTTCTTTAATCTAGTCCTAATCAGCTGTTCATTCTTCTGTCCAGGATTCATAATAGGCCTTACTGTATCTACCATGAGTTATTCTGGATTCCCAGCTCTTCCACAGAGTTTCAGGAGTCACTGAACATCAGTCGTGAGCAATTAGAAACTCTTCAGAATGACCCTGCTAAAACTTTTGAATGCAAGTTATCTGGATGGTTTGTTCTTAATGTTTAACTTCTCTTCCAGTTCCTGATGGAACGGAAATTGTTTCATCCCAATCCGCAGACAGGAATGCCGCTCTTGACACCCTTCCAAATAAAACGTCCATCAAACCCCTCCATCTCCTCTGTGCCGCCAGCAGCTTTCGAGGCCAACCCCAGCCATCGCCAGCTGGCAGCCACCATAGCAGCAGGCACAGCAGCGGTGGTCCTCCTGCCCACTCTGCCTGCGGCGGAGGCCTGGGAAGCCATCCTGAAGGCTGCCTGCTGCCACCGCTGCGGGCAGGGCCAAGGTGGAGGCCGGTGTTGAGGTTGCTGGCTCGGGCTGGTGGGCACCCCACCCCACCCCAGGAATCACTGCCTGCGCCCTTCCTGCCCTCCTCCTCCTCCTCCTTCTCCTCAGGCAACAGCCCTGGCCCAACTCCCAGACCTCCCCCGGGGTTTTCTGTCCCTGCTCCTCCCTTTCTCCTGCCTCTGCCTCCCCCAGGGCTGCAGCAGCCCGGCCCTGGCCCCGCGGCACTGGCTCCTCCACCCAGGGCGGCAAACACGTTCTAGCTTCCTCTTCTGAAGAGCTTCATGAGGGTAAAACAGCATAACTGGGATACTTCTTGCTCTGCATATAGCTAAAAGACCTTGTTAATTAACTGCATGCACTTCAGAATGGCCACTGCTTGGTCTTAAGATGCACATCAAAAAGTCCCATTTGTCATGCACAGCCCAAATCTTATCTATTTCGCTGGCCAATGTAATAACAATAAATTCCAGGAGATTCTGACTTTTTTTTTGCCTGCCCCCTCTGCCTTTGAGTCAACACGACATTGGCATTTGTTCACTGTCTTCACACACTTCCACAGACTTTATATTTGTCAGTACCTGTGGCACATCCAGAGCCAAATGCCAACACCCCTCTTTCCATTTACATCATCTGTCAGTATAGGCAGTGGACTAACATTCCCAAAATATCACAAACTGACACACTGACTACTGAAAAAGGACAACTGATATTTCTGGATTCAGCACTGCGGAAAAGAAAAGATAAATCCTTTTTTTCCTTTTTTTTCCCTGCCAAAATGCTGGTTAGTTTTGAAAGAAATTTTGGTAACTGACCTCAAAAATTGCATTCATCGTACCCATTTCAAGCTTGTGAGAAAACTTTTAACTATGTTTCACTACTAGTTGCAAAATCTGCTTTAATTTTTTACTGTCAACCCTATGGGCTTTCCCGTGGCAAACTGTTCTGCCTTTTGGTCTGCAGCCAACCGGCGTGTTTTGAATCCCACTTATCACATACAAAAAAATAAAGTGATTTTGCATATCAGCACTCATCAGCTGTCACTTCCTGAGAAAGAAAATTTACCCAAACTGATCTTTCCACTCTGATTTTAGTTAGCATTCAGAATACAGGGCCACCCTCCAAAACACAGCTCTTAGGCTCTTCTGAACTGGTGGAGTTCATAGTACACGTCAAGGAGGAAGCCATGGGGAGTTTTCCCTCTCCCCTGCTCTACATACCACCAAAACTTAGGTGTCTTTAATAGCAAGTTCCTTTCACCTGAGATGTCTTTCACAAACAGTACTTAAAAACGTATGATGAATACAAGGAGGATGTGCACCATTCACAGACCCCGCAGCCATGGCTCACTTAATAAATCTTTGCTTTTGGCACGGGGACATTAATCCTTCCCTCCCTAAGAGACAGTGAGACGCCCTACCCTATACACCTTATCTCCCATCTCATTAGGTTTCACTGCCACAGTAGAAATCTTGGGACTGAAAGGTAGCCTTTTCATTTGTGAAGGATTGTCTTCAGGAGCAGAAATGCCGAAGTTTCATGAAAAATCTCGTATTTATGATATTGTGCGAAGCAATATTGACGCATCAACAATAGCTCTGCTTCTGACAAATAAATGTATGTGGGATGATCAACAGATTACAGGATGGGCCTGGTAATCAGCCAGCTTCAAGTGAGTAAGTGGCCACGTACACTTATTATCCAAGGCCCTATCCTGCAAGAACTTCAACAAAGTCATAATCCAGGCATGGGGATCTGCTTGTATCAGCACAGAAAAGCATCAAAGATGGAAAAGGATCTCCAGAGAGAGAAGAGAGACAGACAGCCCCGCTTCTGACATGAGCATGGGACCTGTGAGAACTTCTGGCTGTTCCCTCCACTGTCAGCGACATCCTGTGTCGCTTAGGCAAATCACTAAAGGACAAAATTTGTAAAGGGTTTAATTCTCAACTGTTGGCATGCAGGCACTCACTGCCTTTCACAAGCTCTTCATTCACCCCATGAGGATAACAAGATGCTCATGCAGCATGGGTGCAAAGGTGCTGAACATGACCTAGGAAATGCCAGGAGAGGGTTGAGTACTAAGCCAGGCTTCTCCTAAAGCCCTGATGCCTGAGTCCAGGCTGCAGGGAGACGCCTTCCTCCAATGAGGGGCAAGCTAAACCAGGTCAACAATTGTACGTCGAAAGAGGAGGAGGACGTGGTGGCAGAGATGACGCCCAGTAGCCCAGGGGCAAGGGAACTCACCAGGGAAGTGGAAGATTCAGGTTTGGATGCCTTCTCTTCTGCCTGACTTGGAGCAGGGATTTAAGCTGAAGCCTTCTATCTCCTAAACAAGTGCTCTGAATGCAAGCCATCTGCCCCTGGGCTTCTCAGTGTCAACTGCACAGCTTTGCATAGTATTTTTAAATACTCCTTTGGTCAGAGAGAAAAAACATGCTCTCATGGCCTGGTGTTAGAGTAGTGAATGCTCCAGACCTCATCCAGTGAACATTTAAGTATACAAACAGAAAGAGCTGAGACCCACTGCAGCATATCCTCTAGTCTATCAAGTTGGGCACTTTTTACAGGAGAACTGGGTTTAGACCAAGCGCAAGAAAGATCAGAACCTGAATTTCTACCATTTCCACACAATAATCACTAGATTTGGGGGCACGTAGAAGCAGGGAGTCCTGCTTCTCATGCTTCGGGACAGATGCAATATAAAAGGTGTGTTCTCTCAGATTGCACATTTCAGGCAAAGTAGAGAGACTTGGAGCTTCCCTCAGGAAGCAGTTATTAGCAGCTTAGAGGCATTGAGGAGGGGAGGAAGGATTGTGTGCATACCCACAGCAAAAATGTAGGTGCATTATGTCCTTAATTTTTGTCATCATTGACACCAAGGGACATCAAGTGCCTGCCAGGCTAAGCAGACCTTGCGCAGGGGGTTCTGATGATCTCATTAACATGCAACCATCAGGTTAGACAGACACCAGCCTAAATGTTAATCTAGCCCTTAATCTCCAGAGCGCATCTCCGCTGTGGTGCAGCAGCATCTCAAAGACAAGGCTCCAGGCCAGACTCACCTCCTATCCATCTTACTCACTTGCAGAAGGACCTTCAGGGCAGGTTCTGGGGCAGCCCAGCTGGTACTGACGGGGATGAACTCTGTGCACCCAACACATTGAACTGCACTCAAGGGTACGCTTGTGCAAACAGGCCCCGGGACTGTGTGAAGCCTCTGCCTTGCCCATTTGCCCTTGCAGACATATCCTATCACCTTCATCAGGTAGACAAGAATGCCCGGAGTGAGACAGAAATGTCTCTTGCTGCAGGTGCAGATGGGATTTGTGGGCTACCTGAGATCAGGCCAACTCCAAGCCTGAGTGTGAGTATGAACAGGAGATGCTTTGCTGCTGGAGGACGCTTGCTCCAGACTGCGTGGGAGCCCCTCTGCCACCAGTCTGCTTGCAATAGCTGTGATCACTCCCCTACCAGCAGCACTGTGAGGATGAATGCAGTAATGCATGCTCTCTCACACAGCAGAGGCCACTGTGGCCACCAAAGTCAGGGGTATTTCAGAAGAGGTGCGAAAACTGATCTGACAAAGAAAAAGTGGAAAGGTAGAAGCTCTTTCCTAGAAACACTCCTGAGGAGCACAGCAAAGAGAATAGGGAGGAAGAAATGAACGATCACGTCATTGTCAAATCCCAGCACACCAGAGTCATGAGTCAGGCCCCAAAGAATCACAAGATTTCAAAGCAAAATGACATTCTTGTTCTTTCTATTTGCCATCTGATCTTTGAATCCCTAGGGTTCATATGCAAACTTTTCCTCCATTAGAAAAATAGAGATGAGATTTTGCCCTAATCACTTATCTCCAGAATATGGTGTTTACACCAAACAGAACAAAGCTCCCAATGAAACCCTCAGAGCTGACAAGCCTCCTATTAATCAAAGAGTTAGAGAGAGAAGGAAGATTGGAACAAACAAGCAGCAGAAAGCTGGATGTGTAAGAGGAAAAGGCTGCAAACACCCCTTTAAGCCTTTCCTTAAGCCAGTAAGGGACTGGAAGACAGGAGATAAATTAGGGAGCATGGTAACAGTCATACTTCTTGGGAGAAAATGAAATTCTCCTTAGTTTGCCTTCTACCCCAAAGTGACTGCAGCAAGTATTGAGTTCAGCTAAGAAACTTAAATGCTGAATTTTAGCTAAGAAACTTAAAACTCAGATGTATAGCATGGATAATTAGTGACATGGCTAACTGGTGACTTTCACAATCTCTTCTCCTACTGTGAAATACAAGATGTTTCATATCTGTGTAGACTGCAAGTCTGAAAGGAATGGAAAAAGAAACATTTGAATATTTGCAAACATTGCATTACTTGTTTTAACAATCAGGGTCCTATTAAGAGAAATGTATTTGAATGAATTCACTCAGTTTTTTGTTAATGCCTGATGCACACAGAGGAGGATGTTGTGGGAAAATGCACTTGGCCATTCATCTTGTCTTCCCAGCAACATCTGCCGCCTCCGTGCTCTTTTCCTGTCCCTGCACGCTAAAGCTCTCTGCTCCAGCCTGGGAGAAGGCCCCGCAGATCACATAGCTGAAGTACAGATCCGAGAATTTTTATGAATGAGAGCAATCCAGATGTAATTGACAACTTACAGGAAGCAAAATAAAGAGGGGTTTGTGTCCATGTTTACAGTGTAGCGAACAGGTGAATTGAATACCGGGCATTAAATATATCCAGGTAATAAATCACACCGCAGTAAATCAAAGTCGTCTTGTGCTGTGAACAGCCTTTTTTCTAACTCTTTCTTCTTTGACACGGAGTCTTTGTTCCTATTATGAAACTTTGTATTTCTCAATGACTTGCTTTATCAATCTGCCAAGCAAGTTTCACAGCAATACAAAAGCATCAGAATTTTAATCCAGTTAAAAAATTCTAATGATAAAACCATAGCTATTTAATAATTAATTATTGAACTGTCAGCTCAAGTTCCCTGTCATTTCAACCAAGATTCTTCATTCAGATCCAAACCTTTCTTTCTTCTTGTATGGCATCCGATACCGACACACTACCACAGTCCCAAGGAAATATAAAAGTCTCTGTCGTATCTACAAGCAAAATCTTTGTGACTTCCTAAATTAGAGGACTGTGCAGGGGAATGTTTTGGTTCCCTTAAACATATTGAAATAGCCATCCTCTCAGAGAGGCAGAAATTTTACTTTACCATATTGCTACAAGTCTTCTCCAGCATGACTGCTGGGAGGTCTTCCCCCCGCCAGAGACTGGAGAGAAAGTGAGAGCGCTAACGAAGAGGGTTTTATGGATAAAGCACACAAAACCTGCATGCACTTTATGCACTGCAGTAAAGCAGAGGGCATGCTGCTGGCAGCATGGCTTAGCGTGCCCACCTGCATTTGCAGGGAAATGCAGATGCCTGCCTGGAGAGCCGGTGAGGAGCCGTGCAGCAGGACAGTGAGCCTGAGGTGCTGATGACCCCCGGCCTCCCTCACGGCAGGGATCACTACCACCTTGATGTCCGTGTCGCCCTACGAGCAGCTCCCTTGGCTCTGCTCAGCTCGGGGCAAGGCAGAGCTCACGCACACCTGCCTGCAGAGGAGCGTCCGGCTGATGTCAAGAGCCACTCGCCCCAAACATCCACCAATGCGTCTAGTGCCTCTTCTCCTCCTCCACAGCTGTTTTACCCACGAGAGACTTCAACATCTGAAATCATTACGCATGTGAAGTGCAAGTTTCTTGCAGCACTCTCACCTGAGGGACGATCCCTGCTGGGAGGCGACATGCTGATGGTGCTGTCAGTCAGGTCAGCAAAGCAAATATCTAAAAGTTCATCTATATTCATACCAGCTCAAGTTCATTTCCCAACACCCACGTCTCCCCTCTGCCTGTGAGAAGTCTTTCAGCTGTAGGGAACCTCTCTGGCTTGCGTTTGCCTCAGCTCTTTCCCAGCTAGTGCCCTTCCTGACTGAACACAAACGTGACTCAGCTTTTCCTTTGAAACAGAAGAAATTTGGTTCTCTTCACAGTTCCACTTTGGTGTGCTATGACAGAACAGAGATCTGTCTTCACTTTGTTTAGAAGATGTGACGCCAGTAGCAGTTGTGGATTTCATTATATTTCAGCTGCAAGAGAATCTCAGTTATGTTTTTTATGTCTCTTCTGACCTCAAAATGTCAGCTTTAAACAGGCAGAACATTCTTTAGTATCACTGATTGTGGCTAGGTCTGACTTAGGTCCTCATAAAACAAATCAATCCTTTTTGTCTGAAATGTTCATTTTGGCAATATAAAAAATGTCTCTTTCATATATACATATGTGTGTGTGTATATATGTATATTGAATAAATGTCACTGTATAACTGCATAATGAATTGTATAATTAATATTTTAATTTCATAGTGAAACTGCCTAATTAATGTCTTGGCACATAAATATATGTCAATATTCAAAATGTCTTTCATATGTGTACAGCAACACCAAAACTTCTCGGTAATCCTTAGTCAGCACAACCATGACAACCTCAAAAGAAAGAAAATATGCTTGTAAAGGCTGAACCCTCCTGTCAAACGCCTGTGAGAAGAAAATATACTTGTGATAGTCTTCCTTTTGTTAAATATGTAATAATGTTCATTACAAGTCATACATATTTCCTATAAATCATAGAATCATAGAATGGTTTAGGTTGGAAGGGACGTTAAAGATCATCTAGTTCCAACGCCCTTGCCATGGGCAAGGACACCTCCCACTAGACCAGATTGCTCAAAGCCCCATCCAACCTGGCCTTAAACACTTCCAGGGATGAAGCATCCACAACTTCCCTGGGCAACCTGGTCCAGTGTCTCACCACCCTCAGAGTGAAAAATTTCTTCCTGAGATCTAATCTAAATCTCTCCTCTTCCAGTTTGAAGCCATTAGCCCTCATCCTGTCACTACATGCCCTTGGAAGAAGTCCCTCTCCAGCTTTCTTGTAGGCCCCCTTTCAGATACTGGACGGCAGCTATAACGTCTCCCCAGAGTCTTCTCTTCTCCAGGCTGAACAGCCCCGACTCTCTCAGCCTGTCCTCATAGGAGAGGTTCTCCAGCCCTCTGATCATCTTTGTGGCCCTCCTCTGGACCCGCTCCAACAGGTCCATGTCCTGCTTATGTTCGGGCTCCAGAGCTGGACACAGTATTCCAGGTGGGGTCTCACGAGAGCAGAGTAGAGGGGCAGAATCACCTCCCTCGACCTGCTGGCCACACTTCTTTTGAGGCAGCCCAGGATGTGGTTGGCCTCTGGGCTGCGAGTGCACACTGCCGACTCATGTTGAGCTTCTCATCCACCAGCACCCCCAAGTCCCTCTCCTCAGGGCTGCTCTCGATCCATTCTCCGCCCAGCCTGTATTTGTGCTTGGGATTGCGCCGACCCACATGCAGGAGCTTGCACTTGGCCTGGTTGAACTTCATGAGGTTGGCATGGGCCCACCTCTCAAGCCTGTCCTGGTCCCTCTGGATGGCATCCCTTCCCTCCAGCGTATCGACCACTCCACACAGCTTGGTGTCATTGGCAAACTTGCTGAGGGTGCGCTCAATCCCAACATCCATGTCATGAACAGAGAAGTTAAATAGTACCAGTTCCAGTATCAACCCCTGAGGAACAACACTCGTCACTGCTCGCCGTTGACCACAACTCTTTGAGCGTGACCATCCAGCCAGTTCCTTATCCACCAAGTGGTCCATCGGTCAAACCCATGTCTCTCCAATTTAGAGACCACAATGTCATGTGGGACAGTGTCAAATGCCTTGCACGAGTCCAGGCAGATGACATCTGTTGCTCTCCCCTTATCCACCAATGCTGTAACCCTGTCGTAGAAGGCCACTAAATTTGTCCGGCATGATTTGCCCTTAGTGAAGCCATGCGGGCTGCCACCGATCACCTCCTTATTTTCTATGTGCCTTAGAAGAGTTTCCAAATTATTGCTTAAGGATTCACATCTGCGCAATATCATTGTCACTTTGGCTTAGATAGTTCCTCTGCTTTAGCTCCCTAGAACTATATTAGAGATGTTTTATTCTCTTAGTTCAAAACCAGCATGCCTCACTGCTTTAGTAAAGTTCCCTCTTCTGGTGGGATTGATTTTTGTATCACAATTTGGTGACAGACCTTAAAAAGCACCTTGGAGCAAGGGAGGCAAGGAGGAGCTGGTACTGCACGTAGCGATGGAATAAGCAGCACATTAGGATAATGAAGAGGGACATTTAGCTATTAGAAGAAGAGGGTGGATCTGAATCAGTCCAGCTCCCTGCCACAGCGATGCCTCACCTATGGCAGGGGTGGAGGAGCGCAGGTGGCTGTGTGCTCGCAGCAGCCTCTCGGTGCAGGGCCATCCAGCACCTGCACTGGCTTCTGACCTAGCTCCCCTTGGGCTTCCTGGTCCTCTCTCAACCTCTCCAGTCACCCTCCAGAACCAATTTGGGGTCACAGGTACCACTTCACCAGAGAGAGGCTGGACTTGAAATGAAGTTCCAGGGGGTGAAAACAGCTTCTGCTCAAACCATTGCACAAAACCCAGACCCCAGCTTTCACTAGGGACAGGCTAACTTTCATCCATCACTCCTCTCCTTTCCTCTTCTGCCTCTTTCCTGCTTGGCCCATTCCCACTCCTGTGTCAGTGGCATGTCTTCTGTGTGTCACTTGACTGAACACCAGCGGAATATGATCTACATGAAACAGATATAAGACATAGGGCCACTTTTCCTCTGTTGGAGAATCAACAGCCTTGGGGGGGAGGTTGTTTTCTTTTCCTTCTTTGTTGTGCTGGGAGTGGTACGGCAGAAAGAGCTGACAAAATGATATTTCAAAGATGTAGTCCCACTTAATAAAAATGGAATAAAAACAATAAAAATAAGCAAAAAGGAAAATTTCTTCTTTCTACATTCTCTGTGATACTTCACTCACAGCATTGGGCAGTTGCGTTGCTGTTGGCATATTTTCCACGCAGGGCTGGGCTGGAGAGTGGCTTGTTCTTGTACATCATTGCCATGGCAGGACCAGGCAACGCGTCTGCCTTCATCCTGAAATCGGGGAGCTGAGAAATAGAGCCTCTGCAGTTAGGGCTGCCACTGCTGGTATGGTAATAGCTATGTAAATCCAGATTTGAAGCCTATTGATTGGGATCAAAAATACCAGAACCCCATGTGCAAAGCACCGATCTAGTATAAACTCAATCTGACAATTCAGATTGAACAAAAAAAACCCTGTTGGGTTCACTTCGACTGGTACCTGCAGGCTTTATGCCTGACCCATTACCATGCCTGCCTGACCTCCTCTAGATTTTCCCCAGCCAGGCCAGCATACAGAGGCAACAGAAACGTGCTTTGGATGATTACACAGAAATGCGATCCTGTGCCACACCTAATCTGAATCAAACATGTACTTCTGGGAGATCCAGTCATACACGGATCCAACGTTAATAGTCATGGATTTAAAGCCTGAGAAGTTTCCAGAGTGAAAACTACAGGGCCAGGAAACAGTCAGGGATTCATGGAAATTGAAGGCAAAAGAAACCATTATTGCAAATTGCTTCTTTGCATAACAAAGCCTGTAAAATCTTGTTCTTTGAGAGCTATCAATTAAGCAATTTTTAATTCGCTTAATGCGGTGGGATTGTACTGCTTTCCTGTCAGGCACTTTTTCAATCAATGTCACGGGGACAAATGCTTTTTAGAAGTCCAAAGGGTAGCAGAAGGAGTATTGTTAGTCCAATTTCTAATTTGGAAGGGGACAAGTCGCTATCAAATTGAAATGTAGCTACCATAAAACTACATGGCCAAGCATTAAGTATGCAACTATCCTTTCTGTTCACTGTTTGCATGCCACAATAGCCAGCCTATGATTTTACCTGAGATCGAAGCAGTTTCCCTGTTCAATTTGCCACAATTTTTAAGCACTAGCACCAGCAGATCTTTGCAGATCTCTGCAAGACGTCTCTGGGTGCTGAGCTTTAACACCGGCGGTAGGGAGAGGCACTTTGCCAACTTCGGTACTGCTCTGGGGAGCAATTTGAAAAATGTTTAACTTCAACAGTTACAGCTTCGTGCCCTTGTCAGTGGGCAGGAGCTTGTTTCTGCCCACAGCAGGCAGAGCCGGCGCAGCAGGGTGTGAGCACCGCAGCCACCCAAGGGCGTTGCACATCCCTCCCCTCCTTCCGCAACAGCCCCGCCGGCCCTCGGGGCGAGATATCTCCTCCTTGACCTTCTCCACAGGCAGTGGGCAAAAGGTGGCATACTTAGCCCTGGGGTATTGGGCTGTTGGTCTCCAGTGCCCACGGCAAGGCAGGACCCACAGAAAGTACACGTTTTTGTGCAGCCTGATCTGGTAATCCTCTCTAGGCTGCTGGAAACACTCTTGTCTAAGTGCAACACCCTGGCTGTAGGCTTTGGGGAGACTGCTTGCAGTAATTACAGGCTGTCATAACAAGAGTTTATTACAATAGTCGTGTTCATGTAATAGACAGAAATGTTTGTTCCCTTGTGAAATACACAGATGCTGGCAGATTTATTTGGGTAATACAAACAATAACGCCATCCCAGATTACGAACCACACTTGATCTGCATATACTGTACTGAAGAAATAACATCAGTTTATAAAGTTATCTGCCTAAAGCCAAGATTTCAGTAAATTATTTCTCTTCAAGGAAGCGATATACCATCTCTCTTTATTGACAATCACAAGTTATTTGCTGCCACTTAAAAATAAAACATGCGGGGGCTGAGGGGATTTGTCTGCTCGGGGGAAGGATTTCTGTTGGCTTTTTAAGCATGAACAGGGCCCTCCAGGAACCAGATACAGCATCAGTATGTTCAGGTAACACTAGCACAAGCAGGTTTTAATTCCTGCACTCTATTATTCTGGCTGCCGTGGCAGGCACCCTCTGAGCACAGCGGTGGAGACCTTGTCTGATGCAGAACAGGCAGCCAGATCCCTGCACCGCAGCTTGCTCACAGCGATTCCAGGAGTTGAAGGTCCTTAACACTAAAACAGTATTTCCCTACCCTTTCTGATCAAAGAACCAGCTAATTTCAGGGTGAAAAGAAGTCCTTGAATCATCTTCAACAGTACAGCCACAAGACATGTATACAACTACCAAAAATGAAGTTAATCTCTCGGTGATCATTTGGAGCACTTTCTTTTGCATAGCTTGTTTCCCCAGGCTCGCCTGCCTGGCAGCATGCAAGTATGGTTTATATGTGGTTTATTTCTTTGTGATTGCTTCAAGAAGGCTTTCTGAGGAGGTGTAGCTCCTCTGCCACTTGTTGACAGCGTTTTAAAGGACGGGGCCTGAAGGTGGCTGCGGCAGGCAGAAGGCTTGTGCAGCTTCTCAAGCTACTTATTTGTGTCAGTGTCACCCAAGAGATCCTCTGTGTGTTCCACCCAAACTGCCAGTCGCACCTCGGCAGCAATAATCTGCACCTAGCCTTGAGAAAGATTCTGTGGCACGGGTGGAAGTTTAATTTGTGTAGAACACATACTTTTTTGTTGAAAGTTACATTTGTGCGACCAGGTTTGTAGCGCCAGCCTCCTGCTTTCAGTAGAGCAAAATTTGCAAAGATACTTATTTGCATTCGGCATAATGGTTCATCTGTTTGTACAATCCACAGTAACATCTCTTACTTCAAGTCGCCTCTGCACACCGAGATGTTGGCAGGATGCACAAGGATGACGAGTGTAGCAGTGACACAACTGTTCCCTTGGATCTGCTGTTGACTTTCCTTAAAGTATTTTTACTTAAGGTATTTTCCTCCTGAAAAGCAGCCAGGTACACGCCAGTCAAGCATTAGTGGGGAGACCAACCAGTATTGCTTATCGTTTAGAAAGCACCACAAAAATCCTTGTCACTTTACAGAATATAAATCCAGAATCATTGAACAAACACGCAGGATAGTCCCTGCTCTAAGGAACTCAATTTAAAAACACAGGGTGATACAGCTAATGATAAAAAAAAGAGGAAACAGAATAAACATGCTATTGAAAATTATGTTAAAATGTTCTCTACTGAATAAAGTTAATTGCTTAAGTATTGCTTTGGCTTACTGCATCCTTTCAGAGCTCTCAGTGTGCTTGGTGCTTAACTTTCTACTTAAATTTAATTACTTTTTGAAACGATAGAAGCCCCTAGTATCCACAATACCCGATGCCAATGAATTCTATTTTAACAACACATTGCGTGAGGCATCATCTCCTTTTATTTGTTTGAACTTCCTACCCAATGATTTCATTTCATAGCCCCTAATTCTTGTACCACAAGAAACAATACGCAGTTCGTCCCCCACACAGCTTCTCCCTTCCGCTCCGTTTATCGATTGCTAGTTTATCCTCCCTCAGTTATCTCTCCTTGGGCTCAGGGATCTCGGTCTATTTAAGTTTTCCTGATAGGAAAGCAATTCCATATCTTCAATTATATTTGTTGACCTTCTCTATACCTTGTATAATGTTACTGTACCCTTTTTGAGAACCGCACACAGTAGTCAGAGTGGGGTTGTATCATGGTGAGGTAGTTTTACTGCTATGAGCAATTCAGTGTCTTCAGCTGCTAATTCAATTACATGTTGGAAAGATGCAAAATGATGACAAAAAAGTAAATGTAAATCTGTAACTTCGGTGACCTCCCACTGATTCTGGAACTTGATATTCAAGCTTAAGTTTCTCAAGCCTAATTACTGATTTGGGGAATCTAATTGCCTTACCAGGGCATATAATTCTAAGTACTTTTGAGGCTGTAAGCAGAGACCTAGGGCCTACGTTCTCTTTGATACTCATCTCTGGTTGAAAAAAAAAGGTAATCTTTTTGTTTTCTTCTCCAGATTGCTATGAGAGAATGGGATGGGAATGAAAACTCCTCATCTTGTAAGTGCTACAAATCATGAATCTCCTCCCCACCTCTTTTTTCCTACTGGTATGTCTATGTTTTCTCCTAGAGTCGGAAGACACAACCTGTTGCTGTTATTGGCCAGAAATCGAATCTTAAAGAACTGTATTAAGCAAATATATATATATATATAATTTTAATGGTCACACAGTAAGGAAAGCTTTTCATTTTATGGAACTGGTTATAACATATATAGCCTATATACAAGGGCATATTGCATAGCTACAGCACTTTTTATCACAGAGCATTCACGTATTTTCAACCAGACCTAAATCAGCATAGGTTCTGTGAAGCTAATGGAGACGTGCCGGTTGAAATTAGTTGAAACAGGATGAAGCAACTTTCTGACCACGCCAGAATCATAACTTTCCTGTCCCTTTCCAAAGGACTTCCAAGGGCTCAAACAGCATGAGTTACCTTGCTACAGGAGGTCCAGGCAATCCTTACACTGCATTTGCAAAGCTTTTTGGTCACAGTCATACTGCTGACAAAGGCATTATTTACACTGACTGGTCTGATAAGAGAATGTAAACACCTTAAAAGTGCCATTCCTCTTGCACAATTAGCTGCTGGCTGCTGCCTCAGCGCTCTGGGGACAGTGCTGCCTGCCAGCCATGGCCGGTGTTGTTCAGCCCGCACCTATCCGTGCTGCCATCGCACCATCTCTCTTCTTCAGGGCTCCACAGGAGCCTCCGAGAGCCCAGCAGAGCCTTTTGCCAAGTCAGCACAAAATTGTCGTGCTCCTTTTCTAATCCCAGTATTTCATATACTAACACATTGGAAGATTAGCCAGCTGTGATAATGCTCCTTTTCGCCAGGGCAGGAATAACTGGTGAGAATCCTTACCTTGCATGAATTTTCCTTCAGGTCAAGTGCACTGTTCCTGAATTACCAAACCAACCCCCCAAGATTAAAAATATGAAGAATCCCAGTAACAACTATTGACTGTTTTAAAATATATTTTTGCTTAATTTTGTAGGTCCTTGCAAAAGCCCAATGACTCCAGATAGTAAACCGCTGTACTATCTGGGTAGGGACAGCCATCCTGCGTTTGCAAAACGCACAGCGCCACCTGAGATCCTTCATTCATACTGGCTAAAAATCAATGGATTTGAACCACGGATAACGCTTTATCTTTGATTATCTTGTAAGAGGTAACAGCAGAGCTGCTGATATGATCCAACAAGTGTTTGCAATCACATTATTGTATTTCATAAGCTGCCACTCCGCACCTGTCAGCACATCCCTCAACCGCAGCTACTGCGCAGGCTGCAAGGCCGTAATGTGCAGTCTGGGTGGTGCTAACTGGTTGAGACGCCCACTAAAAACAGATGCCCCTAAAGCATTTGGTGAGTGCTCGCTGCAGCTGTGTCATGGAAGGGTGCAGAGAGGACAGAGCCAGGGTCCCCTTGGAGGTGCACAGGGGCAGGACAAGACGCCCATGCTGGAACATGGGAAATTGCAATTAGATATAAGGAAAATATTTCCACTCTGAGGGGGACCAAGCACTAGCACAGGTTGCCCAGAGAGGCTGTGGAGTCTCCATCCTTGAAGATATTTAAAACATGGCCTGAGCAACCTGCTCCAGCTGGTCTGCTCTGAGCAGGGCAGGGGGTGGACTAGATGATCTCAATTATTCTGTGATGCTGTGAGTTTATGGCCGCTTACTATATTTCAGTTGTGGGAGCACTAGTTAACAGGTTATGAGGACTTTCACATCACTGTAACCGTCAAGGGGAAGTAGCAATAAAGAATTAAAGAAAATTCAGGAATAAGAAAATAACAACTATCTACAGAAAAAGAAACCAGAAATGTAGAGGTTGGAGAGGCGCTCCCCAACCAAATTATCAGCTGGCAGCACAGCTCTCAGGAAACAGAGTTCATTTACACCAGGGGAATTTCCAGCACACCAGACTCTGTTTTCAAGCAGATTTGAGATGAAAAATACAGACGATATATTTTACAGGAAAAATCCAAAATATTTCAATTAGTAAAAAAGGTTAATACTGTTAAAAGATTATCATGTAATACACACATGCACATACATGCATGCATATAAATAAAAATAAATAAAATTGAAATGGAACAAGAATACCAACACTGAAAATTCAGGAAAAGTGATGCAGGAGAATTAAAATAAAACAAGAAGAGACTGTGCAAATGGGATCTCACATTTGAATTTTTAATTTCTCTGAAATTTTCCCATTCAAAAAAACAGTTGTTTTCAACATTCCGCTTTGTGAAGTACACTTCGCACCCAGTGCAGCAGCATTTTCCAAAGGGAAATTTCCATTTCAAAACTTTGTATCAGTTCTCTTCAGCTATTCTTCCAAAAGCCAGTATCTTTGAGGAATCTAGGCTTTCTTCACTGATACAACTTCATTTTTCCTGAGCCAGGATCTTCCTTTCCTTACAATAAAACAGTGAATTCTTCATGTTTGCTACACATTCCTGTAGTGTTTTACAAAAAGACATCTACAAATTTTAACTGCCCTGTTTCTTTCTGGACCACTCTAACAAACAACTTCTGCTTTATTTTGAGAATTAGCCTTTCTTGCTGGCTTTTATTTTCCTGTGCAGCCCTAACATAATTTACTGTCATTCAAATTTAACTACTACTTTGCTGCACTGTACACCTGACGCTATGGCACAAATAATACTTATTTCTCTCTCTCTCTCCACGTACTTCATGTCCCTCATCACTTAGGGTATTTGAGTACCCCAAATATTGACAAACAGAAAGAACACAAATAATGTGCTTTCTTGCTTCAAAGTACGGAGGAGAGGTAAAAAGATTAGCTTCCCAGCAATCCTAGCAATCAGTCCTCACTGCATGAAAAGCTGTGACACTGTGCACCATGTTCCTGGGTGTAAGCGTATAACATTTATGGAGGTGAGTTATGGCCGAGAAAGGAGGCTTGTACTTCTAGTGGTTTCATGCACTAAAGGTCATGTTAGAAGAACTGAAGAACTCTGTATGACAAAGTTATAAAGAACGCTGGTGTTTCAAACTGATGGCAGTGAAAAATGAGACTGTTTGGGGCTACCACACAGTTCGTGTGTGAGACAGCTGCTGCTCCACAGTTGGTCAGGAAAAGGTTAAGATTTTCTGGAAGTGGCGTCTCCACAGATGGCAAATTCCTCTTTCTGTTCAAATGAGACTGTCAAAAACAAAACAACCTCTTTCCCAGAGAAAGAAAATAATTTTCCACGAATTCAACCCTTCTTTCTTCCACCATTTCCTCAGCTGTTGGTTCACTGCCAGGTCGCTGCACCCTCAGCCCTCAGCTCCCTGCGCTTCTCCGAAAAGATCGTGTCTGCTGCTTGAGGTTGTTTCCTGACCCCCGCTTACCCTGCTCTTGCTGTGGACATTACATTCCCCTTTCCCCTGCTCTTATTCCTGCGTCTCCCTCTTGCCTTCCCAGTTCTATCCCAAGTTTGCAAGGTCATGCGCTGTTGGAGCAAAAGACACCACCTTTGCCTATTTACCTGACTCATTCACACCTCTGAGCTCACAAAGTTAGTTGCCTCAGGGTTTTTATTCATCTTGACAGCATCAAGCTAAGCCCATTCTCCTGATGATTCAGTTTCAGATCTATGTATTACAGGCTGGTTTTTCAGATCTTCTCTTGTTTTTCTGTGACAATCTTCATTTGCTTCACTGGGATCTTCTTTAACCTCAGCAGACTTCAGGAACTGTTGTTGGTAGGCTTTTTTTTATTTTTTCCTTCAGCCTTCCTCAAAGGCTTCTCTTACATTCTCTCTATTTTTTTCTCCTACCCTGTAAGAAGAATTAACCGTACATCACAACTAGTAGGAGCTCAACCATCAGAGTTAAATGTCTTAACTAACCCCTGATTCCTTCTCTGAATGCCTGAACACTCACCTGTGAGACTGTGGATGCGCAAACTGGCCATTTCTACGAGCTTGAAACTTGCTCAGTAGCAGGTCCGTTTCTCCAGCAGGTATTCTAATTCTAGTCATATTCTTTGGCTCTGGGGCATCAATAACTTATACATAACTGCACTTCCAGTCAAAGTTTCGTACTTTCACACAGTTATACAAATAGGTTTTTTATATTCTAATGAATTATATAAAAATCTGCCCAAGAATATAAATAGCCTTTATTAGGTGAACAGGCCAGCAGGAAAACAAAATTTTGCTTATCACAACTTGATGTGCAAAAACATGTTCATATGACGAGGCCAAATTTTCTAGGCATTTCCATGAAATTCCTGAATCTTGGACTTTTCTGTAGGTCTTGGCTGCCTGTGCATGCAGATGGGCTTTTAGTTCATACCTACTTAGTTGAATCAGATGGCAAAACTGGAGCTTCACACTGGTGTGGCAAGGACAGACTTGCATGGCTGCCATCATTTTCAAGCAATACAACCTCATATAATTGCTTCATTTTGAACACACACAAAAACTGCAGCGGACCTGAGGAAGAAAATCCCCGGCCTCTGAACAGCCAAACTATTTGTGCAGCTGGATCCCTCCAGCTCCTGCGAAGGAGACATAGCAGACAGCCGCCTACGCAGCCTTTCAACCCACCTAATTTCAGCGTGTGCTAACCCATTGGATATGCCACTTGCAAGCATTTATTCTGCCTGTAATTCCCACGCACACACAGGGGCTCCTTTCCTAGTCTCTTTCTCTCTCTCCAGCTTAGTACAGTCAAATAACAGAGTCAAGGCGACTATACGATATGAACTATGCAATGGGTAAGCACACAAACACTTACCATTTGGTTTAGCTCTATGTTGTAGTTGCAGTAATTCAGTAACGATGCGTAACTTGGGAAAGGAGGTTTAGAGAGGCTATGCGTGCTTCCGAGGTGAACTGAACAGGAGGACCTCTCCAAAAAGTTGTGTTTACAGTACCGGAGGGACCAGGACCAGCTTTGGTCTTAGAGCACGTAAAGCACTTGTAACAGAAAGCCCCACTTCTGTGAGAAGATCCTGCACAAGACACCTACATCCAGGAAAAGATAAATCCTTTCATGATGAAATATTATCACATAGTTTCTAAGTATATGGCACATGAAATTATTACTTCATCATCTTCTGAGGGAACTGGGGTGGTTTAGTCTGGAGAAAAGGAGGCTGAGGGGAGACCTTATCACTCTCTACAACTACCTGAGAGGAGGCTGTAGAGAGGTGGGGGTTGGTCTCTTCTCCCAAGTAACAGGCAATAAGACAAGAGGAAATGGCCTCAAATTGCACCAGGGGAGGTTTCAACTGGATATTAGGAAAAAATTTTTCACCAAAAGGGTTATCAAACATTGGAACAAGCTGCCCAGGGAAGTGGTAGAGTCACCATCCCTGGAGGTATTTAAAAGGCAGGTAGACGTGGTGCTGAGGGACATGGTTTAGTGGTGGTTGTGGCAGTGTTAGGTTTATGGTTGGACTCGATGATCTTAAAGGTCTCTTCCAACCTAGGTGATTCTATGATTCTACCTTTTCCTACTCTCTCCCTATGCTTTTAACTCCACTTTCACTCCGCTCCTAATTCTAACCCTCCCTAATCAGCACCTCTCCCAAAATCAGTGATCTCTGCCAGTGCCCGACCACCCAAAGCGCCCCGTGTACCGTGTCTCAGCTGACTGATTCACTGATGACTGTGCCAATTACTCCTGATGAGAGAGGGCTTCATGAGCAAAAGGAATGGCAAGTGATATCTCTCCTTTTGCTAATCATAATTCCAATTATGCAAACAGGATCCGCCATCCTTTCTCTCATGCCATGTTTTCATGGTAGTAGCCATGAATTTTCACACAGCCTTTGAGTAAGCTGTGCTAGCTGGCTAAGTTCTTTCCTTATAAATACTACGTAGAGCTGTTGATATCCAGGCTTTCCCAGCTCGATCAAGGGTGAAATCTAGCTCACTCAGTCTCAGCTAAGGAGCAACCTGTTTCTATAGCGCCCAAATGAAGTCAAGCCAGTCAGTTTTTACATCAGGAAATCCTTACAAAATATGCCTCTAGTAATTGCAAGGAGTTTCTTGGTTGTTAAATCAAACTACACCATGACAAATTGGCACTTTTCAACAAAATGCAGTGTCATAATTCTCTCATTTCTGTAGATAAATGTTAAATGAGAACAAGGTGGCAAAACTCCAGGCAGCTTTCTGGAAAGCAGAAAGGTTAATTAATCCTCAGTGTAGTTTCAATCGTGAACAAATAAAAATGTTTAAAGGACTCCAGGATTTAGGTTTCAGCAGAGGCTGTTATGCACACAGCAAGGCTACAGTGTTCTTCATCAGTGCCTGGTGCTCCCCGCAGATTTTTCTGCGTAACACAGTTTAGGATTTGAGTTTTATTCACATAATGGGGCTTAGTCTGAACGGCAGAGCCAAGCTTACCAGGGCATCCTTCTACATTCAGCTCCTTGTTTCTCCCTTCTTTTCCATCTCTGCAGCATCTGATCTCCTTTCTTTTCCCTTCAGAGATCACTGCTGTCATTCCCAGGCCAGAGACAGGCCAACCTGGCATTTCTTCCCAGTGCAGACCCAAGGGTTTGCTCCATGGTAGGAATTTGCCTGTTAAACATTGTGTCCAAAGAGATCTGTGACATGAAAATGCCTGACTCTTCTGCCATGGTTTCCCATTCTAGGCACCATATTTTCCCAAAAGTCTGAATTGTTCATTTATAGAAAAAATAATAAGGCATTTTGCTCCTTATTATAATTGGATAAACATTTAGTGAGAGATCATCATACTAAGGAAACCCCCGTATTGATAGTTCTGATCCTACATCAATCAGTGAAGCTTTTTCCCATAACTTTGGTGGGAATCAAATCAGCCTCAAAACCACCTGAAAGATGTGTATGGGTAAGTCTTTATTAACTGCTGGTTGTTCAGAAGTGTGGCATATGAAAAATCAGACCTACAGCTCTGGTACCGGGGAGCTCGACACCGAGTACGTGATTCAATGACTCGTGCAGCGAGCGTGACAAGCACAATGACTTACAGAACAAGGTGGCACACCCAGTATCAATGTTTAAAGAGCTGAAACCTGATCTGATACCTTTGCAGAAGGACAGAGAGGTAAAGGACTGTTAATATGTATTAAGAGAGGGATGTAAATTCAAGCTGTGAAACAGTCCTTCTGGAATAAAACCATGAGGTAGGACACAGCCAAAACTATAGATCTAAGTTTCATATTTCTCTGCTATGGGAAACTGGAACCTCAGACACAACTGCACCTAAATCTAGGGATTACGACTTTGGACCTGGATCTAATCTTTCCATCTTTGTAGGTTTTTCAAAATGATGTTCAGATTTGGTCTAATATAAATTCAGACCCAGACCCAAAATCTCAATTCAGACTCAACTCTACTGAAGATGAGTTATCCACTTTATGCCATTCAAATCCAAATTTGACCAAATTCCTAGGAAGTTCAACCTCAGCTAAACTGATTCTGAAGTTCTACGGTGAAGTTCATATTCAGATGCCTGAAACGTCTGGAGAAATTATGATACCTAGAGCAAGAGGAAAAACACCAGGATGGAAATCAGAAGCAAAATAGTGAGAGGACCAGCTGACTGCCAAGAGAGGAAAGACACACTGAGAAGGGAAAGAAGGAGATGCTGTTGTATAGCTCTGTTCACCCTCCTATCAGGTAGGACATAGAAAGCCAGTTCTAGTGTGGAAGCCATGGAGATAGGTCAGCATGCAACGTGTCTATTCCAATTAATCTTGCTTTTCAGGTAGACTTGCTGGAATGGGAACACTCCCATCCTAACCAGCGATGTAGCTCTGGGACTAGAGCTGACTTGTACTTCTCTTGGAAGCGATGGCACCTGACTGCTTCCACCTTGCGAGCAGGTATCTAGTATTTTAGATAGCTGACACACTGACATGATGGTGTAAACATGACATGAGTCTGGGGTAACAGGCCCAAGCAGAAGTAACTTAAATCAGTACCAGTGACATCTCTTCAGCTCTTAAAGACCCTCGTATTAAAACCAAACTCTTGGTTTAAACGTGGCACTTCTTCTAAACTGAAATGGTAGAATTCTTACTCCAGCCCTGAGAAGGTCATTTCCATAAATGAGCCACATGTGGAATATTACTGTTTCAGCTTTGCTATTCTTGATAAAGAAGGAAACCACAAATCCTTGCTTGCTCTGTACTACAGAAAGACCGAAGGAAAAACAAGCGGCAATGCTAAGTGACCACTTGCTGTGCAAGCTGAGTCTGAGATGAATGTAAAAGCGGGTAAGAAATAAACCTGAAACAACCCTCTTTCATCTTAGCAAGACCAAAGGTATAAACCTCCTCACACACGGTGTCTCCTTGATGAGCAAGATCCACATGGGCTGTTGAACTCAACAGAAACTGTTCTGTGTTAGTGCTCTCTCTCTCTCCTCTCCTGTACTCACCATTGAAAGTAACTCGGGGCTGCGCAGAACCAAAAAAGTCGTTATTCAAACAAGAGAGGTACACTCAAAGACGTGCAAAAAGCACCTTGCTACTGTCTTTACAAGGGCTGTGACAGTGCAGAAATTCTGCAAAATTATTGTGCCAAACTCAACGTGATTTTGTGGGTTTTGTCCTTTTCTATTGTTTTCACAATTTTGTTATCATGTGCACGTGTGAAAACCGCACATGCAGCCCCAGGTGCCATTGTTGCTGTACTGGTTTGCACCCAGCTCTGTGCAAAGCCTCCATATACACTGGCCAAGGACAGAGTCCAGGGAGACCTACACAGAGCAGTATGGTTGCACTGCAGAAACACTCAGGGGTAAGAGCAGGGCCACGCGAGGAAAGGGAGCCCAGACTATGTGCCAGAGATGCCTGATAGGGTAAAGAGGTTGGAAATTGCAGCCTGGTTCTAAGATTCAGCTAAGACTCGCATGGGGCTGCAGTGAACAGAAAACTGGACTGAATGGGGTCTCTCACAGAACAAAGAGGAAATCCTAGCAGTGTTTAAAAAGTTCATGCAAAGGAGAAAGCAGGAGCAGTAGCTACAGAAGCAGTTGAGATCAAAGGTGGAGATTTTTTTAAGGTGGAAGAGACAAAACCTTGATTGCATTATGGGGCAAAAAATGGCAGAGCAAAAAAAAAAAAAAAGCAGAGAGCAGAAGAGAGTAGGGATGGGAGAGGATCAGCCAGAGATCGGCCTCCAGCAGGGGTACATTCCCTGCCTCTTGCCCCACGCACCCCTATTACCAGCCATAGGGTGCCTGTAGGTTGTGCAGCGTGACCATATTCCGTAGACAGCAGCTTGACTGCTGCCTGATCATACTCCTCATTAACCATTCTGGGATGTGCTTTTAGGACCTTTTGGCTGGCCAGATTTACCTATATGACATGGTTGCAGTGGGCCAAGGAGCTATAATGACAAATTCGAGCTGGGCTCTTGCATCTATGAGCATGGGCACGTATAGACTTTGGTTGGGCATGACAGCAGGCCCAGGCGTGTGCTCAAAATACACTAAATTTTTCGAAGCATTTTTTCCCAAAATTGATGGCATACCCCAGGAAATGAAAGCTGGTCTCCAGGGCATTATGCTGGGACCTACAGTGCGGTTTTTGCTTCCATGCCCCAGACATGGTGATTTGTGGATCTATGCGTGACTGCTCACATAGTGAACTGCACAGCGACTTGACATTACCCAAATGCTGGGAAGTATCTTCCGAGTTAAAACATTAACCAAAATCTTTGACAGGCCTGGAAGAAGTTAAGCTAAGGTGAAGCTTGGTTTTTTTTTCCTTTTCTTTTTGTGAGACATTCAGCACTCGGCTCAGACCCAACATTATGTTAAATGTAATTGGTGCTCACTTGGGTATACAAGAGTTTGAGGATGTTGAGCATCCTGGAGGACTGGAGACCCAAGTCCAAGGATAGACTTTTCTTAGGAAATCATTTCAGGTTACCTTTAAAATTATAGGGCAAATGGCAACAATAAAACAGGTAATAAATTACTATCACAACCAGAGCCCCGTATCTCCTCGTAAGCAAACATCTGAATGAGACCAAACTACTGGCAGTGCAATAAAACACAAAGGGTGTGGAGTTTGTGTAACACAAAGACATAATTTCTGCTTCATGAATCTACTTATAGAAAGAAGAATGTATTTCTGGGAAGCAAGCAAGTTTGTTTAAACAGAAAATAAACTTCAAAGAAAATCATAAAAGGGGGAGGGTGAATGCAGAGCTGACTTTGTTTTGAACTCTGTACAATTGCTCAATAAAAATGTCTGCTATTCAAATTTCATTTTTGGGTTTAAACATTACAGTTTCTTTTGCTACTCTTGGCAAAATGCTGTCCTTATCCTGGAGGTACTTTCATCGTTACTCTTTTTCTTAGGCTCTGATCTTGAGGCTCCACAGAGACACCAGAGTTCATCCCCACAGATTAGCTTCTAGGATTGGGGGTTGCTTATAGTTTATCAGAGGGAGTGATGTTTTTCAGATATGGACACCTAGGTTTTCCTGCAAAAACAGTACAAGTTAGCTCAAAGCTGGAGAAACTAGATGTGTCACTACTGTAGAAAAAACATAAAATCCCATTCTTCATTATTTCTTTTCAAACTACAGCATAAATTTCAACTATAAGGAACCTACTTATGATTTTTAACTTAAAATTGCACATTTTTACAGTAGTGGGGGGTTAGCTGGCAAGACAGCCCCTGCTTTTTCTCTGCTTCTGATCCCAATTCCTCTTTTAAAAGACTGATCCTCTTCAGTGGGGCATATCAGATATTAACCAATGAAAAGAAAGACTTAAAAGTGAAAGATGCAGTTTCTATTTACCCACACACTGTCTTTGAGAAGGAAAAGGTGAGATTCTCTGGAAGGACGTATGCTTCAGCAATACATACTTGTAAGTCCTTATTTTTAAACAAATATTATTTTAATTTTTATCAAATGTCGTAGCCATATTTTACCCACAATTTCCTTATTCTCCTGAGAGCTGAACCAGCTGACATTTATGGCTCTGTTAGCATGCTATATGTGATATAACTGAATTCACATATGCACTCTGCACACAGTGGCAAGGATTGCAAGAGGAAAAAGCAATTTTTAACAGTTAAATTTCCTATGGCTTTTAGTGGACCTAGGTCCCTTTGGGGACCTACTTCCTTTCCCTGCCTTTAAAACCCCAAACCAATATTAATATTTAACAGTTTTTATAGCAACCCTTATACCAGGCTTTTAATGTTCTTTAAACAGATTAATGAATCAAACCTTCTAATACCCAAGAGAGGCAAGTGGTATTTGCATACAACAGATCCCAAAGACCTCAAGAAGATAAAAATAAAACCCAAAGCCCACTGGAGCCAGAGGAAAGACATGGACTGACACCAGGGACATCAGGATCATGGTTTCAGCCAGCCGCTGCGCTGAAAGCTGGAAGAAAAAAAGTTAGTTCCCTGTTTACCCACAGGCCTGTCCTTCCCTTGTGAACATCAAACTCACTTGAAGCATGAAATGTTTCTGGAGACTATGGCATTGTTTTGGTCTGGTTAATATTTCTTTTTATAAAGCTTTTTATCATGCTTTCCAAACAGTGTTAGCACCAAAATGACCTGCCACTTTTCATTTTTAAAGAAGTGTGACTGGTCAGATTCCTAGGAATAACTATAAAAGCCAGAGGGCATGTGGTAGCCAAAGATCCTCTACACTTATAACCAAGTACTTCTATAAAACGTTGCTTCAAGCACAGAAAATGTGGCAGATAAGGCACTGCTAGATGACAGTTACATTTTCCTCAAAGTAGGAAAAACAATGTCGTAGTTCCCAAAGGCCCCATCTCTGTAGGCTTGAAATAGAGAAAAAAAAAAAAGAAAAAAACAAGTAAGCACTGTTTTCCATTTCTCAAGAACTTCCAGTAATAAAAAGACAATGGATAAGCCTTTCTTGCACTGTATATAATATTTTTTGCATCCTCATGAATGTTATGTATACAAAGTACACATGCACACAAATACACAGAGATGTCAAGAAAAAGAATGCTATTAATGCAACCACAGAGTTGAGAAATCAAGCATTTCAAAGGCAGGAAAATAGTCTTAAAATAAAATGCTCTCCCTGAACTTTACCCTCCTGTATTTATTCTAAGATATGGGATTTGTTATAAAAATGAACAGGAGAAATATTGGGGATTCCAACAGCACAAACAACATAAAACCACTCTATGTACAACTCAGCATAATTCCCTCTACCAAATGCAATGTTTGGCCCTTCCGGATCTATAGGCTGAAGAACTTCAGCTCAGCTAGTTTTCTGCAACCTTGTCATACTTGAATTGCAAAGGTCTAGTAATTAAGCTAACTTTGGTTAAACTGTCTTATTGCTTAGCTATTCTTGTACAAAAAACATGTGGCTTTGTCTGAGGAAAAGTTATTTAATGTATTCAGAATGAAAAATGCAGTAAATGCATTCTCCTTGCTGCAATGAGACAAACTATGAAATCCAATTAAATTTGGTAAAATTGTGCACAGTTGGGACAAGGACTTAGAAATCTAAACTAAAGATCTCCCTTTAGTACTCAATATTATTACTAATATCCTTTTTAACCCACCCAAACACTAATGCGCTCATAAATTAGGCAACACACACTCTGACTACATCCAATTTTTGTTTTATGTGAAATAAAAATAATCATGATGAATTAATTAAATCTCTGCACTGCTATCAAACACTGACATTTCATCAAATGCTTCAAAAATTCACCATTGAACAAAGTGTTACTTCAGGTTAAAATTAAATTAAATGTAATGTAATTCCTGTATCAAGGGATTAGAAACAAGAATTTCTGCAGCGTGGTGGAGGTTATCAACTGGAAACACAGAAGAAAAGTCTGAGGATACCAGGATCACTGGATGCCCATTAGATCCAAATGTAATTATGAATTAAGTAATGTGGTCCTGGGATATCTCAGACAAAATGTTCCCATTAGAAACGGAATAATATTCATGGCAATGTGCAAAGCACTGCTGCACCTTCATCTGAAATATTTCCTATACAATTCTGATCACCCATTGTTCAGGAGGGATGAATTCAGGATGCAAAGACAGTGCAGATGACTGGCATGAGCCAAAGAACGGGTAGGCTACCGTGTATAAGAATACAATAGCCTTATTTGTTTAACCTCATGAAATGAAGGTCAAATAGGGATACAGCATAAACACCAGAAAGCCAAAATGACTTATTCAGCTACTGGAAAATGATGAAACTTGATGGACATTGCAATGATGCAATTTTCACCATAATTTAGATTTTTAACCAGCAAAAAAAATAGGGTTCTGAAACAGACAATAGGAAAAGTGGAAATAGAAACCTAACTGGTTTTACAGAGAAACTTGATTAACTTGTGAAAGGGATTGTATGATACAATTGTCTGCAACAGGAGAGACACAGACTTGATGATCCAAAAGGTCCTTTTGTATTGTATCATTGCACCTAATAGGTATTAATCCTATAGGGATGATATACCCCACAGGTTTTCTGGGGTTCAGCTGCCCGTAGAAGATCGGGCATCACTAATGTTTCAAGGATTGCAGCAGATGACAGGAACTACCACCTCAAAATCACTTTTTAATTTAAATTGAGAGCCCTCAGGCAGTCCCTCCTCATGTTTACTTTTTTCCCGAAAACTCTCTGAGTTGCTATAGCTACAGATGCACAACCAGTGGTAGTCACTGCCGAAAGCACCTTCAAGTTCGCAGGTTATCCAAGCCCACGCTCTGTGGGCTCTTGGCCTCATCCCTGCCCAGGCTCCTCTGCTGAGCGCTGCAAAACTGCTGCACACTGCCATGCACTGAGCACAAGCACTCAGAGAGCTGGAAACCCTGCACGAAACGTGCGGTAAACCCAGAGGACTGCGTGAGGGACTAGCAGCGTTCAAGCAGCCAGGGTTTGGAAATTCTGGCTCTCAGCAAGAGGACAGCTTGTTAACATGAGCTGTGGATCCTGGAGCGTTCCAGGCCCGACTCTTTGACTTCAGCCTGTTTTCATCAAAGACCATCTTTTTCGGATGGATGGGGTGGTCCCACCCAGGGGTTGCTTTCTGGTCCATCTGTAACCTTGTGACCACACATGATCTGGAAAACTGCAGCTACTGCATACTGAAAAGAAGCCTTGCCCACCTACAGCCATCGCCTGCCATTCCTCCTGCAATCTTATTAAGCCGTGTTTTGCTTTGCTGACACCAACGCTGCCAAAGTTGGCGAAGGAGACTGTATTAGTAATGTGGCTGGCACTTTGCCTCCTGCAGTTGAGATCACTTCTGAGCACCGACTCTCTACTGGTCCACTCGGACGGATGGCCTAAAACTCTCTCCTTCTGTTCAGCTTCGCAATGATGTAGTGTGCTTGCAACTGGGCTATTGCACTGGCCTTGCTCCATAGCAATGATAGTATCTATAATTACTATTTTTCTTGCCTTGTATCTTCTCTTCCCTAGCCAGCCACCTGAGTTGTTGAAATACTTGGTGAGCCTGTGTCCCCGTTCTGCTCCTAAAGCTCCAAGCAGCCCTGTCGCCCATTCATCTTAACTCATGGCAATGACTCCACTTCACTGGAAGATTTTACTTAAATTGTTTCGAATTTGGGTTAGAATCTTTCTTTTCCAGGTGTCCCCTTGTGAAACACTCAGCCCTCTCATTCACGCAGATCTTTCCATTTCAGAGATCAGAGATGTGAAGTGCAAACTCTGTCTTCTTTGCGTAGTGTATAAACAACCCTAAATGTAGCATCCAGGATGGGGTTCATTTCACTTCACCTCAGCCATCTAAAAGTCAGCCGCACTCAATCATCTAGATTCTCTCTATAATGACTGGAAAGGGAAAATTTCTTTCGGAAGGAAAACTTTTCTCAGGCTGACACATGGGGAGGTCTCACCCTCTGGAGAGTTCTCTCTCCACTGAATGCAGAGCATGTCTAGGACACATAATACTCAAAAAACTAAAGGTAGATGAGACTGATGATTGATGTTTTATGTCTTGACAGTATTTTGTAAACAGAAACTAATTATTTCTGGCTCTTAAAAGCTAAGTAAAACTTTCTAGCCCATTTCAGAGAAGGTAAATAGAAACACATAGAGAATATATGACCTGTGAAAAGACAGAGTGGCAATCACTGTCAAAGTCACAGGGAGAACACGGGAGACCCCTAATCACAGTCCTGTGCTAAGACCATTAAACCATGCCTCTTTCAACAAACATCTTTGTATTTGTTGCCAGCAAACATCTCAATACCAGTTTTACACAGGTTATTAATTGCTTATAGCACCTTGCCTTTGAATAGCAGTAAAAAGTGGTCACATACAAAGGATTCTCTGGAACTGGCTGGCCAGTTCATGTCCCCTAACCCCTTCGAGCCGGCTTGAAGAAAGGAGCCAAGTGCAGCATCCAGTCCCAAGTGATCCTTCGCTGCTCTGGATTCAGTAAAATTCCAGTGGAGACACTGGATTTTTTTCCCCAGGAACGAAGGGATATGAGCAAAAGCAATCTTTCCTCCAATCATAACTGTGGAAGGCTCGCCAGCTCCAAACATATTTTCTAGTGTAGAGCAGACCTCGAGCCTTCGCAGGTACTGTATCATCTCCCATCCATAAAAGTCAGGCCAATGAACCTTCAAGTTCATAGTTATCCAAGTCACGATAAATATATATCTATGTCTGTATCTGTATTAATATATGTACATCTACATATTTGGGTGTACCCAGCAGTATTTGCATATGCACGCACACCATTTTATAATTTTTAGGAACTAATTCTTGATATCTAAATATTTGCTGTACAGCTGATCAAAGATTTGTATGCACCTATAGGGGAACCGCAGAGGGATTTTTTTTCACTTTATCAAGCCAGACCCTGCTTTCAGAGCACTGAAGAGACCCACAGGACCAGGAAGGGAGAGGTATGGCTATAAAGCCAGGGTGAATAATTAGTGGTACAATGTAGTTGTAAAATCACTGGGCAAATACATACCCGCTGTGTCTCTAGTTCATCGAGCTGCTGAACTCCCCGTGGGCTGGGGAGGGCATGCCGTGGAGCAGCTCAGCTGTGTCGTACAAAAAGCTGTACGGGAGTCCTGAATTCTTACTGCCAGCTTATCAGAAACCGTGGTAAAACAAAGAGAAGGATTTGCTCTTTTTCAAACAGTTCAGTAACTGAGAGCAGAAAATAGCAGGTTTGTTTGTGGTGAAGGTAGCAGTATATCCTGCACTCACTTTGCTACTGTGCAGAAAGAGAAAACGTCAGACTGTAAAGCAATAGCATTTTAATTTCAGGTTGTAAATGCTATACCCTGCTCTTCACGCCCCATGCTTCATGCTGAGGAAAAGCTGCAGCATGCCAGAAAGGAGCTCTCTTCAATAAGCAGAAACTAAACTGAGGAAACTGGAAATCTACATTATTTACTGCATCTAAACCTCTTCCTTATGGTAAGCAACAGCCCCGGCCAGCAAGCCGCAAACCAAAAGACACCTTAGTGGTCCAGGAAGTTCAGAGATCTTTGAGTTAAATATTGAGCAATGCAGGTGCAGGCTGCAGATGGGAGGTTTGGGTGTGAAAGCATGCCAAGTGCATAACAAAACTCGATTGAAGGAAGCCAATTTTAAGATCTCAGTCTGAATTCGTTGTACTGAGATGGCAGGAATTCCACAGATACTCTGTCTGAGAAACAAGAGTTTTCAAGGTTCCTCAGTGTGCAAGCCTCTGGCATAAAAAGTGACCTGTTTTGCTTTGTTTTGCTTTCTCGCAATTAACAGTTATCACTAGGCACGCCCAAAGTGTATGTTCTGTTAAATATGCAGGGGCAAATAACTTCTTGGTGTAACTCATCTGAAATGAGCAGGGAATTCAGTCTGTATTTACAGAATCAATGTTTTTTCAAAATGTGTGTCTAATTATTTTAGAATAAGAAATGAACGTTTTGCTGAAAGCAAGGAGGCAGACACCCATATTTGACTTCTTCCACTCATCTTTTGTGCACTTTGTGTTCCCCTGTCCACTGGGATATGCAAACCATTTTTAAGATTGAAAGAAATCCTGTTTTGGTGTGTTTTTTTAATCTATCTATAAAGAAACAGGAGCTCTAGTCTGTAAAACTGACAGAAGTTCAAGCAATAAATGAAATTATAAAGAAGACAAAAAAACAACAAAGAAATGTTGGGAGGGAGGTATTTGGAAAGAAATCAGCTCAACCTGAAAAGACTGGGTGCTGATGGGCAGACAGACCTTATCATGCTTTCAAACCTTGAATTCTCCCCATTTCTGCAAAAGAGCACAATTAATAGTCCACCATTTGAGGGGAAGAAGGTGTCACAAAGAAAATACAAAGCTGATGTAGCATCTTCGTAAAGCAGATGATCCTTGCTTGGCTACACAGCAGTGTTCAAGCAATGCCTACCACAAGTCTTAAAACAGTGGTGACCACCCAAGAGAAATCCACCTTGCATAACACATTCCACTGAAGGCTCAGTAGCCTTTTGGTAAACCTACTGGCTTAGAGTTTCCTTGAACAGGATCTTTAAAGAAAAAAAAAAAAAATCTGGGCATTTTCTTCTTTGTTAGGCTCCCCAACTGCATGATGTATCTCTATTTAACATGAACTTTAAAATGAGAAAGCTATAACACCGGCTTGCCTTACTAATGCCTGGCTACATAGCTACATAACAATGACTTGTTTGATTCCTTAAGGTGTTTTCTCCTAGCTTTGTTGAGATGTTTATTAATATAAAAAAGAAGCAAATATCCAGTTCTTACCCCATCATGTTATTTCATCTGTAAACTATGGGTGATAATAACATAGGTGACTCCGCTGCATGTAAAGTTTAGTGAACAGCAACCCTACCAAAGTAGCCCCTTGCATTTCTTTGGAGCTATTGACATAAATGTTGGCATTTTGGATCTGGACCATTGTTCATACAGTGCTTTTGGTATATAAAGCCCTATGTGTATGCTAACTCCTCTGTTACTGTTGACACATACTTAAAAGAGCTTATGATTTATTCTTCATGTCTTACATGTCTTTGCCGAGGTCCCAATTCCACCTAACCTTTACAGCCAGCATTTTAATTTTACACATTACTAGTTATTATATCAGAAATATTTGCAGTATATTAGGTTAGGCCCAGACTTAAGTCTTTGCAGAATCCAGGATACTTATTAATTCACAAAGACTGAAATTGTCTCTTCTCAAGTACGCCTTTGAAATTACTCCTAAGCATTTACTCTAACTTAAGGATGTAAATGGGATTTATGTGGGAAACGGGCTGTTGCTGGCTCTTTACACATGGGTGAATTTTGTCCAGTGGGTGTGTATGTTGATTTTCCACTCTAGAGTTTCTGTTCCTCCCAATTCTTCATTACTACCTGCCAAAATCACTGTTGTTAGCTTTTGGGTTTTGTACACTTGAAGTCAGATTTACGACCTTTGTGGTCAAAATATTCCACATCTGATCCTTTTTCCATCTACCTTTAAGTCTCTTCCCCAGCCCTGATCATAACCACTTGAAAAAGTTTAAATGGATCGGTGACCTTTTTATTAATTACTCGTGTAACTAAAAGCTAGTTTGTTAACAGAGTAAGTCTTGGTTTCTGGAGTACTGTGGAAAAAGTGTGTCACTGAGGACTTCTCTAAGTTGATGGTGCCTGTATAAGAAGCTCTAACTTTCTCAAGTGCTTAATTCTGAGACCTTCCAGCCCCAAAGGACTGATGTCTATCTTTGCAACAATTTGCTTCGGAATATTTGAGAGTTTAAAGACTTCAGACTTAGTGGCAAATTTTGCAGGAAGTACATAGCCCTTTCTGACAGAAACATTCATTTGCATTTTTAATTATAGAATTATTTTTCCCAAAGCAATAAAATTCAACTGCTTTTGAATATGAATGTTATTTTACCTGTCATAATTTAAAAATAACTTTTCCTTAAAGCTTGACCCTTAAATTTAAGCACCTTTTCTATTTTCACTTTACATCTTAACTGACAAATTTTGTTATCATCTCTGAAACCCAGTAAGTAAAAAATGTGATTTGAGACTTCTGTATTCTGAATTTCCACTTCTTACCTGCCATAAGCACACTCCAATAAGAGATGTAATTTTGTGCCAGAATATAATCCTACAATTATATCACACTTCCTTTTCAAAAGTCA
The DNA here is from genome assembly GCA_013397275.1 of Burhinus bistriatus. Taxonomy (NCBI): domain Eukaryota; kingdom Metazoa; phylum Chordata; class Aves; order Charadriiformes; family Burhinidae; genus Burhinus; species Burhinus bistriatus. The sequence continues at coordinate 212,510 of VYXH01003537.1, read as the reverse complement.
AGCATTCAAATATGGTAGAACAAAACAAACAAACAAAAAAAAGTAAATTGCATTAGAAGCAAGAGCCATTAGGGTTATCCAAGAAAAATACATATTTTTTGTACAAAACTGGAGGCTCCACAAGCCCCAAACTCTAAATTTCCAACTAATCATGGAATACGTGGCTGACCAGCAGCAGTTTGTCTAGGCCTTTTATTAGAAGTATGCACAATATACTGTCTTCTGATGCTCTCTGCAAAGGCTTCATAAAGAGGAGAGATGGCAACAGGCACAATGGGAACAGGCCAAAGGAAGATTTTGGATACTGCATGCTCCAAAGAGACAACAGAGCAGATTGGATGCCTGCAGAAATAAATACAGCACAAGTGCCCTCAAAGTATGTTCACAAAATCAGCACAAAGAAATGTGAATGGAGACCTTTTTATGCTCAAGCATGAATACTGAGCATTTACAAGTACTTTAAATCAAGCTTCAGAATTGCTACAGCAGATTTTTATGATGGCATCTCTAAATAACTGTTCACCAAAAGTGAAATTTCTCCACTGATGTGAACCTGCTTTGGCCATGACTCACCAGAAGGTTTTGCTGGGGGAGTTCTTTTGAGAGGTGATCACCATACGAGCAGTTTTGCTGTTCATAAGGGATCCAAAGAAGCCTGAAGAAAACATGCCTTCAGAGTAGACAGAGGAGAATTAAACTTGACTGAAAAGGCATCTTCATGTTCTAATCTTGGTCTTCTCAGTCCCATGTAATTCAGACATCCCAGACTGACTCTTCAGCTGGCACGTGAGCAGCAGTGCTCTCCCAGCACCAAGACGCTTTAAAGTGTAGCCATTATTAATGTCCCCATGGCTCTTCCCACACCCATCCCTAGTAAACCCCTCTTACCAGGTTTCTGAAAGCAGCTCTGGAAAGTGGCCACACGGCTGTCCTCCCCCATTCCCGTTCCAGGTCAATTGTCTCCTCTCTGAAGGCCTCTTCCTCTCTTCTGTCTCTCCTGCGTACTGTAAAAGGAGACCATAGGGATAAGGAACTCATCTATGGCTTATATAGATTCATCAACCCATGTTTTGCTGCCTGTGTGACCCAGGAGAGGTAAGATCTCATTTCTGGATAGTTTTCAGTAACTTTTTCCTGTTTTGGGAACTGTTTTATTTCTGTTTAAGTGTTACTATAGATACTGGGATTCAGCCTTGCAGAGTTACACAACCAGGCTCTGCAGAGGGGAGGGCAAGGATGCCAGGAGGGACACAGCATCCTCCCGTGCAGACCCCGTGCAGAGGAGAGCGTCCGGTGCGAGAGCGCTGGGAGGGAAAGGGACCCCTCACACCTCTCCCCGGGGCCGGGAGCCTGCCTGCCTGCCCTCAGACCCCTAAGGGACTGAATGCGGCTGAAGCATCTGGGAATGATTGGGTGAAACTAGTCATAGGACAGTCATTAAAAATATTGAAAGGGTAACAGCAGATTTTGTTCAGACGTCCAGAGATGGCAACACATACAAGCAGACATTCCACAGCTTGGAAATAGGAATGAAGGTACATTGCATTTATCTGGACTATTCAGGACAGGGATGTGCACAGAAACCAACCCACCTTAGAAGAAGCTAAATCCAGGCCTAGAGTGCTGGTGTGGCCATGCACCCCGGCTAACTAGCCCAAAAAGCAGAGCTAGTCAGCTGTCATGTCAGCACTGTCTCCGTGCCCGAGGCTTGCGGTGGTGGCTGGCTAAGCACAGTCCAAAAGTCACCAGCTTGCTCAGAGTTTGCTCTGAGCACAGTTACCTAACTATGGTGGTATGCTCACGGCCTCGGGCATTTTTCTATTATTCATGAATATTTCTTTATCATATGGTAGGGAAAAAGAAGCTTCTAAACCAACTTGTAAATGCTTAAAGGCATTTGGCTTTTTCACCACCATGCTCATAATTTTGGAAATTACTTAGAAAAAGTCCACTATCCTCAAAGCCTACCAATTTTCTATTGCTCCTCCAAATACAACAGAATTCCAAGTGGACACCTGCATGTAAGAAGGGGAAGAATGGTTTACTGATTTCCCAATGTTCCCCAGTTTCCCAATGTTTTCAAGAAAGCGGGGTTCAGCTCTTGACCCCTTGAAACATCAAAGTCTAAGTCCGTATTTCCAAACCGAGATAGGCATCTGAACATTTAACAGAGAATCTACTGATTGAAACACTGTAATTTGCACTCTTCCCTGCTAATACTACCATTTTCCATGAGTGAAATGGTGATCATGCTTCCCTGTTTCACAAAAATGCAGCAAAGAGAAATTCCCTTAGCAAGTGTGTGATGCTTATCATCAAAGTTTGAAGAAAAAGACAACTGAAATGGAGATTTCCCTGCATTGCAGGCATCTAAAACGCCCAACTGTTTTTTATTCAAACTAGCGTCAGTTGTAATCTCGCCTTTCTTGACAACTACTACGAATGCTCCTTTTACAACCGGTACAGATGCTGATGCTGCTTCTGCAGTGAAACAAGAAGAGAGCTCAACGAGACAGAGACATAGCCCATGGTCATTTAGGACTAGAAGCAAATAAGAATTAATTAACATCACATGGCAGTATCGGGAGGCAGGTTTTGTGAACAGAAGCCCTGTTTCACCTTCCCTGTTTTTTTGCATACACTTGCCACCCCAGTTTTACATCTCACAGCTCCTCAAATGCTTCTCAGTTATACTGATACTGAAGCTTTTAACTCATATGCAGCTTTTAATTAAACAAAGGTCATTTAGATACTCTTCAATGATCCAAATATTTACAAGCCACGTGTGCAGTACTGTACTTGGAATAGTCTCTGACACCATTCTAAATAAGTGTACAATTAGTTCACTTAAGTTAGTGGAGTTTTCCCAAAAACATGTAAAACGGGCCAAACGCAAGCCCATTGCATTTGCACATTTAAAACACAGGGTTTGTGTAAATATAAAAAGGGATGTTGAATGATCCAGCACGGAGAAGGCAAGTAGGTGGTGATGACGCCAGTGCTCGTAGTGCATAGCTACATAGAGTAACATGTCAATTCTATTTCCTCTTTCAGTCACCAACAACAAAATTTAAAAAAAAAAAAAACAACAACAACAAAAAAAAAAAGCCAAGTTTGCCTTGAGAAATGCCAACAGAGAATGATCTCTAGGACGTACTGACTCCTCCACTTTTTGACAATCTGATTCCTTCAAAAGCATCTCAAGGTGCACATTGAAAAGCTGAGGACTTAAAAAGGACCTGATCATTTTTGAAAATACAATACTAACATGAAGGATTGTAGGTTAAGGAACAGAAATGGTGAGTCTTCCCTTAAAGCTTAGACTGGAAAATGTTTTTCTGGTGGTAGTTTTATCTGATTCATGAAAAATTACGAAGGTGTTTGGCGAAACACACTGTACAAATGCTTTTTCTATTGTATTGAAAAAACTATGAGCACAACTGGAAGACTTGCACATATTGTGAAATAGTTTCTTTGCTTTCACGTCATTTTAATGTCACTCAATATTTCTTAATGAAATCCTGAACAATAAACTGAGCTGTGGGCAGGATACCTATGTAGTACCCCCCTCCCCCCCCGCCCATGCCTTTGGATGCTCTGAATGCCACATCCCCTTCTATCCCAGTACCTTTTCTTTTATAATCCCATAGACTTTGCTTGAATTCTAACTACTATCGGAGTATTTCAAAGAAATTCAGGCCATTTTAACCAATCAGCAGTTCAGTGTGGTTCTCTGCTCAGAAATGCCAGTGTGACCTTAACATTTGCTGAATCTGTAAATAAGTAATTATTTGGCTTACTTATTAAGGTAACACACCCTAGCTAGGATGAAAAACCAGACCTACAGGATAATCCTCATCTCAAGTTTCTGCTGGCTGTACTGTCTCAAAGTATTTGCCCATGTTGTATTAGTGAAATTTCATCTACACTTCATACTGTAGTTGGAAGCATGAGGCACGGGGGTCAAAGCAATAGTCACCTAACAGGTGTTTTCTCTCATTAATTTATGAGCTTAGACTCTTGTTCTGCAGATACAAAGATATATTTTCCTTACTATAGAAACTGTATTGCTAAGTATGTAATTAAAATTTTCGGTCAAATCACTTTTCATTAAAATAGGTGGATCAATAATGATATTACTAGGCATCTGTGTAGAAGGCAAAGAATTACATTTCATACAAGGGTACTATATTTCACACCACAGATGATATCACCCAGAACATCAATCTTTTTTTTTATACATTGAAATTCTAAATAATATCGCTTTACAAAAGTAATTTGGCAGTATCATGAAAACAGTAGTTTTGTTAAAAAATCAGACATGTTGATATAAGAAAAAAAAATACATTTTTTGAAAAGATGTGCAGTTGTATTTTCCCAAACACTTTTTGCTTTTGATACTTAGAATATGCAGTAAAGGAAAAAATAATAAAAATTGATGGTATTGCTCGTAAAAATAGAGAACAGCACTTGTTCTCTGTTTTTAACCAACAGATACCATTGTTGCTGGAGTATATAGTACCACATACAGGTATGGAAGACAGTAGCCACTGGCTATTGCTTTATTTTGTTGTTAATGCCTGCATTATGGTAATTTTAACTTGCAATTTGTTTTCATTCAGGTTTTCTATTTAACAAGTACAACATTTTATAGGTAGCAGCTGCCATGAACAGCCTGATTTTAAAGCACATAATGATGCTTATCTTCCCCTAAAAGTGGTACTTAATGCAGAATCACAGCATTGGTCAGGTTGGAAGGGACCGCAGGAGGTCATTTAGTCCAGTGTCCTGTTCAGAGTAGGTTCAGCAATGAATTCAGAACAGATTTGTCTAGGCTTTGTCTAGTCAGATCCCGAAAATCTTTTGAAAAGATTTAAGAGCCTCTCTGGGCAACCCGTTCCAAAACTTCATGGAAAAAGAGTGGGTTTTTTTCTTGTTTTGGCTGGACCCCCCCCTTGCCCCCTATTACCTCATTTTTATGACTGCTGCCTCCCCTTCTCACACTGTGCTCCTCAGCTTCAGCTTCACCTTCTCGGTAACCTCCCCATAGGTCCTGGGAGGGGCTGCTGTTAGGTCCCCCTGAAGCCATTTCTTCTGCAGGCTGTCACAGCCTTTACTGAAATATTTTTTTTATATACTGATATTTTTAATATAATGTTAGATATTTTTAATATACAAAAAAATAGGTAAAGATGGCAGCTAGGCCAAACTGGTCAGATTCTGCAAAGTTTTTTCAAACAGCAAGGGAAGGAACAAATATCATGCCAACCTCAGTACATCTCTTCAGACAAAGGAATTAAATTCTATGGTTAGTCTGATAAATCATTTAGGACCTCATAAATCAGCAAATAAATGTGCTAACTCTTCAGTAAGTATTTAATGACATTAGAGTGAAAGAGATACAACATTTTTCAGCCCTACATTAACTTCTCAAATTGTGCTAGTATGTATTTTTCATGCAATACCAGCTTTGCCAAAAAAAAAAAAAAAAAAAATTGTTTCCCAAAATTGCATGCTTTTGGAGGCTGTTTTTGAATATTGAGCATTATGAGTCATTTGTGACTGTGGAAATTCCAGTAAGTCAATGGAGTTATGTCAGATCTGAATTGGATTCTTTAATTTCTGACAGTACATCCTAAACTATACACGCAAGCAAATTCCCCAAATGTGAAAGGATGAAAAAAAATGCAAAAATGGGTGCTAGCATCTTCCATATTCTAAGACACCTCTCAATAGCCCAAATTAGACCCAAAGTTGTTCCTCCATTCTAGCGAGATACCTAAAAACCTGTGATCTCTGGATATGAGAGACCTCCAAAGGTCAATCTGTGTCCTACTCAAGTTATATAAAGCTGAAGCAATACATAATAAACATGACAAAATGGGGAAAGAAATGCTTTAATTAAACAAAAACAAATATTAACAGAATAAATTAAAATGTATCTATTTTCCCATCAGTCAAACAAATAAGTAATAACTGAAGGTATACCTGCCTTAACTATAGGCTACTGTAGTTAGACAGCCTTAATTATCTCCTGGAAAATCCAAGATTTACTTTTCTCCTAGGAGTGATCTGGCATTGTATCCATTGAGTTGCCTGACTGAGCAAAGTCACAGTAACTTTTACGTGATATGGACCCTCAACAGATATAAATAGATACATCTAAATTACTTTTTGCACAGCAAAGTCAACTTTCACCTGCTAACAATTCAACTTTCTGTCTAACTGGTGTATAACAAGATTTTTTGAGAACAGCAAAGAGCAGAATTACTTCTCTGGACTTCCGATCGATTCAAGACTTTCACAGTATATTTTGGAACATGGAGCAAATTTTTATACAGTGAAAGTCAATAGCTACGTAAGCAGACTAGTTTACATCTTATATCCAGTGAACTCAGCTGAACAGAGTAACTCACTTCTTATCCACATATTTCCTATTGCTTTCTGTTGGGAATGAACAGTGGACAGAGACTAAAAGCTATAGAACTTTGATAATCAAACCACTGACTGCATATATTTTTTGTATGAGCAAATCACATCATCCTTCTGTTTCCTGTTCTACACTCTGAGGAGAAATTCCAGTCCCAGGACTGAGGAAGATGTCATTATAATAATAAAGCTCAAGAACAGTAGTAAGAGACAGAGCATCTACACAGATGGCAAGACTGTGTTCTCAATTATGTCAACATCCACACATCCTCTTGAGTTCACATCAGCATAAATTTGATGAGAATTTGGTCTCCAGACCCAACAATCTTTACCCATACATACCTGCTATTACTTCCAAAGTTGCTGCTATTCTTTCTGCTGTGGAATTCTCAAGTGTCCCTCAACTACATCTTGGACATCAGTACTTAATACAACAATCTTTCTACGCTTCAAATAATGAAAGTCAAGACCAGCAGCCTTCAGTAGCAGTTACACCTGCAACAAAAACATGCTTGTTCTCAAAAATATCAACATGTAGCAAGAAATTCAACACACACACACACACACACAGATCCCAAATGTTGTCACTGTAATTTTGATTGCTGCAGTGGACGTGAGGGCTGACCCTCAGAGGGCTGTTTTTTTATTAAAAGCAATCACGTGCGGCTCGGTGGTTTTAACTAGAAAGAGCAGCCGTCCATCCTTTCCTTGTGTGAGGCGGCGAACACAAAAGAGCCGTGTGTTGTGGTGACTGAAATTTGTTTCTGCACAAAATGAGCACTCGTTTCAGGGGTGAGGAACTATGGCAATTGCCTTGGTCCTCGGGCCACAGGAAGGGGCAGGCAGGGAGGAGGAACCTGGGCCAGGTCAGGCAGCAGGACTCGTCATCCAGCGTGTGGGCAGGAGGAGGGCGGCAGGGAGGGGTTCACGCGTTTGCCTCTGCCCTAGGCACCATGCACCTCAACACCAGCTCTGCCCAAGCTCCTCCGGTGGTTTCCTCTTGCCCGCACCTGTGCGACAGAGCCGGGGAGCCTGGCTGCTCGCCACTGCCTTGCCCTTCCTCCCAGCAAACCATAAGGTCCCAATTATGCAAACACACCAGTTGACTCACAGGTTCCTCACGTGCCTGAGTGGCTACAAGATGAGAGCCCACCGTTTCAGTCTGGGAAGCTTCAACGCAATAGAAGCGCATCTTCTGTTGTACTGTGAGGTTTTTAATGCCTGCAAAAGCCCTTCCCAGGGACCAGTGAGTTGACGCTACCCACACAGCTCCCAGAACGGCACAGGAATTGTCTGCCAAAAGATGGGGCTGAGTCACAGAATTCACAGGAGGGTACGTCTGTACTATAGTCACAACTGATGTGACTGCAATACAGTGTAAATATAGCCGGGCAAGCTTTAAATTAGCTAGCTTGGGCACCGGTAGTAGTCTAGCCATTGAATTCAGGCCAGCCTAACCACTCAAGTATTTACCCAGCTTTTCGGGCATGTTTTCCAGCCAGCTCTGACTTCCACGCTGCCATAGACGGATTGCTACCAGCTCCCCAGTTGACTAGTTTAAAACCAGCTCGGGTATGTCTGTGCTGCAGTCACAGACATACCTAAGCTTCTAAATAATTTAAACTCCTATTTAAACTCCTACTGTCTCAACTTCCACACTTCTAAAAACTTGGAATTACAACACTGGCCTGTATCATCACTGTACTGCTGAGATTAAACATGTGGGGTGCAATAAATAAATACCATTTTAAGTGTGAAATTTATGGTTCTTCCAAGATGTGAACCATGTTTAACAAAAATAATGAATATTGCTGGCTATGTGATGACCTCTCTCATTCGTTCCAGAAGCAGTTCAGTGAGTACCAGATGTACAAGGTGACTATCTGACCTGAAACTCTGCAGAACACAGTAAGGTTATACACAGATATCCAAATACCTCAAACATGTCTAGGCTTTACCCTGCATCTGTGGGCTAAGGGAAAACTCAACTGATTCCAGTGGACATTTTCCCTGCAGAAATGCCACTCACTGACTATATAGTACATTTTGTAATACAGCCACTCAGAAGAAATGCCAGCTTAACACTTGCACTGCTTGGGACCCGCAAACCACTCAAACTTCACTACATAACCTGAAGTTGAATTAAGGACTGAAAAAGTACACAAAATTCTTAACCACTTCTTTTATTTTTAAGTGATTTTTGGGAAGCAGAATATGGCTTTTACCTTTAAAAGCCATAAATTTGTATACAATTTAAATCACATTCATCACAGTAGTAATTTAGCTGATTGTAGCAAGGGTTCATTTCACCATGGCTGGATTTGGTCCTCTAACAGACATCTGAATATATTACACCTTTTCATTTAACATTTTAATACCCATTTGTTCACACCAAATATCCATACATTCCCCTCTACCCACTCTATGTACCATCTCCTGTCTGCTTATACCAGAAATTTATACCTGCCTAATGCTTGGGAGTATGGATCCTCGAGGTCCCATCATGCCAAATGCTCCATCTCATGGCAAGGGCTCATGCCATGTGCTACAAACCAAAGGACACGCAAGCAATATTCTTTATTCTTTCAATACCAAGGACTTGCATACCAAATTTTTGCATTGTTCAAGTATGAAAACCAAACACAGGAAGGCAATGAAATGCTGACAGGTGTACAGTCTTGCTTGGCACTGCAAAAGCATCATTCACAATCCTCCCTCTCCTCTCGTTTGCCAATATAAATCCAAAGTGAATTTGTAAGAAGACAGTAACATTACACCAGATTAAAACAGGTTCATCTGAGGCCAGAACTAGACAATAGCAGGAAAACCCAATGACCTTACCAGGAGCAGCATGCTAGCTGCTACTAAGTATTTTGGCATTTCTCATTATTTGACATCGAAACAGCTCTGCCTCTGACCTAAGGGTTCTAGTTAGCTTTGTGACCTCTGCTAGATCCCAGAATAAAAGAATGCAAAACTGGGACACAACTACTTTATCTCGAGCACGTTCATGCAAGAAAACTACCGCAGCACCTTTTCACAGCCCTAACGAAATGTTTTGTGTCTGTGTGTATGTTCTAACACAGAAATTCTGTTTATTTTATAGGCTTATAATAAAAAAATGACACTTTATGAGCTACATGATAGTATTTCAATACCTTGTTGTGACATGATACAGTGTAATTACTTAGCAGGAGATACTACAATGTATTGTTATGTCATTGAGTCATACCCTTCAGGGCTTCAGATTGGTGTCTTAGTTTGCTTTTTAAAGCCATACAGACCATCACGCTAAGTCAAGCGATGCATTAAAACATCCTTGAAATAAAGACATAGACAGAACGCATGCGTGCACACAGCAGCGTGTTTGAAAACACTTCCCCAATCCTCTCCTCTTCCCTCTTTGTTTTGCTTTTACAGTATTATTGACTAGGTTAATAACAATCGAAGAGAACATAAATTTCAACCCAAACATGCAAAAAACAGGCATGTTACACCAGGGTCCTATTCAGGCAGTTAAATACACAGACTGATCCTACAGAGCTGGAGGTGCTCAGCACGAGACAAAGCATGTAATGGGAGTCCCGCGGGGTGGCCTCCCCATCCACAAGAAGCATCACGGGTTTTCCATCTGTCCACACAGTGTGCACTGCAGCACAGGGCCTTGCCCAGCACAGCATCTGCCTCTTCCTTGGCATCATGTTTAGGTATCACCTATCAGTCCCTGGAGGTGTTCAAGGCCAGGCTGGATGAGGCTTTGAGCAACCTGGTCTAGTGGGAGGTGTCCCCGCCCATGGCAGGGGGGTTGGCACTAGGTGATCTTTAAGGTCCCTTCCAACCCAAACCATTGGATGGTTCCGATTCTATGAATTTTATATGGCGTGCTGTAACAACTGTAAGCACAATACAGTGAATTAATGGCAGCACCTTTCCCCAACCAAGGGAGTTGAGACAGCAGGCCACGATATTTTTTTTATTGGGTTTTTTTTTTTCAAAAAGCATTGCTCTGGGTCAAGTCCCTCGGTCTGCCCGTGGGTACGGAGACAAGCGGCTCCCGTTTCCCAGGCGGTACGTGCACTGCACCCCGCCGAAAACCCTGTCTCAAGCAGCAACCGCGCTGCCTCGGGACAAACTCACCCACACCCCCCACACCCCCCCCCCCCCCCCCCCGCGCCCCCCCGGCCCCGCGGGGCC
>VYXH01003537.1:148455-191384 GCA_013397275.1 Burhinus bistriatus | reverse complement strand
TCCTTCCCTCCTGTACAAATTGGTGTGTCACTTTATCTATACACATATAAACTAAAAATTGAAAGTTTCTGGAAACCTGAAAGCAAGTAGTTCCAAATTCTTATATGTGAGGTCTGAGATGCTACATTTTACTGTAAACATTTTTTATGTCTAAATGTGTAACTTTTTTTCTGTTTTCACAATGCATATATATGTGTGGGAACCTGTATGAGTGATGCATAGGTACACACATATATATTTAATGCATAGATATGTGGATATATTTCTGGGAAGACAGTCTTCTGAAATGTTAGTTCTAAGCACATGAAGTGTTAAAAACCTGAAAAAGATAACCATTCAAAGAAAAACAGTATTGTTAATAACCTTGTCACAGACATACTTAAAGTATTTAGAAAATTATCACAACTTTCAGCAAATAGTGCCATCTTACACAACTGCTTCTAAAACAAAACTACATGTTACATTTAGACTGGAAATTGCATTGAGCTGCTCTATTTGTTTGACTTGTTTTGTGATTTGGTTTTGTTAGGCCTTTGACTTCGGTAAGCAGAATTATGAAGATGCTTTAATTTACTTTTGATACTTGTTTGTTTCCATTATTCAAAATTTACATTGTTGTAATATATTTCCATAAGTCTTTAAACTTTATTCATATACCTGAATAATTAATGATAGACGTGTAACAACTCATGCCACTTTCTCTGGAAGCTCTTAACAAAGTTTTATCTATAAACACACGTAATAGTTAATTACAAGATTGTTCGTTAGTGTAGGCTTATTAGAATTTGAGCAGGTACCTCTTAAAATTTTCATTTAAATTTCTGGGAGAATTTTCCAGCCCCAATTACAAATCTGTTGAGCCTTTAGCCTGCTTCCGCAGGGTGAAATTCTGTGTACAGTGTAGTCTGGCTGTATTCGTTTCTTTCCACTGCCATCTACTGGTCGAAATTGAATTTGTGTAATTTTTTTTTTTTTTTTGTCCTCGCATCTTAATAGAGGTCATAGCACTTCCAGGCAGGGCTGTGCGCTGTGCAGTGTATGGTCAGAACTTGCTTCTTTAACATCGGTCATACAATGTATAACCTGAAGTGATTTAAAAAAGCTTTCCAACATCTAAATGTCATTGAGAACAACTTTCCTTTGCTTCTCTTGGTTTTTACTCCGTACCCTTATGGCTTACCCCAGAAGAGATATCTCTTCCTTTCCTTCACAGCATCTTTCCAAGTCGACCACAACAAATGTGTAGTATGACAGTTAAGTTATGACATGCTTTATGCTCAATACTTTTATTTCACGAAGTTTGAAGTAAGTTAGAATTGGACAAGTGAGGTTGGACACTGTAGAAAGAACAACTGAAGCTGCACAGAATACAGCCAGGTTTTTTGAAGTGCTTTTGCACAGTTAGCACAAATTGTTGTTGAATTGTCAGTAAATCTATTATCTCAGGGAAATAACTGATGTATTTTTTTATGTTAAGTCATTGCAGCATGTTGAATGTACCTCCAAATTGGTTCTGGATTTTAATCCTTCTTTTGCATTGATTTCGATGTCTATGTACGTGAAAGTTTCAACTTTTCTATCATGACAAGAGATATCCTCTCCAGAATCAGTTCACTGTATTATCAGCTAAAGAAGATTATTCTGAAGTTAAAATGCCGATGAGAAATGCATAGTCTAAACTGTGATGTGTTTACACACTAATGACAGCTAATGAAAGTGACAATTCTGTGATCTTGGTATGCTGACATGCACAATAAAAATTGAAACTAACTTTCATTAAAGTGAGCAAATGTCCCTTTATTTCAATAGCAATTGGGAAAGAATAAACTTACAGTAACTGAAATATTTAAATGAAGCGATGGATAAATATTCACATTAATTGGACAAAACAGTAAGTTCTTTAGAGTTCAGAAAGTTGATCAGAGGGTTTCCTGCAGCTTTCTAACACCTTTTCTTTCCCGCACAGGCCAGGACATCAGAAGTAATCAGAGCAGGTGAATAAAAAAGATGCTAATGTTTGACCCAGTCCCTATCAAGCAAGAAGCCATGGAGCCTGTTTCGGTGGTGAGACTTTTAAAATATTTCAGCCTTTGTGATGACTCTATAGTTTTTCCATGTTTAAATTCATACCAAGTTTTCTCTAAGCTTTGGGCTAGCCTAGGAAAGGCTGTGAAGTTATATTTTGTTTTTAGGACAATCAAATTTACATTCTAGGAAAACTTCTGTAGTGCATGAATTTATTGCCCCTGCATGACCTGCCCCATTACCTCTACTGGTGCTCCTGTCCCCAGAGCAGAGGAGAGCACATCCGCATACTCCTCCACCACTGCAGTGCAAATATGATCTTTGCAGCTCGTGCTGCTGATGGAGGTGGGTTGAAATTAAGTTGCCAGACTTCACAGTGAAGTGGCAAGAGCCTGTGGTTTCAGTGGTTTTGAACCTTTGAATTAAATGAACAGCCACTCACTGTCCCCTTTTCTGTTTCTCTGTTGGTCTTGAAAACATGTGCCTAGGGCGAACTTCTGCTCTAAACAGCGGAAAATTAATCCTGACAAAAGAAGTAATGGCTTTTTGCTGGGTAAGCCAGGTGCATGACCTTACTGTGTGAACAGATGAGAACCAGGGCAGTGGAGGAGGAAAGGGGGGAAGGGAAGACTTTTTTTTCGATTGGGTTAATTTTCCATCAACTTGGTGTATAGGGTCCTCTCAGAGAAGAGTCTGGTAAGCAAGAGCAGAAGGAACATGCAGCTGTGAGGGAGACAAGGGCAATTGTGACGATTTCAACTGCCAGGGACATACGGCCTTAGGAAGCAGTTTAATGTATACTTCACCTATTCAACTGCAGGCTGCTGCTGAAAGGAGTGGTTCAGGCATTTCTCCCTGCTTTCCAGCTTTGTGTCTCCTTTGTATGACATGAAGCAATTGTGTGGCCACAGAATGATTTGCATCCTTTGGATCAGCTCACTGAATGGTCAGAGTTGCTAACCAACCAAAAATACCCTTATTTTTTGGTCAGATCAGGAGGATGATCTGACTCATTCTGCAGCTGCTCAGTGCTAGAGCAAGGGGAGGGGGGAGGACGAGGGAAAGGGACCTCCCCTTTCAGCAGTAGCCCACGAGAAGATCAGATTAAGCGTAACATGAAACCACACCCTTGGAAAGGCTGATCAATTAAAAGGGTGAAGTCAGTGTGTATAAATTAGAGTGCATTAAACTCATGCTCTGAATGGCATCTTTCAGTTAAAAGTTTGCTTCCTGTTTTGTTTAAAAAGTAAAATAATAGTCATCCGTTTAAATGCATCTGTAAGCAGTCTGATTTCTTCAGTGCTCTTAATAAAACTTTTTGAGAGTTAAGTTTATATGCAATTTAAAATTACAGTTTTACTTTCAAGGGATTTATTTACTTGAAAGCAATGACAGAAGAATGACTGATCTATCACTGGGAGTGTATGTAGGACAAATTCCAATATTTGGTTCAAGTAAGAACCTTAGTATTGGCCAGTCTTTTTGTCACTTCAGTCACAGTTATTGCATAACCTTATTACGATTAGTGGTAATTATCTACAGTTGTCTAAGGATATCTAATGGTGTCCATCAAAGGCAAGAAATGGGCCACTTTTACAATAAAAGTGTCACCACACAAGTAACAGAAGAGCACTATAGAAACACTGTGGGCTGTGGGTTTTGTACACCTCTGCCTTCATCTCCCAAGGAAGGTTCTGCAGTGGCTTGGGATGATGCACATGAGAGGCACAAGATCCTGCCCCAGAGAGCTGTGTGCTTCTGCAACATGGACTGGGGCAGTCCCTCAGCAGGCTGACCAGGAGAGGAGTGAGCAGTCTTCCCCAGATCGGCAGATGAAGGAAAAACTGCACTGGGAAGAACGAGGGAGCATTTCGGAGCCAAGTGCATTTCAAGACTGTAGTTCCAGATGTTACCTATTCTATACCACATGCTCCTTGCAGAGGTGTGCTACTTTACAGGCATTGGACCTCTGGAGTCACCTTGGGTGTTCTTATAACTTGATGTCATCACTCTGGCCAGCCGTTAGAGACTACCCAGAGTGTTTTACCAAATCTGTATGCTTTCCTTTTCATTCTTGCATAATGAAAAAAAACAAACCAAAATAAAAACAAACACACCAAAAAAAAACCCAACAGGAAAAGCAAAACAGAAAGTCCAAAGGAAAGGACATTTTTTTGAATGAGGTTCCCCTCATGGAGGTTACCCTGGATTCCCTTGGGCTGAGGAGTGTGGGTGTGTTTCAGCTTCTGTACACATACAGGCTGTTTAGCCCCAAGCCCTCGAGGTCCTGGCTTCCCCAGTGCTTCTTGGTCCTGCGGCTTCCTTGGGAGCCCTGCCACCACAGCTCCCCAACAGAAACTGCTCTGGAGACACTTCTAAAAGGAGGAATCGTGTTATGGAGAGAACATAGGAAAGGATAGCAGCCACTGAGTGTGTTAGTTTTCTTGACCCTCTTTTGAGAAGGTGGAAGGAAAGAGAAACTGTTAGTGTGATGTTTTGGAGGTGCTGAGCGTAGTATTCAGTTCACTGTGGGCTGACATAACTCAGAATTCTTAAATTGGGATTTATTTGTATTTCATCTGTCATTCTGATAGTATCATTAGAGACCAAACTAAATGAAGCCCCTTAGGAATTATTCATTGTTCTACCTGAACATACACTATCCATAGGTATAAAGTCTGTCTTTAAAAAAATCCCATTAGTTGGGGTGGCAGAAGGAAACATTATGGTTTTGACAGTACTGTATTTCAGGGTGTGTGGCTGAAAGGATTAACTATACTTCTCAGATGACTGAAGCTCGCACCCACAGTATTTCATCACTCTACCAACAGCTCATGCTATTTATTGAATTTAATTATTGAACACATTTTATGATAGGTCTTAATGAACTAGTGACAAAGTCGTCTAAGTCCTACCCAGATATTTGCTGTGAGAACTTTTTAAACATTTGGACAAATACCAGTGACCATTTAGTGAAAGAAGTTGCTTTTTTATTTGTTACCATCTTTCTTTGAATTGAAATAACCTGTTTTTCTCTGCCCTTCCATCAGTCCCAAAACTACTCGTTTCACACATTTTTAAAGATAGCTACGTGCTACATGAGGGGTTGAGGTCTTCAGTAGTGTACTGGAATACAAATTTCAGGTGGTGAGAATGCTTTTTCGTGTATTAGCTACTGTTTGGATTAAATCCTGTTCATCGTCTTACATGATGCTGATTTGACAAATAGTGTAAGTAGGTAAGCAAGTTCTCCACCTGTTTCTGTTTTTCAAAGAGGCTGGCTAAATTTTTGTGATAAATTTATAGGGTTATGTAGTTTGTAAAAGACTTGGTGAATTGCTTCAAAATCTGTTCACCTGTACAACGAAGATGTTTCACTGTGGCAGTATAACAGAATTTAGCAAATTATATCAGATTAGTGCTTGATAATGTCTCCTTGTGGAAGCAGCAGTCTTCTGAGCTATGTGTGCTTGTGACATATTTGGCCAGTATTTCTTCTTGATAGATTATCAAGAGGAAAGGCACGGCAATTCTTTCTCCTTTTGGATTTCTTGATTTAATTGTATGAGCCACATGGATATGACTCAAAAATGTTAGAAGTTCCTTTGATTTATTTTCCATTTTCTTTGTGGCTTCAGTGCTCTGGGTTTTATTATGGACAAACAGCAAGGAGAAGTAAATTAATTGCTTTGTAAGGCCCAAAGAGGGGGAGTGATGGTAGCAACATAAGAAAGAGCTAGATGGAGACTGTAAAGGAATGTATGTTGAAATACAATCCTGCATCTTTATAGCGGTCTACTGACACACCATTCTGCACAGGGATGTTGAGGAAGGCAGAATTTACAGGAAATTGGGAATTTGTTGGGTTTTTTTCAGTCCAAGTCAGACCAAACTCCTGCATACACTGTTAATTCCCACAGCAGAAATCCAAGGAAAATGCATCAGCTTAAATATTTTAGGCAAACAGGGCAACGATACCTAATTTTCCATTGTTCCACTAGAGTACTATGCATAAGTCCTAGGGCAGGTGAGAAAAGACTGCTCTTGCAGGCTATGAAGTACACTCCTGCTTCCTGCAGTTGGTGACATTTAGAAAACCAAACAGAGGTAATTGGGCTTTTTTTTTTGGTTTGCTATTGTTAATGTTCCCTATTTACAGTGAGAGACTGCGAAGTCTTCCTTACTCTCCCATCCCATATCCCCTAAGGGGGTACTGTCTGCTTCCCTGGCAAAGAAAGGGAGAGTGACTTACCAAATTTGAAAGCAGTGGTTCATATCAACCTAATGGCAATTGCTGTGTTCCAGGGAGCTAGAAACTGAAACTTTGCTATGCTAGAAGATACAGGAAGCTTAACTTCAGAACCAGGAGATAGCTCTGAGTGTGACCTACTCCAAATGAACAGGGTTTCAACCACACTTCATTGAAAGTGAAGCAAAGCTGTTTTCCACCAAATAGAGTGTCTGATTGACAGCAGATATTCTCCTTTTCATTGTTCTAGCGTTCTTCTCAACTTTTTCACCCTTTTTCTTCCCAACACAGATAATTTGTCACACCACATTTTTCTGTCACAGTTCAGGTAGAAACATAGCAATTAAAATCACAGAAGGAAGAAAAGTTTAGAAAAAGTATTCAGCTTCCCCAGATGGCCAGAAAATACAGCTGATGTTAAATTTATGCCAGCTTAATTACAACAATGAAAACCTTCTATGCAAAATAATGCAAGGCATATGGGGTAAAATACCAAGTCCCTGAAATAATCATTTCTTAACAACATTATTTTCTTTCCTGGAAAGTATTTCTTGCTTGTCTAAATATCTTTTACTTAACTTTTCCAGTTTACAGTTCTCTGCGCAACATTTTAATAGCTTGGTATTTTTTCAACACACACACCTGGTGTTACTTGAAGAGTTGAAAGAGGATAACTTCATATAGAAAGGTTACAGCTTGGAGATGCTTTATTCTTTAATAGACTCATTGACTGAAAACATTCTCTAAGATTTAAATTACATAGTCTTTTTCCTTTCTAGTGTTCTTGCAGTGGAAGAAATGTTCATAGGTAGTGACCTTGTGATGATTCCTGACAAACCTGCAGCACTGTAAAATGCGCTGATGCTTAGTCGTGGAACATTTACAGTTTGTTGAAGCTGAGTAAACTTTGTACTGTAAACCAATAACAGCAATTTTAACAGAAGTACTTAATATGTCTTAAGTGTTTAAATTTTGAATTTTTGCCTGTGCCCATAACCTGATCAGATTTAGTAGATATTAAATACTGTTAAATATTGAACTGTATTAATATTCAGTGGCCTTCATCACTTAGAATGCTAATTTCGTCACTTGGCTCAGCAGTGGTGGCAAATCTATAGAACTTGTTTTAGCCAGCACTGCTTGCAATAATGGCATTTCAGTAGCATTCTGAGGAACCAATACTATTGAAGATGAATGTTTTTATAGATTTGAATCTGTAAGAATGGTCATAAAGAGCATAAATAAAGTTTCAGAGGTTTTAATGTAATATTTACTGTTTGAAGATTAATTACCATTGTGTATGCTGCTTTATTTGAGCATTTTATGGAATGTGTGACTTACCTTTGTTGTTTTATCACAGTGCTATGAATGTAGCAGGAAAACTTAATATTTTCTAAACTCACTGTTTCAAACAGTAACTGAAAAGAAGAAAAATACGTTTGTGTCATTTTGCAAAAATACTTTTAGTTAACATTGACATTTAAAATCAACTAACTGTCCCTCACAGGGAAGACAGAGGTAGGAAACAAGGAAGATGTACTGCTAGAAGTTTTCACCCAAGGAAAAAAATAACTGAAATGTCATGGAAATGATTGTATAAAAATACAGTGTTTTTATACTTCTAATCTACTTCACTTTCAACCATTTTGAATATTTTTTTAATCCCACTCATCAAAGTCTTTTTGGTGCCAAAGAATTCAGCAGTTTTTTAATATTAGTGTCAAACTGCTTAGCCTTAATGTGAAACTTTACATACCTAGAATGCAAAGATAGCATTTTATTTCAAAAAATTTACAACATCTAAGGGCTATAAAACTGGGTAGATTGCATTTTCTGTGTCTATCTGCTATGTTAGAACATCACATCAGTTTCCATTGCAAGTTATCTGTTAGTAAACAACCTCAGTTTTCAACACTTTACAAAATTGATCTGAATAGTTGTTTAATAATACTATACTCTGCAATGAATGTTAATATTTCTTGGTTTACAAAAATTATTTCCACTAAAAATGTGGAGATCATCCCACAGGTCAAGATTAGCTTTGGGGTTTATATGATCTTGTAATGAGAGCTGCTAGCTACCGGAACAGGAATATTCTTCCAACACATCAAAAGTTTATCCTTGTACTAGTTTTCCAAAATCAGACTAGCTAATTAGCTGCTTTATTTCTAAAAAAAAAAATGTTTTGAATTTACATTTTGCCCTCTTGAGTTTCTCACCCGTTGCTTATGTAGTTCAGCTGTGTATTTTTTATTGCTTGTAGGGTTCAGATACATAATTTCTTTCTTTAGTGATGATTGTTTTCCAGTTACTTAAGCAGTTGATTGGGACCCATTACTTGCAATTCTAAGTCCAATTTTAACTCCCCTCTTGTTGACTTCATGATCCTCATTTTACAGTTGTATGCTGGGCATAGCACCATGTATCTCCCATGTCAGTTAAGTAATATGCAGCTTAGTATATGAAAAACTGTTTTTAAGGGAGAAACAGAGTTGAATAAGCCTTAAGGATTTGTTTTCATCATCTGTTTTACATTGCTTCTGAAACAGTTTGTGAATCTACTTGCGTAACTTCCTTTGTGTGAAATCCTAGGCTTTATTTAATTCACTTTTATTTAGAAAGTACATTATAGTGCTTTCTTGAAACTTTTTTGTTCTGCCTCATTTGTATTAGCCGCCTTTCTTTTCAAGCAGTAATTGTGCATGTGTTGATTTATTATTTGATTTTCTTTATTTTTTTTCCACTCCTTCTGACAGTCATACCCGTCCAATTACATGGACCAAATGAAGCCAAACAAATACAGCGTCATTTATTCTACACCGGGTATGTTGCACAATAAATTCTACTCAAACCCCGAAGGACTATCAAATGGAATCCAGATGGAGCCAGTAGACCTTACGGTGAACAAACGGAGCTCACCACCTTCAACTGGAAGTTCTCCTTCCCCCCTAAAATTTCAGGCTGTGCATAGGAGAACTTCACCTGGATTGACTCTGTCCTCACCCAGCTCACCTCTCAGTAAATTCACGCCATCACCCCCAGGAGTACAGCCTATTTCCATGCCAATAACAATCCCACCTGTAATGGCTGCTGCTCTTTCACGCCATGGACTGAGAAGCCCTGGAATACTCCCAGTTATACAGCCTGTTGTGGTGCAGCCAGTTCCTTTTATGTATGCTCCCCATCTTCAGCAGCCCATCATGGTGTCCACAGTTCTTGCAGATGAGATGGAAACTCCAAGCAGCATGCAAGGTTGGTGTTGTCAGTTTCTTTTTTATGCCGTCTCATCCTGGGAAAATAACTTTATATCCAAGCACTTTTTTGTGTGTTTTCCACATTTTAGGAAATGGAACATGATTCCTGTTCTTCTAAAATATGCAGGCATAGAATTTACTGTGTAAATATTTTACCAAACTTACCAAGGTCGTATTCTGTTCTGATTTATACCTGCATAAAGCTGTTTATCTACTGAGATTCGGACTGATAAAGATGTTGGACTGATGAAAATGGATAGAATTGTATTGAATCATAGTTCATCAGGAGATAGACTAAAACTGGAAGATTTTGTATTTTGGCATAAATTATTGCAATGAAAATAGAGCTGGGGGATTTCTTTTGTATTAACTATAAATTTTTACATATATTTTTTATTTCTTAACTCTCCATATTTTTGATGTGTTGACTTCCCTCTCCTATCCTCCCCTATACAGTGCCTGTCATTGAGTCTTATGAGAAGCCTACACTGAAGAAAACAATCAAAGTAGAGCCAGGAACTGAACCATCGAAGACTGACTTCTATCCTGAACAAATGTCACCTCCAATGATGACCTCATTGTCTCCCCAGCAAGTAATGTTGCAAGAGTAAGTAGCTAACAGTAGTCCCAAGATCAGCAGAAGAATGAAAAGAAATTCATTGCAGCAGTTACTAGTTTTGAGGAGCGGGAGGGAGTGTTGCTGTGATTTAGAACATGTGATAAACACAGAAAACATCCTTCCCCCCACTGCCACTGTGAAATGTTATTTCAGCTTTTTTTTTCCCTCTTTAGCGATATAGGAGTTGGCACGTATTTGTACATGGCAACTACATAGATCTGCCATTTATATAAGGTATTTTTAAAGTAATGCTAGTCCCAATCCTACAATTTACTGAAAGTAGGACTCCCAATGAGCCAGTGGTACCTGTTTCTGTAAAAACAGCAGCAAACTGGAAAGATACTGTAAAGACACTTCCTACTGATCTCTGCATTTATGTTACCTAAAATACCTTCCTTTAAAAAGATTCTTGTAACTTTCTTTTCTTGGAGGACCTCTTTGTCTTTTAAAAAATTTTGGCTGCTTTGTGGAAAGAACCCCCTCTGGCCTACGAAGTTCTGCGTATATCCAGTGAAATTCCATGTTTACCTGAGGCCATTGTTCTGTGGGTGGGTTTTTTGGCAGCTCAAGTGGTTCCTGAAGCTTGGTCTCCTCCCAGCCACTTGTTTCCACCCCAGTTCCAACTCATTGTGCTGATACAGCTGTTACTGGGGCCACTGCACGAACTGGATCACAGATCTAATTGGGTTTAAAACAGTTCTGTTTGCAGAAGGCAGAGCTAGAAAGAAGTAGTGAGGTCTGGGGCAGCAACTTTCAGATTGGAAATACTAAAAATTTCTCAGGCAGTACCTGAGGAGCCATGGGCACCCTTCCATTTCCCATTTTCCTAGGAAAAATTCTGTCAACTTATCAGATCATGGAATGGCCCAGAGCCTGGCTTATCCTTTCAGCAGGCAGTGCTCTGGGCAGGCATGCAGGCTGCCGGCGTGGCTCTGGCAGGAGCTGAAGTTGGGAACTGAGCTGGGCTGACAGTACATGACCTCAGAATCCTTTTCTGCCCTTTCTTTCTGCTCACCGTCGCCCTCAGAGCAGTTGTACAGGACCTCACCTCCTAGGGTGGCAAAGAAGGGCTCCAAGCCAGACTTCCAAAACCAGTGTGTGAGTGTGGGGTGATTCAGAAAGAGAAATCTTGGGATGGGTGGTCTCCTGCATTTCCTTCAGAAGGCAGCCTCTTCCTCCTGCTCATGACCGTTCCCAGGTTAGAAGGTACACTGTGGCTCCAGCGCTAACTACATTCTGCGCAGCCATCTTGTGGGCACCCCTCCTTGTTTTCAAGTCTCTAACCAACTTAGGTGAAGCTTCTAGACTGCAGGCTCTTTGCAATTAACTAGTTGCCAGCTAGTTTTTATAAACTATATGCTGTTTATTTAAAAATGACTTTGTATGTTTTGTTATAATGCACATAATAAAATAGCGAACATCCACGTTTACTAGGTGGTTACTTATCTTCCATAATAGGCCTACCACACAAGGCAGTCAGGTCTGTATGTACTTGGAACTAACTTCTGGGTCAGAACTATCAAATGGTTCGGTTTACTTCTGTTCTTCGTTAGGCCTCTTTAACAAGAGCAAACCAGTAAGTGCTGTTCCTGGCTGATACCACACCCTTCCTCCAGGGCTGAGACTTCTGCAGACTTGTCACCTGTGTTAATGATTTGCATTAATTATTTCTCAATGGGTTCAGTTTCCACAGGAAGCCCATCCGCTGAGCAAAGAACATAAAATTTGGTATAACATGTAGGTAGTGTTGTTACAAAAAACATTTGAATAGTCCATGTTGCCAAAGCATCTCCTCTGCTTGCCCATGCAGAGCATCATGATTACGGGGACCCTGTCCTCACATTGTAGTGGCTTAAATTGCTTCCTGGCTGTCCTGTAGAGCTGCGGTTCTTGCTGGTTCCTAAACCCAGCCCTTTCAAGTTCACATTCTGCTGTATCCACAACAAGAAGTTTATAAATGATAGCTTTTATCTTGTTATCATTTAAAGAAATACATAGACAAATTACACGAGTTAGAAGATGAGAGGCCTAGACCTTTATAAAATTTCCCGTTGTCTCACAGCTTCATTAGCTTCTCTCTCCACAGTATGAGCTATAGTTAGGCAGTCCTTTTTTATCATTTTTCATAGGTTCCAACTGCCCAAAGTGCACTATTCAGACACATAAGCTACATTAAAGGGGCATAGGAAACCTTCAGTCTCAATTTTAAGTGACTGATTTTGCTTTAGTGTCAGTTTTTGTCCTATACATTAAAAATATATATATATAATGTTGGTGGTATTTCTGCAAGGGTTGCTGGACTTTCTAGTATGTCTGATAATTGACGTAACTGTGCAGTTATTTCTAAAATCAAACTTGAGGTAATAATCTCTGACCAAATATAAGAAGCCTCATTAAGGTTGTATTTTCTTATAAGTGCAAGCGTCAAAGTCTAACTCATGCTGTCAATATAGTGTGGTCTGTTAGTAAAGAAGGAGAAGAAGCTGTTGAAATTGTAACATAATTTTTTGAAGATGCTCTTACCTATTAAAGAATGACGCTTAAATGGTTAGACTTACCTGAATTTGTATCTGGTTGTGTAAGAGGGAATGAAAGAATTAGGGCTGTGCATTTATTATTGGCACTTACTTAATATTTACCTCTGATTTTTGACACTGCCTTAACCATTTTTTAGAACTGCCATACCCTGTCTGATTATTGGTAACATTCTGTAGTCTTGCCAGCCTCCTTTCCTCTAAAGGGAAAATGAGACGGAGACGAATTCTCAGTGCTTTATTTACACGATCTTAGATTGAAAACCATCACAAATGGTGTACAGCCAATATCCTTTTTCTGCCTTTTTCCAGAGGTTACCATGTCCAGGACTAGCCTCCACACACAGGGATTTAAACCAAGTTTGCTTGCTGTCCTAAGCCAGAGCTTCTCCAAAAAGCCTAGCATGCAACAGCATTAAAACTGAGCATTGCTTTAGAGAACCATTTCATTGGCAGATAAAAGGCTGCCTACCTTATTTGTGAGTAGGTGTATCTGTGTCTAACATCGCCATCTGAGTTTTCCTGCCATTACAATACTTCTGGCTAGATTTAATGTATACTTGAAGAGTACATCACTCAACAGTCACAGGAACACCCAAGAAAGAGTTTGGCTCCCAATTTCAAGCTTGTAAATCCAGTAAACAAATTAGTAACAGAATTAAACTTTTTCCCACATCGGTAAGTCCCATCCTACTGCTGTGGAGATTAATGTTAAACCACGCACAAGATTTTTTTTTTTTTTCTGTGCCTGATAAGTCTTTATTTGGTTTTAACCAAAGGACCTTTAGCACATGCCTTTTATTCTGCTGAGAGAAATAGGTATTCACTGTTTCTGAAAACTAGGCCCTAAAGGAACTAATATAAGTAACTAATATAACCTAGTGTTATAAAATGTAATTCAATCAGTAAAATGCGAAATACAGGAACTGAGAAAAGAAGGCACTTCTGGAAAGCTTATTTCAATCCCATGGAGCAGCTGGTTTTGCAACAAGGAATGCTAATATCTGCATGTTGTATACTAAGTTTCAGTTAAAAGCTAAAAAATATATTAAAAGCATTGATGCAGATGTGCTAACAGGTTGAAAAATGCAACTTTGTGGTGTTGCCGGTGGTGGCCAGATTTGTAATGCCACTTACTTTTTTGACGAACATACTTATTTCCTTTTCTGACATTGACGTGGAAGAAAGAATCAAGGTTGTCCCCAATTCTACAGTAGGGGTGTTACTCAGATATCCACGATCAACGACACCTTCTAAGAAGCTCCCATGCATGAATGTTTATGTTTTTGTTTGTTACAGAAGTCCATGTGTAGTTAGTACATGCTTCACCTGCACTGTACCTGTGGGCTTCAAAAGCAAAAAATGATGTTTATGAAGGAGGGACAACTTCAGACATCCTGTGGGTGTGCCACACAGGCTAAACTCTACTTTTAGGAATTGACGTCAGTGGTATAGGGAGGCCGCACCCTCCTGCCAGCACCAAACAGGAAATTCTTAATTACTTTCTAAAGGAGTGGCTGGAACAATAAAGATTGAGTTCTGCTTTGAAACCCTAAAGATATAATTTCTTTAATAATACGGAATAGCTGTTTCCAATTACAAGCAAATTAGTTACATTTGAAGGAAGAAGAAAAATTGTGAACAAATGCAAGAAAAGTTCATTATGAACTCAGAGTTTGAGGAATCTGGATTTGACTGACAAACAGGAATTTGACAGGGACTTTTCCTTTGTAAGTTTAAAAAAAGCTAGGGGGTAGTAAAAATGAGTACATCATGCCACAAAGTGAGTAAACATTTTAAAATATTACTGCTAGAATACAAGAAATTTGCTAAACCTCTTGAATTTTTCGACGTGCATGTAATGTTGTTCTTTCTGTCAAGAGACAGAGTGTTAGTGAATAAAGGGCTCTGTCATGAATCGTATTAGCTGAGGTTTGCTGTGCTAAATGTTTTTCATTTTTAACATTCAGTTTGACTTTGCAGGAATCACCCTTCAGTTATAGTTCAGCCAGGAAAGAGACCTTTACCTGTGGAATCTCCAGACACACAAAGAAAACGCAGGATACATCGATGCGATTATGAAGGCTGCAACAAAGTCTACACTAAGAGCTCCCACCTGAAAGCTCACAGAAGAACCCATACAGGTTGGAGCATTGCTGTGCTTTTCTTTCATCAAGTCTATGGTAAAACAGTAGACAAAGCTTTTAGTTTGTGCTCATGGCCAGGTGGCCATAGGTGTAAATAACAAAATGACAGAAGTTAGATCTGGCATTGTTCTAAATATAATTATAGCAAAAGACAGAGTATGTAGCAGGAAAAACCCACAAGAGACACTAAGCCAAAGCAGGATCATGGTGTATGCTGTTATGCTTTACATTCACTGGCTCTTTGCTCAGTTTCTGTCCAGTTGCTTGCAGATTACTCATTCTGCACACCCTGTAAACACCAAATCAGTTCAAATTGCACTACCTCACCTCTTACATCACTGTTCAGTTTGACTAAGACTTCCATGGGAGTAGCCCATTTGCAAAAGTCTGGACTGTGTGCCAAATACAGACACATCTGCTTCATGTGGACATGCTAACCACTGGTCCGATAGTGCTCTTCTGAGTGAGTGTTCCAACAAACATATCCCCATCTCTGTTCTCCGCAGACATGTTCATCTTGGCATGCTGGTTGAATATATGTATATCCAAGATTTTTACAAAGACATGGGACACTTTTAGGTAAAATGGAGCCCAGTTCATGTCTGTCTTGCATCTCTCTGCAAGCCGGCCCTTTACCTGTTGGGCAGGACAATGGTGTTAAGGAGAAGGAGGATCACATATTAGAAAGTAGTGGCTGAGAGAGATTTTCAGTTGAGCTATTTGTGACAGTAGTGCCAGTTATTTATACTACAGTAACTTTAAAAGGTCACAACAAGATTTCTGCCTGCTGCACTGAATGGTAACACCAGTCCTTTTCCTCAGCTAATCTAGAATATGAGGTCCTTATTTTGAAAATACTTGAACAAATGCTTAAACCTTCACACTTCTGGGCTTGATGAGACAAAACAAGTGCTAATGTGGCAGAGGGAAGAACAGAGAGACAATAAAAAAATAAGTTGTGGCAGGAAACAATTTTTTGATCTGTTAACTTTGACTACAGTTTCTAGCACAGAGTACTCTGCAGCTCAGTGCTGTTTGGAGGTTTTCTGAGTGAGCGTTCAGGTACTTGCTGAAATTGGACAAGGCAAGAGGATAAATCTGTCAGATATTTAAGTGATGTGTTTGTGTCTTAAATCCCCACTTCTGTGTTTGTTTTTCCAGGTGAAAAACCGTACAAATGCACTTGGGAGGGATGCACGTGGAAGTTTGCTCGTTCTGATGAACTAACGCGGCATTTCCGCAAGCATACAGGAATCAAACCTTTTCAGTGCCCAGACTGTGACCGTAGCTTTTCACGTTCGGACCATCTTGCTCTTCACAGAAAACGCCACATGCTAGTCTGAATGTCTTCTGTCCCTGACTCCTGTCACACCCCCTCATTTTTTTTTTCCACACATGCATTTTACTTTGGATTCAGCTGGTCTGAATCTCTTGAGTTTATACCATTAAAAGCTTACGTATGGTCAGTAACAGATGTTATCTAACCCTTCTATGTCCTTGCCACGGGTCAGACCTAAAGAATGTGAACACTTTTTTTTTTCTCTCCTGGGGATGCTAAGCAAACCCTTTCTGCAGACAATATGTTTAATGTATTCCATTGTGAATAAGGGAATTTGTAAACTAACAGCCTATGTTGGTTTCTTCATATAATCAACCCAGCATATACTGATAAAGTAGTAAATGTTATTGAATATCCAAAATGCTAGTCCTTGCCAGAGACTTTTATTTATGTGCCCTGTAAGGGTTACACTCTCATTTTATGCTCAACAGTGCAATGAACGGACTTTCCCGACTGTGTTCATTTCTGCAATATGGTTAATACAACAGTTTTAGAAATGCACCTGATTCAGAAGTCCCCTCTGCCCAAACAGTGAATAACATTGTAGAAGTAAATCTAAGCAATATAATTACTTTACAGAAAGATTGAGTCACAATATCATTTACCCCAGTCCAGAAGAAAAATTGGCAGGAATTGGTCTATACATAATATTGTGCATCTAAGCCAATGTCATCTGTCCTCTGTATTATAGTTAGTATATATCCTTGTTTTTATTGCATAATGCCCTGGTGGATTTGTTAAATGAAGACTATATGTGACACTGGATGTCTGATTTCTGTGCAAGTGTATGGATGGAACACACACGGTACTCTTCTGTGACATGGCATTCAATGGTATTCATAGAAACCTACTGCACCTCATTTCAGGGATATAGACTATCCCTCTACAATCACTCCCCTACATTTCCTCTAAATAGTTTTTCTCTTTGCTGTACCTCAGAAAATAGTAATTCTTACGTTAAAAATGCTCCAAACTGTATCGTTGCGAGTGAGTGCCACTTCAGTACACTACAGTATTTAAAATTATTAATCCACAATATCTTATGAGAAGATGGCATCAGATACGAAACACTTCTGATGATAAATTGAGTTATGTATGTGTTTCGGATAA
The DNA here is from genome assembly GCA_013397275.1 of Burhinus bistriatus. Lineage (NCBI taxonomy): Eukaryota > Metazoa > Chordata > Aves > Charadriiformes > Burhinidae > Burhinus > Burhinus bistriatus. The sequence continues at coordinate 174,107 of VYXH01003537.1, read as the reverse complement.
AAACATATACCAAATCATCCACTTGATAACGCTCATTTGTGACTCTGGTAGTCTCTCAGCATTAGGTAGACTGACCTTTCCTGTGGATTTGTCTATTGCCTTAAAAAAAATCACGTCAGAAAGTCTTAACTCCCATGTCAAGTTAGCAAACGCAACTCCATAGATAAAATAAACTGAATTCAAGCAACCTGCAGTTGACCCTAGAAATGTTTCTGTCTCTGGAAGCCCGCTGAAAGGAAGGTTTCTGTCTTTGTTAGCTGGCAGGTGTTGTGGTGCAGCAAGGAAACAGGATGTATTTCTCTAGGCTCTTGCACACCAGTGCGTTTTTTTCTTCTTTCCCTTACGTATGGTAAACACCATTCCCTGCAATTTAAACATACTGAAGTCAGATTTTCGTTTCTTTTGGAAAAACCCACTGGAAAATGGAGGGGTGAGGCAAGGAGGAGTTTCCTAAAACTCTGCAGGAGGTGGAGTGTCCATCTGCAGGTGGGTATATGTGAGCTTGTGGAGCAGGTAGGCTGTGCTGCTGCCTCGTGTGGAGTCCAACGGCGAACTGAAACACTTTGCAGATGCGAGAGTTTGAGTGCAAAGAGCTTTCCCTTGGTGACAAAGTTTACCAGCTGTTCTGCTGACATCCACATACCTGTAGAATTAGAGAGGATCTGTGCTTCTTGGAGAAAAACACTCCTACAGCGATGGCTGTGAAATACAAAGTATAGTTCCAGTTGTGTAACAAACCTTGCATGTTGGAATACGGAACCGGCGATTTTATTTTAGGAATAGAGCCCTGAACGTGTGCTTTACAAAGGGGAGAATGGGGATTTGCAAAGCGGGGCTGGGAGTGTTGCTGCGAAGCTTTTGTGAGGAAGATCTAGCTGCTCTCTTACACCATCACACATCCTCGCTGCTTCGCGAGGACTGAGGGAAGTTGCACCACATCTGTCGTGCAACTGGCCCTCGTCTGCTTGTCTATGGAGCTGAAAAACCTGGGAGATGAATCAGTCTCTTTTTCATAGGCCAGGTTGTTACTAACATTGAAGAACTTGCAGGGAAGAGAACGGGATCAATGAGCAGCTGTTCCAGAATGGGGATTTTTGTTGGGTATTTTTATTGTCAGCAGTAGCAGAACTGGGCTCCATTCAGCTCTGGGTTTTAACAGCAGTTCTGTAAGTGCAGACGCGTCACTGGCAGAGGCTGCATGGAGCCCCTGTAGCCTCAGTCATAACTCTAGAGACATGTAGTATTGTGGGATGAAAACAATTCTCCTGTTACATTCTAGGGAAGAAAGCAGATGAGATCCTATAAAATAAGTAGCTTAATGGCAACTGATGCCATTTCAGCTTAAGAAATGCAAATGCATAAAATTTGGGATGTTTAAGGAACATTTCCTTCTAGTGCTCTGTTTCAAGGCTTTTCACTAAATGTTTTCTTTAATATTTTTTTAAACGAGAAATCTAAAATCAAGTACCCTAAAATCAGAACTTCTTTGTTACTGAGAGTTACTTCGGTGATTTTAATCTAGGTTATTTACCATGTTCATTCATTAGCCTATGTACCTTTTTCCTGAAAATATTGATGCTAATGGTGGGGACAAATATGGTGGAGATTCAATAGAAGTTTAAAATATCTTTATCCATGTGCCTTGTGATTTAGGACAAATGAAATTTAAATATTAAATATAAATATTTGAGATTATTTCATGTAAATGCCTTGCTCATAGGATTTTTCACTTGTGTCTGTGGTGTCTTTTTGTGGGATGTCAAAAAAGTCACAAATACGTTTTCATCTCTCAGCTGAAAATGTGAATTTCCATCTTAACTGGCTCATTGATTCATTTTAGCAAACTTTGATTTGAGGATTATCTTGTAATTCTTAAATATACACAACTAAATACTTTTTAAAGCCAGTCCTTCTGTCTTTGCCATAAAGAGATGCCAGTTTAGATATAGACAGAAAACCCTAATCCTGCAGAACGTGTGTATTTAAAAAACCCACCTTTTTCCCTAGCAGTATTGCACTGTGCAGTGTGTAACAGGTAATACTGTTGTACTAAAATGTGCCCATTAAGCCATTCAATCATAATAAATTACTAGTTTCTAAGACAATCGCAAAAAGCCAAGCAGGTGTTACTGTGTGTGGTCTTATTTAAATACACACCGCCATTCTGCAGTGATCTTTGTAATGCCACATCTTGTTCAAACAAGTTGTCTCTGTCAAGGTTAGCAACATGTAGATGAATACAAATCCTTTCTATAAAAAAATGACAAAACATTTTACATATCTTAAGAGGGCTACAACAGTTTTCATTATATTTTACAGATATTAGCACTTTTTTTAAAGTACTTTAAATATTAGAGGGTCAAAATAATCTTTCTGCTTAGCATCTCTCACCTGCAAATATAGCAGGGATGTTCTCTTTAATACTTGTATAAACTATGCAGAATTTTTTTAATAAAATGTAATATATTTTATAAGCTAATAAGACTGAATGGGTAATTAAAGGTTTCTAGCATGCATTACTATAACTTGCAAATATGGAGACATTTTGGTAATCTTTTCTCACTAAAGATGTGAACGTTTAATGTACTTTCACTGTTTCTACTTTGGTAGTCCAATGGGAATTCAGTAATGACATTTTGTCATGTCAAACTGTGAACATAAATTTGTACTGTGCAGTCCTCATGCTATATTTAGGATACGATGCATATGTATTACACTTGTTAATAAAACCCTCAGAATATTGTTTGTGGTCATGTCATCATGCACTGTACGACACAGAGCAGTGACAGAGGTACAAGGGCCGGGGTGTGCCCAGGGATCCCTGCTGGCCCCAGGCAGCCCTGGGGTTTTTGGATGGCCCTCCAGCAGCGCCCGTGCCCACCTCCCCTGGGTACCGAGGGCAGGAGCACGAGGCGTTGCAGGCACTTCTAGCTCCTGCGCTGTGGGGGAGCCATGCCCAGCAGTGCACTTAGTGGCAAACTCACAAAAATGGTTCATTCGAGTCTAATTAGGGCATTCTAATTAGTTCATTGGCGGGTCTGGAGCACCAAACACGCAAGTTTGCATTTTTTATTGCTCACGAAGTGGCTGGCTGGGCCTGCTTCTTTAGCCGTGCTCTTCCCCACAGCCCTTTCCCAGGCCGGGGTGCCAGAGCAGACAGCGCGGACGCAGGCTGAGAACACATCGAGGGGCACAAATCCCGCCCGCCTCGGGGCACGCCTGCAGCCATGCTGAGAGGTGATGGTGATGATGGCCAAGAAGGCCAATGGCATCCTGGGGTGCACCAAGAAGAGTGTGGCAAGCAGGTCGCGGGAGGTTATCTTCCTCCTTTACTCTGCCCTGGTGAGGCCTCATCTGGAGTACTGTGTCCAGTTCTGGGCTCCCCGGTTCAGGAAGGACAGGGAACTGCTGGAGAAGGCACAGCAGAGGGCTACAAAGATGATTAGGGGGCTGGAACATCTTTCTTATGAGGAAAGGCTGAGGGACTTGGGTCTTTTTAGTCTGGAGAAGAGAAGACTCAGAGGGGGGATCTCATCGGTGCTTACAAATACTTCAAGGGAGGGTGCCAGGAGGATGGGACCAGTCCTTTTTCAGTGGTGACCAGTGATAGGACAAGAGGTAATGGGCACAAACTTGAACACAGGAAGTTCCATCCAAACATGAGGAGGAACTTCTTTACTTTGAGGGTGGCAGAGCACTGGAACAGGCTGCCCAGAGAGGTGGTGGAGTCTCCGACTCTGGAGACATTCCAAACCCACCTGGACCCCATCCTGTGCAACCTGCTCTAGGTGACCCTGCTCTGGCAGGGGGGTTGGACCAGATGATCTCCAGAGGTCCCTTCCAACCCCTGTGATTCTGTGATGTGCAGAGTGGACTGAAGAATGTGGTTTACCTTTTCAGATGCCCAAAAAGAGTGAGCCCAGCTGAATTTACTATGCCTCTCAACAGTTTCCATTCCTGCTGAGGTCATTGGGGTGGGAAGTAGGTGTACTGCTGCCTGGGACCCAGCAGACCAGCCTGGTGAGACCTACAGTATGCCGTGGGGATGTAGAGGAGGGAAAGCAGGTACAGCAGGAATGAGGCATAAAAGTAAAACCCTGTGAACAGCAAACAGAATGTGAGAAAATGACCGGCTTCTCCATCTTGGCGTCCTGCTCGAAAATAAGGATTGCTCATTGTAAAGCAAGAGTCAGTGCTCATATTACACTGTTGATTTATAAGGTTCATTTGTTGGCCAGCCAGTCAACACCTGCGCCCCACAGCTGACTCAGCAGGAGGGACCGATGGTGTGGGGGACCGACTCACAGCCACTGGCCCAGCACGGGAGCTGCCACCAGGAAGGGCTTGTCCTGACCTGTCGAGACCACACACACCTGCAGGAGGCTCCTGCATTTGCTGGGCCGATGTGTTTACTTCTTTCAGTTTTCCTAAGAGGCAAAAACGCATTGCATATGTTCTAGCATGAGCCATAATTTTCAGGACATATTCAATGATAATTTAATCGGCCACTGGGTGTCACCCTTAGTCTGAGAAAATTGCTACATTTAAGATTACGAGTGTAATTTAAGAAAATATTTTCTCACAGTTAAGAAATGAAGCTGTTAGGTCTGCCTTACTTTCTATCACAGAGTCAGATCCTGCCTTGCACAGAAATCCGCTCAAGGGTTCAAAACTGATCTTTGTGTCTTTACTGCAATTTTTAGCCATAAAAACACTTTTAACATATCCTCTACAATTAAAACTCTGGCCTGGCCAAACACTAACAAAGTCGATACACAATGCTGCTTTCATGCCTGCTTCCAGGCCTGTGAGCTCAGTGAGAGCAGCACCTGACATCATTTTTGTAAATATGGACGTTGGTATGACAGTATTTCAAGAGCTCAACCAGATACTTGTGTCCTCTAAGTCTCGCAAACTTCTTCCCAAGAAGCAGCTCTATGAACACATTTTTTTAAAAAAATCTTCAATAGTGTATTGCCTCATAAAAAACAGTGGGGAAAAAAAAAAGGATTTGCTACATTTGGCCAAAACAAAAAATAGTCAACACTTCATGTACCCTCTGAACAGAAACAGAGTTTCAGGGAGGAAGAAAATGGAAGTTCCCACAGAGAAGTGATGAGAAACACTGTCAACACTTAAAAAAAGAAAACCAAAATGAATCTGCTTTATCAAAGGAACTCAGAAGTGTATTTGAAGCAACTGTAGTGTACAGTACAGTATGTAAATAACTGAAATACTTGGCATGTGGAGGAAAGATTTGTGAGGTAGCAAGGGTAGCGTATAAAGGGGTGTTAGGGGGTTAATATCCTAAAACAATATACTTGTCTGACTTCAGAAACTATTCCTTTCACACCTACCTACAACTTAGGTTTCACAGCAGTCTTAAAGGTGAGGGACTCCTCCACGGCCCAGACTCTGCACATTATTTAGGGCATAAAACCCAGTTTCCTGAGGCATTACATTTAGAGAGACCGGAAAGCCTGATTTGAGAAATTTTACTTCCTCTTTTCTCATCTAGTAAACAGGACAGACTGCATGCCCATTAAAACGTTACCACCAAGTGTGAATGCTAATCATGCCCTTAGACTGTAACGCTTGGGAGGGGGAGAAGTCTTTCAGGAAGGGGGATGCACAGGTTTTTGGGTAGCGTTCTCCACTGTAAAGCACAGAGGAGCCCCGGAGATGTAAAGGCTACAAAACTTCTAACCAGCATAATGTGCACTGGCCTCTGTGACTGAACAGTTCCTTAAGTACCTGAAAGCTGTATAGCACATAAACAGTAAATTAGAGACAGATGTAACTCTGGCCGTAGCTGAGACGAAGCTGCTAAAGCTTAGGAGGCAACTGCCTAAGAGCAGCCAGCGATGTTACGGAGGAAGTAAAGAACCTGAACCCAGAGGGATGCTGTACAATTGGGAAAAACCTGTTAAGAAGGAAACGTCGCAGCTCCAGTGGCACATTCAGGCTGTAGCCCCAGGTTTGACATCGCTACTTCTGTGGAAAGTGCCTCGCAGCCTGCTGTAACTGGCTGGCTGGCACACGAGGTTGGCGATGCACTTTTGGCAGCACTCTGCGATGCCTGATGCCCCCAGCTGCTGTGTTGGGTTGCCATGAAGCACAAGTACCTCTCAGGGTAGGGTAAAGCCTTCCTGACTCAAACTCCTGCAGAGCCCGAAGCTTCTCTGTGTCTTTGAACATCTCCCCTCATCATAAATAACCTGCTTTTCAAGCATGCTGCATCCACCAGCTCCCACTGAAGTACTGAGGGTTTAGCAGCCCTTTTTAAGGTACACAAAGAAAGCTTGGTCCTGGCTTTAGGAAGGGGGAGGTCTCAGTTATGTGTTATCAAATAAGACAGTAGCTAACTTCCCTTCACCTGAAATTAAGACTTAATAAAGACTTTTATCACTTCTTTCCAAAGAATTACATTCAGAGCCAGGCACTTAGCATCCTGCTGAGATACCCAGTTAACCTGAGCTGGTAGGTGGGTGCACAGCAGTGTCTCAGCACCTCTGGACACCAGGAAGCTCCCGCGTAGCTTCCCATCCACTGCTTCATCTGGCTACCACCACACATGCCTGGTAGGCGCTCAGTCAGCCAACTCAGCAAGTGTCAAGGATTACGACCTCTTACTGGCTTGCTCACTGTGCGTGCTGCTCACAGTTGTGATTGGAGGGCTTTGCATTTCCATTAAGCCATAAGTATAATTACACAACTTCCCATCACCAGTGAAATGACACCAGAAAATAACAGATAAAAAAGGAGAGGTTTATTAGATTGTCAAATTAAATCCAAGCACAGCAAATTATTAGATGCCTCCTATCAACAAATACCATGAGTTTAATCACTTTGATCTTAGCAGAGAAGTTATTTCCCAATGAAAATTACTCCTTTTTCACCTGCATGAAGACCCTCAGCACCTGCTAATAAAAGGGCAAGGCAACAGAGATCAGCAAAAGTCTGGAGATAAAAGGGGATTTACCTCCAAACATCAAGCTTCTGAGTTTAAATACTTAAAAAATGACCTAATTCAGTGACAGTTCTGGTAATACCACTCTTTCTCAATGGTTGTGTAAGTTCTGTTTCCCAGTGTTCATTTGCAGCATTGCCAATTTTCTATAATTATGAGGTGGTTTCCTGTTATTATTGTGTAAAATGTAAAACTACATTATAATGTAGGTTACTTATTAGCTGCTGCAGAGAGATAGCAATAAAATATATTTTATAATTTAACAGAAGAATTACAGTGGCACAACTGAGGGAAATTTTTGTAATGAAATGGCAACAGATTGAGGCATCTCGCTTTTCTTTGCCCTCTTACAGTTGAAAGAGTTCATAATAAGAAAAATATTTTATTGAAATATATAACTATGTTTTAGAAAACAGGAAAAACAGGAAACCCAATATAACTTGATATGATCACAGCAGAAAGCAGCAATATTATAACACTATAAAAATCTCGTAAGTTCAGATATTAAGTATTATTTTGAAGCTAATGAATAGCAAATTCTATGAAATCATGACTTGGTAGGTAAATCTAGGCAAGTGAGAATGTTTAGTACAGCAAAGGAAGAAAAATATTAAACATGGATGAATGGCTCCAACTTTCAGCTCCTATCCAGGAAAGTGTCTGTGATGAAGCGAAAGACCTCCAGGAAGGGAAAATAGGCTGAAGGTGTAGGGATACCATACCCTTTACATCTACTATACCAATGTACGGGAAGGGATTTAAACAAGAGGTTTTTTCTTCTTTGTATTCTTTAATTAAACCCAAGGGAGCAGATCTCTTCCACCTTAACCCCACAACATCCATGTCAGAACACAGATTAAATGCATGCCTTGACCGTACTGATGACATTGAACCAACCACTATTTTTGTTACATTCAAATACGGCTTTCAATGGGAAAAGTCCAAAATAAATGCAACCCAAATCTACAAAAATAAGTGCAATCACTATGAAAATTTCTCTCTCCTTGTCTATGTTGATGATGGGCAACTACAGAAGACTTCTGACTACTTTCACAACTAGAATAAGCAATTTCTGTATTTTTGCTACATTTTGCTACAAATTAGGAATACTGTAAAAAACTATTAAAAAAATTATTAACACAATTTAATGCAAGACAGTCAAGTCAGTTATTCACATACTCACTTATACTAGCAGTAGAAGTAACATCACTCTGCTCCTCATTTGCTTCAAAGGATATTGGCAGGTTAATGTTAATTGCTGCCCTCAGGTTAGCCCAGAAAAGGGCACGCTTGCTCCTCTCCTTCGGCCACTCCAGGTAGGTTCGCTTTGCCATGAGAGCCTTCAGCTTGTGATACCTGGCAGGGATAATGTACGAAGGGATCGGCTCCAGTAAAATGAGGATTAAGCTGTTGGAATTCTCACTGAATAATTTGTGATGGGCAAAGTACAGCTCATAGTGACACCACTCGCTCTGCACGAAGTTGGGAGACAACACAAAGATCGACTTGTAGCTCTTCTCAATGCAGTTAATGATGTTCTCCACAATGCTCTTGCCAGGGACAAAGTTCCTCTCGTGCTGGCACAGCTGTACACAGCCCTCCCCCTTCTCCAGGTTGGGGATCAGCTCGTTCTTCACCCACAACGAATCACGCTCGCTGTAGGAAATGAACGCATGAAACTGCAGAACCATCTCCTGCTCTTTGGGGTGGTTGTGCCAAGCTCTTCGCTTTGCCTGCGTCCACTGCCACGTCATCCGCACGTACCACGGCACATCCAGGTAGATGCACAGAAAGACCACGACAGCCACCAGCACCAGCGTCAGCAGCAGAGCTGTCACAAGCAAGAGCGTCGTGTTGCAAGCCAGTTCAGTCAGGTGGAAGTCCTTCAGCTGCGTTCCTCGCAAGTCTTCCGGGTACTCGCATACATACACCGCCGGCCAGCCAAACAGCTTCCCCCCAGACTGCCTCTCCACACGGATGAAGTCTTGCAGTTCGCAGGAACACTTAAACGGGTTGTGCCCAGCTTGTAGCTCCCTGACCCTTGGGCAGCTCTGGAGGAAGTCAGCAGATGGGGTGAGGATCAAATTCATCTCTATGTTCAGGAACTCCAGGGACATAAAGCCACTGCACCCTGGCAGGTCAGCCAGCCTGTTCGATGCCAGGTTCAGCTCTTTCAAGGATTTCAACTCCGCCATCCCCCTGGGGACACTGGTGATCTGATTGTTTCGTAGGTCAAGTTTTTTGATGTTGACTGGCAAGCACTCAAACACGGAGTCGGTCAACTGATTTGAGGACAGGTCCAACTCTGTCAGAGATTCAGCCCATTGGCACTGCACATCAGCTCCATGGTGACGCAGCAAGTTGCTGCTGATGTCCAGGTATTTCAGTGATTTCATAAGGCTGGTCATGAAGCTTACCTTGGGAAGGCTTTCAAATTTATTCCTCTGCAAAATAAGTAATTTCAGATCTGTCAGAGTGCCACAATTCTGGAACAATTCATCTGTCAGGGCATTGTGAGAAAAATTTAAATACTGAAATGAGCTTGTTCTATTGGGGCAAAGCATGTGTGGCATATATGCATTGTATATTGTTAAACTGGCAATATTCATCTCTGAAAACTGTCTGTATAGCATCTCCTGGTTGAAATAATAAACCTTATTACGAACATGCTCTAAAGTCAGCACTTTCATGGAGCCACCCAAAGAGATTACTTGTTCCAGAGAGCTTAATAAGGGTAGAAATTCATATTCAGTCGGCTCCCCCAGTGGTTCCCAAAAAGTCAAATTTCTCACAGTCAATTGCTCCACAGGTGAACACCAAATGAGCCGGAAAATTTGCAAAATGATAGCCCAGTGTAAGTCCACAGTGTCAAGCATCAGAGCTGTTGTCTTGATCTTCTTCGGAAGTTTGAAAGGAGAGGGGAAATCTTTGTAGCTCAAGGTGTATCTTATGTTATCTATTCTTAAGTTTTCTGAAGTGCTCATTCCATCACACAAGAGGGAAAAATTGAAGTTTTGGTTTGCAGCAAAAACAATGTGGAGGCTCCTTGTATTCAAGGCTGTCAGACTCTGAGGCTCATACAGAGAAAAGTCTTCTAAGGTTAGAAAGACAGTGTGCAGCTGCAAATGTTTGATATACCTGAAGTCTGACCTTCGCATCATCGTGGCACTTAATCCTAGGTACTCCAAACGAAACATGTTCCCGAATTCCTGACAGATGGGCAGGGCAGTAAACTTATTGAAAGAAAGATCTAAATGTCTAAGATATAAAAGAATTTGACAGTAAACTTTCAAAATGTTATTATGAGATAAATCTAAGTATTCTAAATCTTTATTATAAACGAAGACACTGAAGTCAAGCTCCGTAATTACATTATGAGAAAGATTTAATACTTGAAGGTCAGAAAGAGAAATAAATTCTGAGATACTAAGTCCAGAAATCCTATTATATGATAAATCTAATACCTGAGTATGGACTGGAATGTTTTTTGGAACACTAGTTAGCAAACTGCTTGAATAATTTGCAATAAATTCATTTTCCACAGTTGGATGGATATTATTCCATAGTGTGAACGTAAAGACACAAGCAAAGACATGGATATTTGTAAGGGGTTCCATTATGCCTTCCAGGTTTATCTTGGTTTGTTACAGAAACATAGAAGCATATCTTTGTTTGCTGATCAGTATTTCTCAGTGATGAGTCCAGCCCTATGAAAAGAATACACATGGAATTTGCTGAAATCGTTGAACTACTGAATTTGCTGTTTATTGTTAAAATAAAATTCAATACAAAATTTATGTAATAAAAATTCTATTTTTACATACTCTTGTTCTACATTCTTATCAATCCTCCTGACCCCCATTCTTTAATTCCAATTACTGATTTTCTTAGTTAAGTAGAAACTGATTTATTTATAATGGGAAGAATACAATGAGTGGTAATTTAAAAAACACACAAAGATGTTAAGAAATACAAATTTCTCAACAATATTCAAAAATTCAAAACCTGTACAAACAGACATCAACGCATTTAGGAGTAAAGGAGAACACAACAAGCCTCTCATCTGCTCTTTCCCTACACACCATGTCCAGACACGTTTGGGGACAGAACTCCAAAAGCCCCATGGAACCTCACAGGAACCAGTGCAAAAGCAATCTCTTCAGTCAGAAGAGCCAAAGGATATTCCTCTTCACACCCCAAAGACCAAGAACATGGCCATGTACCCCTCAGGGTCAGCCGATCAGAGGAGCTGATCAGCTTTGTCTTTGCTACAGCACAAAGACATAAGGGTCCATTTTTCCAGTAAGCCAAGAAGCTTGAGGAGGAATTATACTGTCTTATTAATACTGTAATGCCAGTCTGTCCAAAAGCATACTAACAGGAAAACCACAGCATAAGCAGACACTACATATGAAGCAGTGGTACCCAAAATCTGAAAGAAAACACTTGACACTTCCAAAGACTCCAGGATTTCCTCGGTGCCCTAGGAAATTTCCTACATTTACCAAATAACCCCACAGTTGCAACTTGACAAAGAACCTCTCTAGAAACAGTGAGGGACGATGAGTCTAGTTCTAAGGATCAAAAAGCCCAGGGAGGGAAAGATTTTTGTGGATATAGAAAATGATCCAGTAAAATTAATATATGGTCATCTATGAATAGTGTACATAGATTTGGAGAGGCATCAGTCCTACCATGGAAAAGCATGACCTGGGCATTACTCTCTTGTTATCAAGCATTTAACACAACACACAGACAACCTGTACTATGAGCAACTCATAAACTCTTTCAGGAGACAAGCAGCCCCGACTTTTTTTTCTGTGCTGATTTTATCTGAAAAAACCCAAAGTTTTAAAATTCTGCCCTGTGTAATATTTTGTTAAATAAAACCCAAAAGTCTATTTTTTCTGTTCTAGGTTATAACATGTGTTATTCCCCAATAATTTGATTGACTGATATCAAAACTCATCCGTTCCCCTCCAAGTCTCCTACCAAGCTTAATGAAGTTTTCTTCAAATAAGTAAAGCAAAAATATGTGTAATTGACATAACCAAAAGCAATAAAAGAATAATCAGTAAAGTGTAAATATCTACCTCAACAGAATCCATTTGAGAGGTCAGATTCTGTCTTCAGAAAGGACATCTGAGTACAGAAGAGAAATGAAGCTGGGATGGTTGGTCGAACTACACTATCACCCACAAGAAGAAGCAAGATACGAAAATCTGACCCAGCTTCCTTCAAAGAGCAGCTTACCCTGTAATTTCAGAGTTCAGGCTAGTAAAGAACCTCTGGAATCAAGTAAACTTTGATCTGGAACTATCTGGAGGGACCTCCCCCTGGGCAAAAGGGTCATTAGGAACAAACGGTCCATGCTCCATTGCCAGAGGAGTTTTAATTTACTGTTCATGCTATGCGATACACTGCAAGAAGGGATGATCCACGCTGTACAGCACTGAAGAGTGCCACAGTCAAAGAGTAAAGCAGATACATCTAGCAAAGTAATACTAAGGATCAACAGTTACCTCTCCAACGCTATTTTATGATGGTATTAAATTAGAGTTGACTGAGACCAAAAATTGCCATACCAAACATTTTTTTTCTTTTCTTCTTTGTTGAAATTCAACATACAGATGAGCATTTTCACTGAAATTTCAAAATGCAAGAATATCTTCCAACAGTCAAGAAACACCAGCACCTGAGATTTGATGGAACCCAAAATACATATAACAAATATTAAAAAAATTTAAATAACGGAGCAAATATAACCCACCTTTTGTGCGTGGAATTCATCTCCAATCGAAGAACCAGCAAAAAAACTCTTCATACTTGGTTAAAATCCTCAAAACAGAATTTCAAACATGTAATCTTCAAGCTGGGGAATCTCACATGAGGTGCTAATTCCTTAATAATTACTACCTCAGGAAGAAGAAAGAACAGGGTTGTCTTATATGGGCTATATAATTCTAAGAATTAATCAGATTTCCCTAATGCAGATACTAAGAGCACAATGAAAGGAAACTTTTAACAGCCCGGTTAACAGTCCAGACTCGAAATACCTTTACTTCTGTAATATTTACATAGCAGTACAGTTTAGGAGGAAATAAGCCTATCTGTGGTACAGAATATTCACCAAGGCAAGATTGTTTAAATAATTCTGCATTTCTAATTTCATGTCTGCTTCTGACGGTTACACAGGTGTTCTAGAAATTCATCAACTCCATCTCCTCTTTTGCACACACAGAAAAGAGGAAGCAGAACCCTCACCACCAACTTCTCTTCATATCAAAATCTTTTGCAGAGCTCTACCCCGCTGAGCTATTTTCCTCAGCAAGCAGACTAATTAATGTAGCACACTGACAGATGGCAAAAGCTTAGATCTCAAAAGCTAGTAACAGGGGCAAAGTGGCACAGTTCAAAACCTTTACAGGTCAGTCATCTTTACACTTGAGATGCCTCGGATGGTATCAGGGATACTCCACGATGTAGCTTTCTTAAAAAAATTATAAAAAATTAACTATAGAGAATATTCTCTATGACATGAAAGCTGTAAAGAAGCCATGAAGAACACAGCAATATAGGGCAATCTGAGAATGGAGGAATCCAATAAAGCAGCCATTCAATTAATGTCTTGAACAGGGACATGAGCCTTGTGAGCAAATCAACGGAGCACAGACTGCGTGCATTGCAAAGGCAGATGTAAATAGCTAAAACCAACACCTCACTCCTCTTAGCCTCCGAAGTAATACAACATGCTTCTGTAAGATTAATTAGCAAGGAAGAAAGAAGCAGGTATTAATAAATTAATGAAGACTCATTTAATCTTAATGAATTTTAAGATTAAATCCATGAATTATGTAATGTACTCTTCAGGTATGAGCAAACTAGGGGGAGAGGGGGCACCTGGGCCCATTTTGGACTCAGTCTAGAGCTCACTCCACCCCATAAAGCATCACCTTGGAGGAGAGCAGAAGGCAAAAAGGGATTCAGCTAAAGAAGCTGAGAAGTATGACAATTTTTTTAGAGAGCAGGGCCAGTTGTATTTCAAGCTTGCATTAAATTCCTTTGAAACTTTTCTTTTTCAATTACCTTCTCAATTTTGTAAAAAATAATTTAACCCTTTGCTTTGCTGAAAGAAAATTTCTGGTTTTTATTTTGGGATTGACAACTGAGAGAGTCTGAACTGAAATTGAACTGAAACCATTCTACTTTCCTCAGTGCAGTGAATCAGAGTAATACATTACAGAAAACTCTGAGACATCTGTGACCCCAGAGAAGACTGAGGATCATGACTGTTTCTCAATAAGCAACAAGAGTCTGCTTGTCAGCTGATCCCTGATTCAGCTTAAAGGAGAAGTTTCCGTTGCTGGGCATTAATCCATGAAAATGAATAGGCTAAAGCACTTGTTGACAGAACAATAATATCACAATCAAATTGAGAAGTAAATGATGTAAACCAGTGGCAGTTTCACTTCCAACATAACCCATGAAAAAGCTTTGTTGCATGGACAAAATCAAATACACCATCAGCTTTCATCACAACTGACTCCAGTGCACACAGAGCTGTAAAAAGCAAAAGTATCTACACCTTTAGTAGTAGTACGCTTAATTTCCTTACCACGCATGAAAAGAAGCGTTGCCAGCAGGTCGAGGGAGGTGAGTCTGCCCCTCTACTCTGCTCTCGTGAGACCCCACCTGTCCAGCTCTGGAGCCCCGACCATAAGAAGGACATGGACCTGTTGGAGCGGGTCCAGAGGAGGGCCATGAAGTTGATCAGAGGGCTGGAGAACCTCTCCTATGAGGACAGGCTGAGAGAGTCGAGGCTGTTTAGCCTGGAGAAGAGAAGACTCTGGGGAGACTTTATAGCTGCCGTCCAGTATCTGAAAGGGGGCCTACAAGAAAGCTGGAGAGGGACTTTTTCCAAGGGCATGTAGTGATAGGACGAGGGTTAATGGCTTCAAACTGGAAGAGGGGAGATTTAGATTAGATCTCAGGAAGAAATTTTTCACTCTGAGGGTGGTGAGACACTGGACCAGGTTGCCCAGGGAAGCTGTGGAGGCTCCATCCCTGGAAGTGTTCAAAGCCAGGTTGGATGAGGCTTTGAGCAATCTGGTCTAGTAGGAGGTGTCCTTGCCCATGGCAAAGGAGTTGGAACTGGATGATCTTTAAGGTCCCTTCCAACCTAAACCATTCTATGATCCTATGACTTAAAATACATTCAAATAAACAGTTTGCCATAAATAAAAACTCACAACTAGTTAAAATAAAACTGATACCCCTGAATACCTCTGTTAAATCATTAGGAACGTTGCATAATGCTATTTTTGCTAACCAGTTCAGCAAAGCTGTGTTTGGGGCTGGTTTCAGTTTACTGATTAAGTCATTTTGCATGATACCCAAAAACTAAAAAGCGGTGTATTTCTGTTCACGTATCCTGAAATGTACCAGCTAAATACCATCCTTTCCACAGTCAGCACGTGTGTACGCTCATGCAGATACCTTGTTCCATTTCTGAAGTTTATACTGCTGGGGTTCTTTGCAGTTGATTCTATCAATGAGCACCTATCTTCACAAACAGCCTTTCCTCAAGGTACATTTAACACTTCTGCCTGTATGTTGTGATTACTCACCCAGTGAGGAACCACAGCTACGCTCGGCTGGGTATCAGAAGCTATTCAGGACCAGCACTATGCCCAAGGGTGTGAAGAATCTCTCCAACTGGAACTACAGAAGGGAACTTACATGTGCGAAACACCAAGTTAACACATAGCCAGAGCAGATGGACTCATCCAAGCGCTCATGAAGTTAATGCAATTATTAAAGGCTGCAAAGCCTGTGTTTGGTCATATCAAGGACCTTCTCTTCAATTGCAACTCTCATTGTCACAACTTAACCCTGTGTGTCACATAGGTGAAACAAGGGCTAAATGCCACCACAAGTCAAAATGAGCAGAAATTGTACCGCATTTATGCCCAAGCCTATTTTCTTGGGCATAAATAGACACAAGGATCAAAGCTGTGGAAATCAAACTGCTAACACAGAGCCACCTTGCCGAATACAGAACTTTCTCATTTATTGGTCTATCAATGCTGCTTCCTCTTGACTGAACAGTGACTACAAAGGAGCATTATAGTCAATTTCAGTAAATGTTTCTGAAAGAAAAAACAGCCAGACTGAAGCCCTGAGTAAAAACACGGGTTTCACAGAGGTTTTGAACCTTTCCGTCAGCAGAATGTTTCACTTCCCAGAGAGTCTCATTCTTTTCCCTCAAGTGCCTTTCCCTGCTCTAACCCTCTGCAGTTGAGCTTCAGTGCCAATGCTTTGTAACATTTCTAAAGCTAAAAAAGAGCTGAGCTCTCAGCAGTGCAACCCACACCACGTCAGGACTCCTAGCCTGTCGCAGTTCAGCTTCCTTTATACTACACACTACTTAAATATACATAAAGACATTTACACTTTCACTTCATTCTGCACATTTTCTAGGTTTTGGAGGGTGCTTAACCCCCATGTTATCAGTTTTGTATGTTGATATTATTATCTATGCAAAAATAGCATTCCTGCTAGTCACCAAGATGACTAGTCAAATGCCAGGAATCTGTTCTGATATGGTATCTGACATCAGAATATATTTACATACTCCCTTTTCCTGATATCTGGCGTGCATTAGCAGTTACAGCTTTCAGTGCAGAACCAGCTGCAGATTCGCATCACTAGGGTGCACAGAGAAGGGTAGCTACTTTCCAAAATTTGCAGATAAAGTGGCTGACATGGGCTGTGGGCCCATGTATGGGAAAAATTTCTTCTTGGACTAAAACTGCTTTTATAGAAAGTGTTCAGAGTATGGTGGAGGCTAAAATAATTGTTTGAAGTATTCTGATACATATTGCTTGAGAAAATCATTCTCTCCTGTGGAATCAGAGAAACTAGATGCAGTAATTCATTGCATGTGTACCTGTTTTGTCAGTTTTCTGGCACATAGCATGGACAAAAATCTAATAATATGTGGGCTTCTGGATCCAAAACACAAGTTTTAATTGCTCCCCATGCTCTTTACAAGCTTCCCTTTCCATCTTTATTCACAAAAGGGTTTTGGACATATACCAGAAACATGTAATTATGTATTTCTGCTTATGATCACATCAGCTACGTTGCCAGAGGTCATGTAGTACCCAAGTTCTTTCCAAACTGGCAACCAAACCCCTGCTAAAACCTTCCACTTCTGAAAGAAATAATTTCTGGCAACAGCTGTGTGCTCCCACCTGAGTAACAAAAGGATTCCTGGTGTGCTCTCTCACTTTCAGGGGGTTTCTCTGTCCTCCTGACAACAAAAGCAGCCGTAAGAATTCTTAAAGCTTCACACACAGCAGGGGATGTTAAATGTATCAGAGAAGTTTCAAGGCCTGCTGACCTAAAACTCTAAGGCTTTCAAAGAAAATTTTCATGGAAGCCACTCTGTAACAATCCAGCTGTCCCTGGTTGTGTGAAAGGGATAGGCAAACCAAGTTAAGTCCGTTCATCCTCAGTTTTCTACGGGTTAAATGTTAATACACTGAAGCATTAGTTGGAGGGGAAAGAGGAAGCACAGTAAACATTTCTTTCCACAGTCCTGACTGAAATGCCTGCAATTTGGTAATAGGTGTGTTATATTAATTTTAAGGTTAAGCGGGATGAGAGCCAAAGGTGTTAAATTTGACCTCTCCCCTACAAATCATTAAACAGTCGCTCACAGTCCAAGACTTCAACTCAAGAGACCTCAACCTGCTTAGACCTCAGGCAAAAAAAAATAATATCAAAATTAAAATTGTTTGTTAATAATAATGGAAGTCAAGAATGAGATAAAATGCAAAAATTCTATACTAAATGAGGATTTCATCGTAACATCCCTTCTTCTCTCATCTTCATGCTGAAATCCATTTTTGAAAGGAAAACTTCCTGCTTGCTGCTCATTTAAGTCTGGTGTTCCAGATGCCAAACACCTCCCCTTCTGGGGGCAAAGAGGAAGCTTGCAGTGATCACCTTTAGCAGTTGTGGATGTTTGTCAGAGACCAGCCATGTTTTCTTGAAACCAAAACAGCACAAGTACGGGTAATGGGACCTCCTGTATTTCTATAACTGACAGAAAATACCGTAAATGTAGCTTGTCTTTCTGACTCCATGAATAGAGTGTCTTACCTGCTGTCCCGAGATCTGGCAAATTTTTCAGCCCCTAACTGGATATTCCCTTTCTGATCAGAATTCATAGCTGTGCTGCAAAAGATACTGTTTCGGCTGAAAAGGACAGACTCTTTCAATAATACGCATAAAGTAAGATATATGGTGAGATGAAAAAGAGTAGAAAGCTAAATAAAAGCATGATGTAGAGAAGTCAGGAGTTTCTCAAGATATAGCCAATGATAATGAAGGCAGTTACGCTGCTGCAGATACCCTCGCGGTTCCTTTGGTCAGGGTATCTCTCAGGATCAAAATGGTACCAGGACTCTACCAGAGAATGGGACTTAGAGCTCTGATTGTCAATTCACTGCTTCTCTCTCGCAGCAGTGCCAAACTATGAGCCCCAAAAGGTGAAGTAGTCACCTTTCTTTTTTTTAAAAAAAAAAAAACAATACCAAACCTTCCTTCCTCACTCAATCCTCTTTTGTGGCATGGCAATTTTTGTCTACCTGTGCTGGATGTTCACGGAGTCCTGTATCTGGGTTCTATCCTCTTAAGCTTCACTGTATCTGAGAAAACACTACCCTGGAACTGTCTCAAGACATCTAGACATCTTCTCAGGATGAGTAATTTTCTTTCTTGCAAGCTAATTCTAGCAAAAGAGGTCCTGTGACCAAGCTGCCTAAGCCTTGTGATTAATGCAGCTCTGCAAACTCTCCAGAAACTCAAGCATTCTTCCACATGACTATACCAACTGCTCCAGATTTTACTCTGCTGAGAAAAATTCACCATGGTATTTCAAGCTGTTTTTCAAAATCCACATCCAAACTCATTTGTGATTTGCTATCTCTGTATCAATCTCAAGACACTTCCAGTACAGTAAGTTGAATTTTGCCTACCTTGCAAAGGCTCTCAAATTTATTCTTCTGCAAGATTAATGTTTCCAGTTGAATTAATTTATCACAGTTTTGAAAAAGAAGATCTGTTAAATCGTTCTTTAAAAAATTTAAGTATCTAAAGGGACTGTCAGATGAAGGACACAGCATATGTATCATCTCTGATTCAGTTATTGTCAAGGCTGCAATATTCATGTCTGCAAATATTTTGTATAGGTCATTCTGCGTGAAGTACAGATCTGTGATTATAACTTTCTTTATTGTCAATGCTTTCATAGAGGTACCTGAATAGTCGAAGTTATACCTTTCAATGTCCGACAATTGTGTTACACTGTTAATATTGAAGTATTCAATGGACGAGTGCCATATAGTCTGAAAAATGACAATAAGAGCTCTCCAGTCCACTGACACATTTGTCAGTGTCACATTTTGTAACCTGGAGCCTTGCCTGAAATTAGATAATAAAGCTTAGATAATAAATTTTTTTACATTGTCATTTGTGATTTCTGACAATGACAGACTTTCTGTAGTATTTTGTATCGCAACCCAGTCAAAATTAGCTTTGGACTGATGATTATTCATAAGCAGAAGTGGCAGGCTATTGACTTTTTTGTCAGAACCATCTTCTGGAAAATTGTTAGAAACAGATGTAAAGAGTTCATTTTCCACAGACAGGCTGACATGGTTCCAAAAAGTTAATACAAACAGACACTTGTAAAGAAAAAAGTTTCTGAGAGATGTCATTTTTTCTTTCACATTGGTTTCTAGTTCCTTGGAGATGCTCACTACTTTTCTTATCTGTCCATCTTAGTTCTAATCCTATAGCAAAACAAACAAAAATAAAAAACATTGTATCATTAAGTGGCTATGCAGGCTATCATACAGATTGATTTTTTAAGGCTCCAATTTCTCATGTCTCCCTTTGAGTCAAAAGGCAA
The DNA here is from genome assembly GCA_013397275.1 of Burhinus bistriatus. Lineage (NCBI taxonomy): Eukaryota > Metazoa > Chordata > Aves > Charadriiformes > Burhinidae > Burhinus > Burhinus bistriatus. The sequence goes on along the minus strand of VYXH01003537.1, from coordinate 154,155 downwards.
TAAAGGCATTCAGGAGAAGCATTCTTTATTAAGAGAACACCACTGAAATTTATATTGGGTATATATGCTGTATTTAATATATAATGAGTCTGTTTTTTATAAAACATGTCTGATTTTATAGGTGACTAAAATTTGCTGCATACTTACAGAATTACTGCTGTGATTCAATGTATTATGAAGGCTTCCCACAACAGTATAATACACTTTGATCAGAAAGTACAATATTTGAGGTCAGCACGGTCATCCTCTCCTCAGATTTTCTCTTGAAGGATATAAACTAGACACAGACTTTTTTTAAATGGACTTGTGACTATAAAACCTGGACTGAAACATACGATAGAGATTCAAAAGAGCGAATCAAAATCTGCATGTCTTTAGGTAGCTGAGATTGGTCATTAGTGGTTATTTCAACTGGGGACACTGGGGTGGGGGGTAGGATGTTCTATATTTATGCTATGGGAAAGTCCACAGAAGTTTGCTTCTTGTCTGGGCTTGAGCATCTCCTGAACTTAGACTCTGAAAGTGGGGTATCCCCATGCCTGATTTCTTAGGTGTACCCAGAGAACAGCAAACGCACACCGAAAATACTTGTATGCTATGCAAAAAAATACCAATTGTAGAACCTCTGTACACAAAATCTAGCCCTGATAGAAGGACACTGACCTCAAAAGTCTCTGTTGTGAGAGAGAGGCTTATTTAAACACAATTTAGAGAAAAATCATAACCGTGGCTTTGCTTTGATTTTCCCTCATGGAGGACACCTTTCCTTTCTGAATCTGGGAGTTTAGGGTAGCCAACTTCCCTTTGTTTAAGTCAGCCATTGTGAATATCGCCTTAAATCTTCTAGATATTGCCATAAATCCATTAGACGGCCTTTCTTAAAAAAGGAACTGGTAAAAACTTCGCTAGTATTTTTATATGTGTAAATCTTGATTTAAAGTTGTTTTCCAGTTTTCTGAAATCTTTTTGTTTCCTCAGAACATTCTTCCCCTCTTCCTCCTATTACTTTTAAATCGTAGTTGTCTCAAGCTTTCCATAATGCTTATTCATGATTGCACTGGCTTTCGACTTTCCCTTGATATCAAAATGGCTAAATTGAGAGTTTATATTTCTAGTGACTCTACAATGATTTCTAGTGACTCTACAATGAGACAGTAATAGCTATCACTTGTTGGACTAAAGCTACAACCTCAAGGACTACATCCTCTGTACCATTAACCATTCCACAAGCTTTCTTAGAATTACATTACTGGGTCTAAAATGTACATTCTCCTTGATCTAACACAACCTACAATATGAAATCTCAACAGTACAATAAAAAACAGTTCACTGACTTCTTCTTTTGTAAAGAATGCATGAAACTAGGCTTGGAAATCACCTAGAAATAGTGGGGCAACATGGCAAAACTTTTCCAGCCTTTTTCCAGATTTTCATTTGGAAAAATAATACGTAGTTTTACCATCATACCCCTCAAAAGGCATTTGGGCATGTGCAGAGAAGATAATCAGCATCCTCTATCCTGTTCTGACAATTCTTTGGGCAACACTACTAATGTGTATATATTCAAACAAAATATGTAGCTTCAAGAGAAATCTGGATAAAAAAAATCTACCTTCAAATCATTATTTCTTCTTAGGATGAAATTTCAGCAATGTCCAGGGACTAGATATGATTCTTCCACATGTGCTTAATTTTCTTTCTCATCCCTATATCCTGGCCTTCAGTCAAATTATTTATGAGTACTTTCAAACTTTCTTTAGAATATCCTACGAAGCAACAAAATTAACAACTGTTATAACACATGACCCGTGATTTGGGGACTAACAATGGAGAAAATATCCTTTCTAGTCATATCCTTTTTAATTCATAAGTATCCTCAAGTCTTCAAACTTTATAAAAAGAGCATTATCAAGATATAAGCAGAGAAGCAACCCAGTGGGGTAAGCAAACCAAGAGCATAGTGAGAAATTGTCCTGTTGTTTAAAGAGCAAGAAATCAGAATTGAGGTTTTAAGAGTTTTTCCAATATAAACTCAGTATAAACTGACTAAATTTTCATATAAGAAATGTACAGAATGCATTGAGCTATGATGGTTCACTATTAAAGCATGCGCTTCGCAAAGTTATCGGCATAATACAAACCTTTAATGTTAAAAATGTCTTTCATATGGATGAAACATATTATCAACTTAGACCCATTCCTGAACTGCAGAAAAACTACTTCCATTAAATTACTGTGACCCCCCCTAACTATGGCTGTAGTGCTAATACAGAGAGACTGCTATTTGGCCAGCTTCTTTGGATAAATTTACTGAACATAAGCAACTTTACTCTAATTTCTTACCCATACACTTGAAAGTACATCATACACTTGCTAATAACCCTCTATGGGAAACATGGTTCACTTTCAAATAAGATGCAGAATAGAGAACAGTTTTAGCTAACTAGCAACTGCATAAAATCAATAAAATGAAAAGTTTCTCACCAGAAATTCCGGCTCACCGAAAAAGCAGAAAATGTACTCAGGAAAAGACAAAAAGAAAACTTCCTGTAACCCTATCCTATTGTGTAACAATACTTAGGAACACCCAAATTTTTTATATAAATGTTTGCGCCACCTACTGACAGTTTATGAAATGGCATTTGCTTTCCTCCAGATGTCTTTTCCACGTATGTTACTGTAATTTCCCCATTATTTAATTATTATTTATATCTATTATTTATATATAATATATATTCATACGTGTTTTCATGTTTTGCAATAGATTAAGTAGGGGAAAAAAATCTTTTTACCAACTTTCTGTCTTCATCAAATTAATATGAAAATATGTAAGTACTTTTGAGCAAGTTTTACACTGCTATACCAATTTACTTGCCAAGTTCTTATCAAGGCTCATTTATAAAAGTACTGTTTGTCTTATTTTAATTTCCATTTAATAGAAATGGAAAAATAATTTCTCTCCTGCTCCAGCAGTGTTGTGATTGGGTTAAATAGTGGACATGGAAACAACGGGTGTGATCTTTTTTTCTTCTTTAATTAAAACAGAGCCGTGACGTTGGTACTGAAGGCCCAAACACTTGGATTATTGTCATGGCAAAGACATAAAACAGTCTCTCTTTATTTCTGTATAATGTTGGTCAGAAATTCCATCTTAGCTGAGATGTAAATTTGGAACTGCCACACTACGACCTACCTTTCTGAGTTAGCATACCGTAATGCATTCATGATTTAACATTTCAGTGATTCAGGAAGCAGAGGAAATAATCTTAAAAATTACTTTTTCACTTTAAAGCTTATTCTGTACTTTGTATTTAATTTCTCAGCTTCAAGTGAAAAGAGGTCATCCAAAAAAGGAAGGGAAAGATAGGACAGGTAGTAAGCAACGGAGTATAGATAGCTCGTATTCTCCACTGTTATGCCGATGAGCATGGTGCTACTCTATGATTCTATGATTTTTTTCTCCATTTCTGTCAATACAGACAAGAGTATTCACAACTGGTTTCCAAATGACACCTTATAATGTTGTTACATACAAACCTCACCATTGTCTGCCCTTAGCTGGAAAGATTTTGCTATCCATCCTCAGGATGAGATAAAATCCTAAAGTAAGCCCTTGCTTCTACCAAACATTCGTTCCTGCTTTGTAATATAATAGTTTAAATGCTTGAATATAACCTACATATTACTCTAATGAATACAGAACCAGACATACATTTGGTTAACAAGTAATAACTGCCATAAATTAGAGACTCTTATTCAAGAGTATCTCTTCAATTAAGTGACAGTATGAGCCATCCACTGCATAGTTTGAGTTCTCCAGTTCTGCCTACGTACTATAAAGATAGATAAAGCATATGTTAAACAAGAAAAATAAGCATATTACCATTAATTGCATGCCATTAGCCCTCAGATTTACCAGTGCAATCACTGGAAGAAGATGAATATATTCTTCAAATGTTATGCATATTCTGTGTTTTGTTAAAAGTAGCCAAATGTAGCTGTTTCCTTCCATCTTTTCTTTATATTTACTTATTTACTAAAAGGCATGAGGAAGATGACAACACTCAGAGTAATAACAAACTTCAGTGAAATCTGAGATGAGTAGAAGTGTTCAATCTCCATTATTTATTTATTCCAAAACCATATGCAATATTACCGTACTGAGAAAATACAAGTGAAATTAATTACTAGAAAAGTGGACGAAAATTAGAAAATGCAAGTGCTAAATTCAAGAAAGTAATTTAGGAACTTAGGAAACCAATACATCCTTATATCCCAATAGATGGACATACACATTTACACACTTACAATATTAGTTTCATCCTGAAGTGATAACTTCATATTAAAATAGTAATCAATACTGTCTTTCAGTTCTAAAACATGCATGGCCTTGTACAGAATCTGCAAAACTGACAGTGTAAGATCCACTTCATAGTCAAAATTACCATCCATCATGGGGAAAACCAATCTCCAGCTATTGAGCTTCATCTATCGTAATTCCTCTTCAGACGCTGCCATTACTCTTCCACAAGCTCCACTGAAAAGCAGAGAGAAACCCTTAGGGCCACTCTAGATTTCATTTTCAATAAATGCATTTTATCATTATTAAACTAACCTAACAGATGCTAGAACTACCAGCATGCCCCGATACTTAAATTATCATTGAAAAGCCTTAAAAATAAACTTATTTAGTGATACAAACATTTGTTCTGCTACTGCCTACCTTAAGGGGAAACTTCAGAGACTTTTGCCTAAGTGTGTAAGTCACGTAGCAGGATCTGTATTTGCGAAGCACGCTTCTGAGAACTAGGGCTTTATTTTGTGACCTCCTACAGCAGCTCTCCTCAGTGATTCACAACATGTATTATTTTGCATCCTGTGGCAACAGTATTTCTCTCTTCAGCAAAGGAAGATTAGTGATAGAAAAGGTGCTACGATGAACCATTGATCGGCCTTTTATCACAGTAAAAGGGCGTGCTTCACCTTAAAATGAAGCCGCAAGAAGAGGAAAGGGTATGAGGAATTAACCAGAGACAAGAACCACAGGTTGTTGGTCAAGAGCCTGCAATCCCCTTGTTCAACCACGTATGATTTCTTGCCTGGCTGCGGGCGCCCAGCCCTGACACTAACTTACTGGAAATACGTGTACGCGCCTCCCAGTTCCTTTTAGCGACGTTTCCTGTAAACACAGATATAACCGAGGTGCAAAGTGGCATCTGAAAAGCTAAATCTCAGTTGTTTAATTCCGCAACCCCACACCTGAGGAAGTGCTTAGCTGCAGCTCACTTTGAGGATTAAACTTTCTACCAAAAAAAGAAAAAGTAATTCTATGCCGACTCAGTGACTACACTCATTTATACTTAAAACGCCTCAGTATCAACGTTATCGCATCAGCGTTGTCAAATTTACCCTTTTTGCCGCCTCAGCGAGGACAGGGGGGCAGCCTCCCGCCCCCGACCACAGTGTCCGTCAGCCCGCGCCCCGCCGCCGAGAGGGGCCGCAGGGAGCTGGGGGCCGTGAGGGGCGATAATGGCCGCCGGGGCGGCTCTCCGCAGCCGGTCAGCGCGGCCGCTCCGGCCCGCAGCCTGGAGCGCGGGGGTGGCTCGACAGCGGCGCGGAGCAGCCCCTTCGCAACAGGCGGCCGCCTCAGAGAGACGGAGGCAGAGCGAGGGAAGACGAGCCAGCCCTCCCTCCTCCTTC
>VYXH01003537.1:76656-148255 GCA_013397275.1 Burhinus bistriatus | reverse complement strand
GCCTCCCCCCCCCGCTGCTGCCGACGTGGCGGGGCGGGGAAGGGGAAGGAGCAGGGGGCGCGCCGGCAAGGGGACTGCTGAGCGGTAAGGAGCACGGCGATTTCTTCTTTTTCTGCCGCTTTTGAAACTGGCTGCGGGCTCCTNCCGGCCCCTGAGGGGCGGCCGGTCCCGCCGGCCGCTGCCCGCCTCGGGGCGGCTGGTTGCTGCGGGCGGGGTGCTCGCCTGCCGCCCGGCCCGGGGCTGGGCTTGGCACCTCCCTCATGATTTACCTGTAGAGAGTAATTCCCTTTGGGCGGAGTTGTCCGAGTTGATTTAGATCAGTAGAGTCTCAGGGATGACCCCCGGGTCAAGCGTGGCTGCAGTTTCAGACAGGTGTGGTAGCTTGCTGTTACCTCCTTTGCTCCTGTAAGGAGGGTTTTAGCAGACAACTGCAGGCACCATGGTCCCCAAAGATGACCCAATCCTGCAAAACTTCATGTGCACCTCTGCGTGTCATCCTTTACAAATTGTACTGGTGTAGGGCATTTTCTTACCGACATCTCATCCCTGTGCAAAATTATGATGCGTGTGTGTATAGATTTTACAGGTTTTGGTAGAGGATCATCATATCTGATGGTGGAATTTGGTTTACAAATAGAAAAATTTTATTTAGGTGATGCTGCCCATCACACAGTGAGTACTGTTAAAACAATGTCAATATTGACCTACACTAATGCATTGTATAGTATTTGCTATATTTGTAATGGAGAACTGCAACTACTTGTGGCAAATGCAAAGATTCTGACTTGTAAATGCATGTTTTCTAAAGATAATTAAGTTACAGTGTAAGCTAAAGTAATATAAGTGACACCAACTGCTTATTTGTGTATTTATGTTTCTTATTCACTGATCCCAAATGCTATTCTTGGAACTGTTCAAGCAGCTGATCTACATTCAAGTCAGATAAACAGGCTGCTAAAGCCACAGATGAACATGATTCTAAAGACTTTAATAAAATATACTAATTTAAATACATGCTTCTTGGGCAGATTTCTCCTAAATCCCAGTTATATTTTGCTTTTTGCCTTTCGGTTTTTTTCACATTCTTCAGTCTCTCTTAGAACCTCAATCATTCCTAACAGGTACAAGGCTTTGAACCATATTTAAATAATATGGGAGTCAGTGAAAAGAACATCTACAGAGAGGACTGTGTGAGTTTATTTTATGCCATGCAACTCAACATATAGTCAAGAGCTTGCAATGACAACTCTGTCAAGGGTTATCTTCTGAGTAGAGTGCCAGGCATACTATTGTTGCCAACAAGTAAGTGGTAGTAATCACTGTACTGTAGTCCTTTTGGCCTCTGCCAGTGCTGCTCCTTAATCAGCTGCAGAACTTGCTCAGTGGCCGTTTCTTTCCCTTCCTGGATCCTCAGCCTGATGACTGTGCAGTGGTCTTTTTCTTCTAAAAAAAGAAAGTTACACTGGAAGATAAGAAGTAAATAAGAGAAGACTCTTTCGTAACTTAAAAAAAAAAATAAAATCAATAACTGCACCTCATGCAAGCTTAGCTTGGCTTCAAAATTGAAGTTTAATCATACACCTGGAGCTTTTAGGAGCAAGTGAGAAGCATTGCACTCCCCAAACAATAAGCCTTTGAGACAAGTGATGCAGAAACAGTGTGAGCAATGAATGCTTCCTGTCAGTGAAATGGCTGCACGGACCATGGCCTGTCATGTTCTCAAATTATGTCCCTTTTCCAACACAGAGATATCACCACGGTTTTAGTTACACTGTATTTGTCATCTGCCTCTCTATCAGTCAGCAGGCTATAGGAACCTATGTACGTGGAAATGATGAGAACAAGAGCAATAGCTGCTTGGCTATTGCAGCTCAGATTATCCTGCTCTCCAGCGGTCTTTCATACACATCTAATAGGGAACATAGGAATTAACCGTGTGGAAGCGCTTCTATTTGACTTCTCCAGACAAATGAACATCGTTTCTCCCCGACCAATTCATAATTTGAAAAACAATAAGCTGCTCTTCATACTTGAGTGAGATCCTGCAAGGTGAATAGAGTATTCAGAGTATCATTGTGGTATTGGTACCAGCATGATGCATGTGCTACAAGGCTCCATGCTTCAGGAGGCCTTACATCAAGGCTATGTTGTTTTTCAGTAATAGCTTATGGTAAATGCTGCGTATTTTATAGTCATTCAAATGTTTATGGAATCTGAAAGACTTTATTTATTTTCTATATTCAGAATTGAAAATGTCTGAAGACATATGTGATGGCATCCCATCTGAAGAAAAACCTGAAGTAATGGAAATGCCCAGCAATGAGGTACCACACCTCGTGGAAGCTGAGATCTTGCATGAGTCTTCACAAGATGAATGTGGACAGACCACACAGAGTGCTAGGAATGGACAGGAAGGAGACATATTTATTAATGAAAACCCTTTGACTGAAAAAATAATTGAAAGTCTGCCTTCCAGTGGAGAAGTGACTGAAGACATGCCCACTGAGTGTAATGAGACCGTAAGCCTTGATGCAGAACCTGAATCTGAAGAAACACTGCATGAGCAAAGCAGTCCAGTGAGTAATACTTTCTTTTCTATAAAAGCACTCCCCTCCCTGCTTTTTGAGGACAGAATTTTGTACAATGTACATGCTATTTTTCACAAAAACCTAGGGAATTACATACAGAGAGCCTGCATGGGAATAAAATAAGTCAAACTGCAACACTAAGCTTTTGGAAACTAGGAACAGTTGAATTTCTGTTTGCCAGAATGATACTAATTTGGTCTTTCTAGCCTGGCTGCAATAAAATGATACCAGAGCCTAAATCTTATTAAGAATGTAGTCCATTTTGTGTATATAAAATACTTCTGTGATTTTGTTATCTGTTTTTCTGTACAAATCTGCTCTGTTCAGTTCACAGAATGAACCTGGAAGAGGACAGAATTTAAGCTGCATGTGCAGCACTGAATCTTGTACTTGCTAATTCTTAAGTCATTGACTTTACAAAAAAACAATATATGTTTCACAACGCTCAGTGAAATGGCCAGTAGTTTTTCATTTGTTCTAGACCAGTAGTTTTTGATTTGTGATCCACATACCTTTGGGAGTCCTGTGAGTAATTGCAAGAACTTAATACAAGAAAACTAAGAAAACCAAGGCTTTTTTACTGTCTAGACAGCATCCAAATCCAATACACGTGACATAGCTGAAAATGTTCTCATCTCCGCTGAAAAAATTTCAGACATCCACAAATTGGAAAAGGTTAAACCACATTGTTTTAGTCCCTCCACCAGTGACAGGGACCTACCGTGAAGAGGTGACAGGGGATCTGTACACTGCATAATGCAGAGCTGTCTTGGGATACTTCAGCTTTTGGTTTTGAGTTGATTGTGTAAGGATGATATGATATGAGACTTTCTTGAGACAACAGTTTCTTAAGATGATTTAAATGATAATCGCTTAGTACCACACATTAATGTAAAAGGTGGGCAGCACCTTCTCTGGCCGTGTTTTTATTGAACTCAGTTGTTAGGAGTTCCCTGTGCACATCTACTGGGTTACACCTCTGAGGAGACTCAGGCAGAGAAGCCTCTAACTCTGGCTCCCACTAGAACTTGGGAAGGAGATGGGTTACTACCTCTCTGTAATAATAACCCTAACAAGCTTGTATGGCTTTATAGGATCAGGTGCCTGAAGAAATATTAGGACATCTGTAAAGACACCTCTGGAGTTTTAGGCGCTTTCAGGGATAGGTGATGTGAAGTAAGCTTCCCATTCTGCTTTCTTGTGTGCAGAAGCTTGCACTCCACACAATACCAAATCTAGCACTGGTCATAAGCGTTTAGGATCCTATTAAGAATCTGTTGCACTGTTAGGAATGAAAAGACCTTTAAAAATCTGTCCCTAGTGGCCAAACTGTGAACATAAAGGCAATATATAAATCAGTCAATATAATAAAGCTAGACGAGGGCATGTCTGCCCAGGGATACTATATGTGAAATAAGTTTTAGTTTAGTATGACACCAAATTCTTAACTAATTCTCCATATGGATGCTATTGTTTCACATTGAAGTTGTAGTCATGTGTTCACTGCACAGATGTGTGTACCGGTATTAGCACCTTCCCAACCAGATGTTACAGTTCTTCAGCTGGAAGTCACGCTCTGCAGTACAGCCTGCAGAACCCATTATGGGGCCTTTCAGTCAAAGCCTGCAAGGTTAGTTTAACCCACTACAGAAGGCTGTTCGAATTAGCCTATCTGACTTTGTATTCAAACAGCCAAAATGATCAGTATCACAGACATCAGAGTGAGGTTAATGACCTTGGTTTCTTCCTGGGGGAAGAAAGGGTGAGGTGAGAACGGTAACAACCCTGCAGTGCCATAAGAATGACACCTTTCATGCAAGGACTACTTTATACAAAAGCTTAAGCATCTATCAGAGGAGCTGGCGGCAAAGCTTTTGTCAGTCATCGTTCTGGGCTATTTCTCTGTATCTTCTGTTTCTTGAGAATCATTCTTCAGAAGGCATCACCATGATTAGGGAAGCCAAGTATTATATTACGATGTGCCTGTTTTCAGATTGTATATCCTGGTAAGCAATGACACAGTCATTTTTGCTGGTATCATAATTTATTAAATGCCAGACTTTGTTGCCTGACAGGTTCTTTGTGTTTCCTCCTGCCTTTGGAAAGCATGAATTTTAGACAGTGGAGTAATATTTTTGTTCCTATAGGCCACAGACTCCTCATCTAAAGCAAGTAGATGGGGAGCTTGGGGTACCTGGGGAAAGTCTCTCCTGTCATCAGCTTCTGCCACAGTGGGTAAGTGTTCAACCAGTAAAGTACATGGAAACAAATCGTAATTTTAATGTGTTGTTAGACATATTAATGTTACCTGTTAAAGATTCATAGACAGTTTTGTTCTGATATGCTTGGCAATCATGATTTTTTTTTAACAGGAGGAAGGACCTTCCTAAACTGTCAAAGCACATAAATATTTCTTCAGCTCAGATTATGAACAAGGCACTAGGCTTGTTTGTAAAGTTAGTGAATTACCTCATTGTGGCTTCTTCACAGAAAGGATACATAATCTGATACAATTACTATCAGCCAAAGACTTATGGTTTTTGAAGTCAAAGCACTCCAACCCAGATTCATGCACATACATGTTTGTGGTTTATACACCATGACTTCTATCTGTACAACATGAATTCACTTCTTGTAAATCATTCCAGCTTTCATTGACACCCAGTGAAACTGTTAAGCTATCACACCAGACTTCAGAGAGTAGAACAACATACTGAAACATGGACTCCATAATCCATCTCCCTATAGTCTCATTTCTGATAGTATGTCAGTACATTATGTCCTTGTGAAGACTTTAGGTAAACTTAATCATTACACATTGAAAACTTTCACAGACAAAAAGTGAAGCATGCAAATACCTAGTTACCAGTGGGAAATCATTTCTCACAAAACAGCTACTAAACTGTTAACTAATCAGTTCTCATAGAGGATCCACAAAACACCTTCAAAAGATGAACCTAGGAATTAAAATTAATTACTAGTGACTAAAAATAATGGAGTCAACAAAGATACTGGTTTTATAATCCCATGTAAGGCTAAATGATTCTCCGCCTTATCCTCCTCTGTTCCATGGGCAATAACTTATTTCCATCTATTTCTCAGAGAAGGAGGGACCTTCCCCTATCCTCTCTTTTTTTCAGTAACGCCCACAATCAAGGGTTCATAACTACCTTTTCTTTCAGACAGTTAAACCTTAAATTTTAGCACTTCTCTTTCAGACTTGAGGAAGGGCCTCTGCGTCAAGAATTTTGCCCATTTTTTTTCCTAACACTGTTAGTAGATCTAGTAAAGGGTACTGCTTTCACAGATTTAGAATCGTAGAATCATAGAATCATCTATGTTGGAAGGGACCTTTAAGATCATTGAGTCCAACCATTAACCTAACACTGCTGAAACCACCACTAAACCATGTCCCTAAGCACCATATCTACTCATCTTTTAAGAACCTTCAGGGAAGGAGGTACTTCCATGAGCCTTGCCTCTCTTACATTCTCAGACCATCATAACAACAGCATTCTGAAAAGAACTTGGCTTAGCATAAATAACTGAAGAAGAAAATTTATGTGCATAAAAGTAATTTTACTGTTGATCAGTTGGAATTGTAATGCTGATGAATTCTTCAGTTCATTTTTATAGTTGCAGTGATGGGTGTCTTGGAACAGAGCTCTTTCATGTCATTCGGTTTTTACCTGTGAGATAGTCATATTTATATTCTGCTTAGCTTTTGCAATAAATAGTATTCCATCAAATAGATATTCTATTGTTGTTTGTGAGTAACAAGATTATTTGTTACAAAACAGTCTTCTGTTGCTTAGAAGTCTTGGCCTCACTGAGCAATCAGTTTAGTGTCGCAAAGTGTATACATTTTCTGTGGGGCAGTATGGCCACAGATATTTTCTTGTGCAACTGATGTGAGCTTGCCTGAAAATGATGAATGCTGTTGGAAGAAGTCTGGGAGACAAACAAGAATGTGTGTTGTATCCCTTCTTAGTAAACATGACATACCTTTTTACACCAGTTTGTTGCTTTTTTCTATAAAACCTGCCACCAGCATTGTATCTCTGGGGATTTCCATGGACTTTTTAATGATATGATGTCATTTTTATAGAGGCCATACAACATCTTGGTTCATATACATTAAAAATTCATTCTTAATTGATACTGACTTCTTAACATACTGACTATATGAGCGTCGTGACTATCTTCACAGAGTGTAAATAAGCGAACAAGTTTGTTGTCTAGGGAGCCTGACTTGATAAGGTTGTGTGATGTTGTCTATTTTGAATAGGCATATCATCACCATGTACATACAGTTTTAGAATTAGTATTATTTAAAAATGAGCAGAGTTGGAACAGGTTAAGTTGCCTAGGCATAGGAGCATCCACATGCAGAAAAGGAAAAAGAAAATTTTAAAATAATTTTAATTTTATGTGAGAATGGTTGCACTATGTCACACTGAAGGCCCATCTACTATCTAGTTTTTGACAGTGACCAAGAGCAATTGGGAAAGATGTATGTCAAGCAGCACTTCCCTTGTTTTCTCTTCCCATTTCCTGGAATCTACAACTTAGGCTTCCTGACCCTGGGGTCAGGGTAGGGTTGAGTTCCCATATTACTATCTAATAATTTTGGATCTAACTTTTCTCTGTAAATTTATGAAATAAAACAGACTTTGAATTAAGCGGAAATCAAGTGTACATTCTTCCATCCCGTAGTCAGGTATTTCCTCTGTGTTTTTTCCTTATATTTTATCCTGAGTCTGATATTGGATCCTAAATCTTTAGGGCAACATTTAAATTTATTTTCTGTGACATTATAACTGGGGATGCAAAATCAAACATTGATTTACTGAACCCAAGGTAACTTGGAAGACCACACAGATAAGCTTAGATTTGTTCCAGGAAATCAATGCAGCAGGTAATAGTCTATATTCCTGATATAGAGGGCTTATTTCCTAGTTGTTTATTATGGAAATTCATGCTTGATCCTTTGGAGTATTTACTGTCTGTCACTGTCATAGACAGGATCTGGGACTGCGTATATCATATATCCGCCTCAGTATGATAATTCCTAAAGAGAGACAGAGGGAGAAAAAAAATAAAAGGTATTAGGAATTTCGATAAGCTTTCTTCTTTTTATTAAATATTTATTATTCCCCTTCAAGTTACTCCATTTAATATCTGAGCAGTTCAACCAATGCTTCATCTCCTATTCTACATCAGAAAATAGGTTTCCCATGATCCAGTTCATTTTAATGCTGCTTATTCCTTCAGTGTAGCAAATGGTATAAGTAAAGCTGCTTTCTTGGAGTTAGACTTACCAGGAACACCTTCAGTGTGTGATTTTTCTATTGCTCTGTCGTTATCTTTGTACAACACAGCTGCTTGTCTGGTTAAGTATGACAAATATTTACTATTCCTTATATTTTTCTTCAAAATTGTACTCTGTAAAAATAGCAGAAAAAGTTTGAGGTGGACTAGATAACATCTTAAAGGCCTAACCAAATACATTCAGCTTTTGACAAATGAACAGCCAAGGTTGGAAGGGACCTCCAAAGATCATCTAGTCCAGGCTTTTGTAGGAAAGGACGCCTAGATGAGATTATCTAGCACTTTGTTCAGTCACGTCTTGAAAACCCCCAGTGATGGGGACTCTACCACATCCCTGGGGGAATTGTTCCAGTGAATGATTGTTCTTACTGTAAAAAATTTCTTTCCTACATTGTTTTTTCTTTATGACTCATCTGAAATGGTTGTTCCAAGGATCTCGGTTTCATTATCCTTCAAACCCTGATTTAGAGCTCCCAAACAGATCAGCATTTTTACTGCATGGCTATGGTTTGTTTAGCATAGCTGATTTTAGTTTCTAATAATAAGGTAGTGTCCATATAATTTATATCTTTAATTAACTGTGCACATATAGCCAGTGATTGTTTTGGTGATGGTTTTTGTATTCTAAATAAAATGTCTATTGTCTTTGAACTGATTTTGACCAAGGTCCCTGCCACAAGGCAGACGTCATACCCCTCTACACAACAGAATCTGTAATGCCTTTGGGTTAGTAGCAGTCACTGCCTGAATCATGCTTAGTGTCTGACACTAGATGTCACACTAAGAAAATTATTGAGTCTGCCTCATTAATGAGGTGAAGAGTTTTCTTTTGTTTTTAAAAGGTGCAAGAAGTTTGGTTTCCCCCCTCGTGGAAGCACAGTGGAGTAGATCCACAGAAATAGTTGCTGGTATGATGAGATGGGAGAGGTAGGCTTACTGTGATCTGGAGACACAACTTCTTGTACTTATTGTCACCATTTTACCCTCTTTCTTTTAAAGTGTATTTTTTAGTAAATCGACAATTACACCATCCAGTGTTTTAGTAACGGTGTTAACACTCTGCTCTAACAGTGGATTCCCATTGCAGCTAAGCCAAACTAATGGCCAGCAGCCACTGAAATGTGCAGTCCTGCACCTCTTTTTTTCCTTGCCTGTTTCTTCCTCCTCCCCGTGCCAGCGCTCATGTTCCTCTGAGCTCCTGGTAATCCAGTTCAGGAAGCTAAGCTGACATCAGAATAACTCTAGAGGAAAGAAAAATCCATTTTCTGCCTTTTTAGTTCCTTGCACCAACTCACTGAGGTAAGTGCCAGGGCAAGCAGAAAGGACAAATATGGACCATGGAAGGAGCAGAACCTCCCATCCGAGCACCAAGAAGCCATTAGGTCAGCTTGGCTGTAACAGTAAACCTTTTATCTAAAGGGCTTAAGTGAGGCAAAATATATTCTCAGTCTGTACTTGAATCTTGTGACTTCCGTTTTTACAAACAGCTTGTATGCTTGAAAGCTTGCCTGTTCATTTCTTTTTTTTTTTCCTCCAACTAAGCTACCTGCTAGCTTAATGAAAGTTACTACCTTCTCCTACAAGCCTTGCCTTTCATATGCTGTTTTGTATGGATGAATTATAGTGATCATAAGGTGCTTAAATTATGGTGCTCAACAAGCTGCATTTCCAAGCAAAGTCTGTTTCTCTATCCTGCTGTATGCATGTGCTGCCCTCCATGTAAGTGTGGGTTTTTTTACCTCTAGTGCCCTTGATAAGACTAACATCTTTCAATACCTCTTACACAATAAAAGCAAGAAAAAATAGAAGCCAGCTACGTAATTTACATGGTCTCTGAAATTCGTATTATAAGGCTGCTTAATGTATTTCTCTCATGCATTGCTTGTAATTGATATTCTGTGATCTTGATTATTTTGTGCTCGTGTATATTCCTCATCTACTTACCTAGTAGAATGGCACACGGAAATACCAGACACCCATATACCTTGGTATGCTGAAAAACTTTTCTTGTCACTCTGTATGACAGAATGAAATGTCACTTGTGATGTCACTGTTTTCATGAGCTTGGATATTATTACACATGGGTATGTGTAATAATCTGCATTGCATATCTTAAATTGAAGTCTGTGTAGAACGGAAATGCGAATGCCTCAGATAATGTGAAACTGAAGTATTGAAATGATGTGAATATCTTTTCCATTCTCTACAGATTTTATTACCCTGTTGTGAAATA
The DNA here is from genome assembly GCA_013397275.1 of Burhinus bistriatus. Taxonomy (NCBI): domain Eukaryota; kingdom Metazoa; phylum Chordata; class Aves; order Charadriiformes; family Burhinidae; genus Burhinus; species Burhinus bistriatus. The sequence continues at coordinate 138,103 of VYXH01003537.1, read as the reverse complement.
AAGAATGACATTAAAAAAACCCAAAGGCTGGATATTATGATTATACCTATGTAGTCATAAAAAGGCCAGTAATCTCTTCAGAAGACCTTTTTTTTTTTTTCCCACTGCATAAATTCAGCTGATTAAAGGAAAACTGGTTTGTGCCTGAAATCAAATGGTGGTCACAACTGTTTCGTAAATAACACGACAGTTACTCTAGCAGCAAACCCCTTTTTCACAGTTCCTCCTTTTTAAGAATACTGAATGGAAGTGTCAGATGGGAGGAATTGTGGGCATGCTTTTGGGGATGGCAGTCCTGTTTTTTTTCTTTGTATCTTTTAACATGGGCTTATGATCTAGAAGAGCTTGAGAACCAATGATCTGTTATAGCAGCCTTTATGCCTATTGCTATTATTAAAACCTTTACCATTGCAATAAGGAGATCTGAAACTAGTTTAATTTACTAGCTTAATTGAAGTTATTCCTGATTTACAGGCTGGATAGTGTAGATATTATCAGAATCTAGCCTGTGTTTTTGTTCTAATGACAAGGAAGAGAATTTTTGTAAAGCCTTGAGAGAATGGAGTGCTGATAGGATAGCCTCAAAGTGAGCACAATGGGGTCCCACTTTTTTAGTGTACAAAAGCAGCACAGCTGGCTTTATCCATATACCTGTACTTCGTATAGATGAGTGATTCCCCCCCCCCAGCCTTCTTCAGGTTCCTCAGTGGCTCAGTCAGTGTCAGATGGCCTCGATCTTCATCTTTAGCTTGAAGCAGCTGAAGCTTCATTCATATTACTAGACTGAATTTTGATCAGTTGTTCATCAGAAATGTCCCCATGGTGCACCACAGGTGACAAAGACTGAGTGGTAGCCAGGGACAAAATCTCAAACCCACCATCCCGATCTGTACCACTGAAGCAGGGAGTCCAGTTGCCTGGGAGTGCTAGATTGACGAGGGACAGCGATTCCTACAGAGAATGGTTTAGATTTCAGATGTGCTCAGTTCCACTCCAGATGTGTCTGTCTGCTTCTTTCAGCTCTGCAGGGAATCCAAAGCTACTAAGCTGGGAGGTGGAAGATAAGAGTGCCTAAAGTGAAGTCGGATGTTTCTGACTAAAGCATACGTGAGCGCTGTGATCTGGCCTCGGGCAGATCCGGCAAACTCAACGGCAGGCCACGTTTTTAGGCACTGCTTGCAAAGCCGTCCTTTTCAAATGAAAGATTCCCCCTAGCAAGATAAACAACAGTATTCTGCTGAAATAGCCAGGCAACAGAAAGAAAATAAATCATGTAGGGAAGAAAAACAAAAGCACCAACTCAGGGAAAAAAGCGTGATTTCTTCAAAAAGCAAGCAGTTAACAATACTCATTGCATAGTTTTTCTGTCTCTGCTGTTACAGATGAGTAAATGGAGGCATCTGAGGTGTTCCCAAGTTTACAATATCAGCTCAGTTGCATTACCACACCCACCGTAACAAAACCAGCGCACCTTTATCTCTAAAATGTAGGCTCATCTCCTAAAGCCTCTTTTATTTCTGTGCCTCTTGAAATTACAAGTAATAATTTTCATTTCCAAAAACAACGTGCTTTTCTGCCATTTTGTGCATGTATGTGTATCTAACAGTGCTGACTTGCTTCAGTTGTGGTCTTCTGATCTCATCTGGTTTTGTTGTTGTAGTCAAACATACATGCCAAACAGCTTAGTTCAGCAAAACCACTCCTAGGTGACCTGAAATATTTTCTTATCATTCTAGTGCATGTAACCACAGCCCTGAAAATGCTGCCTTTTATAAGTCTGTAAATATCAGTACAGGAACTGTGTGCCTTCTTTTTTTGGCAGTATAAACTTGTCTGCAAAACTATGAGAACCAAATTACAGAATATTTAAAAAAAAAAAAAAATTGGATTCAGAAAAAAACCTGGAAAATTAATGTGAAAAATTAGAACTTTTGCACATGGTTAAAGGGAAATTTTCGCTTAATGGTTGTAGTTAATGTTTTGTATAACTACAGGACAATAATATTTTGTTAGCAAGTCAAGTCCTTAAGAAAAATGTAAGTCAGTGGAAAGACTAGAACTCCTTTGCTCATTTAAAAAGTCATGAGCAGGAGAAATGGAAAGGAATGTGACATGGAGTATCTATTACATTAGTTTAAAAGCACAACTAATGTTATTTAAGTGAGTCCCAGGAATTTGGAGAGTAAATAAATGACTCCAGAATCTATTCATGCTAATATTTTCATTGAACCAATTATAATGGGTAGGAGATTGAGATTAGATAAAGTAGTACGCTGCTCTCCAGTATCTGCATTAGAACAGATTTTGCAAAAGGCAAGTTATCCAGCAATGACTTAAATATCTGTGGTGCATAACCTAGTATGTCCTTTACAGTTGGACATACTGCTACATTTTGTAAGAGATGAGATAAAATAGGCAAAGGTCATATTTTCTTTAGACAGATAAAAGTATTTACCTGCCTAGTCTGTCTGTTTCATTGTAAAACATCAGGACTGCATGCAGCTTATGCTGTCATACAGAAAATTACTTGTTTCTGCTCATCTGTTCCTTAGGGGACATCTGTCCTTTGTGTTTACCTTCATACACTCCAGTTTTCTTGTATGTGATCTTTCAGTGGTGCTGCTTCACATATGTTTTCTAGAATATATTTATTACTGAATTCATAGAGCACCTGATGTGCAACCCATCTGGAAATCATAGAATCATAAATCTAAGCTTTCCTTCTTCTGACTCCATTTCAAATGGTTTTGCTGCATCTTTCTTTAATCAGATGTTCAAAAGTGTATTTGTATGACTACACGCACATATATGTATATGTATGTGTATATTCAGAACAATGCAGAGCACTGGCAAATGATAGGCTATTTTGCTGTAGTTAATATAACTCAGAAAAAGTACTTTGAACTTTTCTAATAGTGCACACAATTGTGGGAAAGTATGGACAACATTTAATGAATTGTTATGCTCGACTTCATGTCTTACATGTCTGGATATCTGCCTGAGCATCTGTATTAACAGCTTTTCTGAAATAATTTATCTATTTACAGTTCAGTTTAAGGTAACAAAGCAAAGAAGTATGAAATTGTCATTAATACTTCTCATAAGTAGTTAGGCAGGTAGTTAAAGCACTCTGTGTTGTCCTACTACTAGAAGTGGTCAGCTTTACGTCAGATGCAGTAACAGTGTACTGTGCAAGAAAAAATAAAATAGGGTCACTGAAGCCATTTCATTTTGTGTTGGAAAGAAATATTGCTTGCCTGGTTGGTTGTTTACTTACTGTATCTCAGCTGATGTGCAGAAACTTCCAGCTGAGGAAGATGTTCTAGCTGGATCATTTGTAATGAGAGAAGCATATCATGAACATACTTATGGATATATCCAGAAGCAGAATAGGCAGACAATTTGAGGCTAGTCTTCTTTTAAGGGCAGCGTTTTTCAACTACAGCTAATGGAAATTAGGAAGCTACTGCCTCCTTTTGCTGGCGACCAGGCAATCCCATCCTATCCTATAGCAGGGTATTACCAGTTCATGTGATCTGCTAGTGTTAGTAAACTCTGTGTAGAAAAGCAGCAAAGCAATCCTGTTCTGTCAAAATTATTCAGATAAAAACGCTAATAACATATATTATTTACATTAAACTAGACCATTTTAATAGAACAGAGAGTTAGGGAGTCGCTTTGTATGCATCAGGTAAAGGTGGTAAAATCTCTGTAGATCAGCTACCACTGGAACAATAATTCTGTCTGTGTCATCTGAGACCAATAGACTTTACAAAGTGTATTTTAAAAGCAGCTTTGAGGATAGACACTTTAGAATTTGACTTCAAATGAGCAACTGAGGAGCTTAAATCCTGAAATAACTCTGAGGACCTGTGTCAGTATTCCTAAAATGCTTACCTAACATTACACCTATGCAGCAGACTGAAGAACGGTGTCGTTACCTCAGCCCTGCAGTCACCCACAGTCCATTAATTGTGGGTTAATTGTTCTAGACTTCTGAAAACTAGATGAGGCCAAACCCTATGGTATTAGGAGGACCATCAATTTCTGTTTAAACTGATGGTAATAGAACATTTAGCATTTTGAAAAGCAGGGAGCTAAGTTTAACATGTGCCGCTGAAACAAGTTTTACATTTCAGATCCAGAGTAATTGGTATTATATTTCAGCTTTATAATTCTTGGTCAGTTAATATACTGGATATAGTAGAATAAGTGAGTTATTAACCTAGAAAAAAATTAAGCAATTGAGGTAAGCTTAATAGTTATTCTGATTGTCATAATTCGTGGAGTATAAGAATACTATGCACTGTTAGTAATAAGTTTTCAAATCATACAATCTAAACTAGGCTTCTGCTGCAGGTCATGGGATAACAGCAGTAAAGGAAAAAGCAGGAACTACCCTAGGAATTCATAACACAAGTTCAGCATCTTTGGAAACAGCAGACCCTCCTGCGTCTGAAACACCAGTTACACGTAAGTCCAAGTTCACTGAAATTGGACAAAAATCTTTGATGCTTCCAAATTAGTTCAATGTACAAAATTTTAACATTTTGATCACAGAATCCAGTTTACTGTAATTTGTCACTTGAAAGTATGCTGTGGCTTGCTTTTTTTCTTTTGTTCGAAGTAGAAGATTCTCTGGACGAAAGGTCTTCTGAGAACATTCCTTCTTCTCCTTCGTCTGGATCTCGTGGCATGTTGTCAGCTATCACTAATGCTGTACAGAACACAGTGAGTCATTTTAGCAGGCATCTCTGCTCTAGTTATTCCTCATCATTTTTAAGTGCAATTTCACTGTAGGTCACATTTAACAAGTAGAGTGTGTTAAGTTGTAGGTCTTTGTAAAAACAATTCTGTCGTAAGTCTCTTTAGAGTCTCTTCCATGACAAAATAACTGTATCAAATTTAAAAAAAAAAAAGTCAAAAAAGTCAAACGCAACTAATTCAGTTACTACTTTGGCACTAGTTTCAGTGAAAAATATGGTTTTCTCCTAAACGGTATAGAATTCTGCAAGTTCTTGGGAAATCTTTTTCATGGTTGTGGCACCATCATCTAATTTTATTTTTTTTTTGCAGTTAAGTCCTTCCAGAGGAAGAATGATAAAATTTGTTATTACTTTTGAAGGCAGATAAAATAAGAAAATACTCCATTTGCTTATTTTAAGGCTTTTACTAAACTCTGTATTGTTAGTCCCTGGCCCTTGTCTTCACCTCTCTGTCTAGTCTGTCATTGTGTATGAGCCTTCCCAGAAAGTGATCTGATTGCAGACTCAGTGAGGCAAAATCTTTTGTCCACGGTTCTTTCCTATGACACTTTCCATATATTTTCTCTGTGTTGCACTTCATCCTTTTCTGCTTTTCTGTTTCAGCTTTTGCAAAATCCTGTATCATACTGTTTCCAAATCAATTTTTGCATCATCTTCTTCCCCAACATTTTGTACAGACTATTACCATAGCAAATATTTTCCTCTGAGCTTTTCAGTATGGTGTTTCCCTTGAAATTGGAAGAGACTTTAAGCATCGGCTAAAAAAGCATAGGAGACTAACTCCCTGTGTAGTCTTATAGGAGACTAACTCCCCATGAGCGTGTTTTATGAAGTGGCAGCTATTTTTTAGTGCATATCCAGTTCACTCTGAGTCCCTCATCACTCTAATATCAAAGATTTTGGGAGCAGAGGGAGATTCTTGTAGACTGTTCCTAAGACACTTGCTACAGAATCTGGAGCATTGTAGGGCTCGTGAGAGCTGGACACCAGTAAGATTATCTGAGCATTGTATAAGATTTTCAAATAAGAGAAATGTGCTCTTATGCAAACCTAGAGAGGCTGCCATACCACAGTGATGAATGTCGCCAAACAAAAAGAATAACTTAAGGTCTCGGTAAGTTGCCTATAATGCCATTTGAGACTTTGGTAGGGTTTTCCATTATATATCAGGTTGCATCAACATGTGAATATCTGACAGATGCATAATCCAGACTGAAATGGAAATCTTTAGCCAAGGAAAATTCTTCAGTATACAAGAAAAATTGTGAGTAAGGGCTAATCCTAATACAAAGGCACAGGAAAAACAACTGTATTTCGACAAACAGTTAGAGAGTCATCACAAGTGTCAACATTTTAGGAATCAGTTAGGTAAGGCAGAGTCAACCTGTTCATGATAGACTTTCACTCTGTATTATTCATATCTAAAATATGTTCCCATGGACTAGATGCCACTTTGGATGAAATTAAAGTGGTATTATTAATAATTTTTTATTGGCAACAGGTGTTACATTTCCTCCGGTGTGAGTCTTTTAATTAACTATAAATATCTGCATAGTTCATTTTTTTCTTTTTGAAAATATATTCAGAACAAACTAATATAATTTTATAAATGTATCAATCCTATTGTTAGTTAAAGCATAGAAAATCTAGGGACCTGAATGTTCTAAGATGGTGTTGGCAAAAGCAATACTCTTTACAGTTCATATTAGCATAAAGTGGAAAGAAAATAACCACACTGCATTATTTTATACAGGGGAAAAGTGTATTATCCGGAGGCTTAGATGCTTTGGAATTTATTGGGAAGACAACCATGAATGTCCTTGCAGAAAGCGATCCTGGATTTAAGAGAACCAAAACACTGATGGCAAGAACAGTTTCTCTGTCTCAGGTTGGATTTATTTAAATACAGTCAATGCAGTTTCAGAGTCTTGTTCTGGAATTCCAGATGCCTCAGGGGGAGGCTTTATTTATTGCAGTAGATGTTGGCTAGGCTTATGGAACTAAATATTGTGCTTTGTATTTGCTCCACTTTCTTTTTCTTCACAGAAACACAAAAGATAATATAAAATCATCTTTTCTGCATAATCACATGTTCAGTAGCTGATTTTAATAAGATAGTATATGTGGTGATAAATCATTACACTCTGGAGACAAAATCAAATTGTTGGTGTGTTTGTAACAGCTGTAGATAGATGTCTTCCAGCATAAACATCACTATACTACTTTCCTTGGAAATGAGTAATACTCGAATACAACATACGTTTCATTAGGAATTAAAACTGTGAAAAGTTATGTCTTAATGTCTATCTAAACTAATGGTACCCTTACACAGTCATGACTCGTATGTTTAAAAGTTCAGAGACATAAAAACAGAACAGAAGTATAAGTGGTGTCAGTACAAAATTATTTTAGCTCTCCAGACACTGAGAGGTGGGAGGCTGTGGAAATCAATAAACATTGAAAAAAACCTTTAATATTACTACATTTTTACTTCCTTGTAGAGAGGGGTAAGGTATTTTTGTTTTAATGAGATGGTCATCGTAAGCGTAAACAGACTGATACTGTTGTAGTAGGCCAGAAGCAAGTAACTCTTGTTAAGGCCCACAGGGTTAAAATGAGCTTTTGAGAATACCTTCCTAAAAAATATGCATGAATTCACACATAAAATCTAAGGCAGAAAGTGACATAAATCAGTTCTCATGAGTCGCATAACACAGCACTTCCTTTTTGGTGATTGGTATGTAAAATTTTGTGAGTGATCTTTTGAAGGTGGAGACTGAAAAATCTGCCATCAAAAGTTTTTTGTAACAAATGAATAACTGAAGACAGAATCATAGAACTTTTGAATGATACAATAGTGTAAGTGGCGAGAGTTCACCTGTATTCAGAGGCTTAAATGTGGCTTAAGATGCAGTTCAGATGTGTTTACCAGCTTTACTGTAGCAAATTCATACAAGAGGCCATTCCTTCCTGGGAATAGAAGGAAGGAATAGAAGATCCTACTCTATACGCTATTCTCTCCTTCTTGTACACTAATAGAAGTGTATAAGAAGATCACCCCAAAATATCCCCAAGTAGATGGAGTATAGTTCTTTGGTAGAAGTCATACCTTATTAGGCTAATCTCCTTTGTTAGCCCTGCTGCCACATAAAACTGACTGGAGTATCTGCTAAAAATATGTTATAGGAAACATTTATGTAGGTACATTATTTATGCAAGTAGGAAGGTAGGTCCTGAAAATAATATTCTCCCCATTTTGTGGTCTGTAGAATGGATTGCATGACTTTTTAAGGCTGTGTATGAAATAGTTCTTTTTATTTTTCTTTCATTGTAATTGGTGGCTGAATTTATTATATGATATCAATAGCCGACATTGCTTTTGAGAACATAAGCAAGATTATTTGTTTGTTCACTGTTCTTTTAAAAAAGATGGTTAGCAATTACCATTGGGAAAACCACACTTAGAATACTACTTAAATATTTTATTAAAGAAGTTTATCAAAGAAGAAGTTAGATATTTCAGCTCTAAAATTTCAGCTCTGCAGGTGTGATATAGTCCCAAATTTTATTACTACTTCCCAGAGAAGCAGAAGGTAATAAAACCTGTCATAGCTACAGCACTACCAATAAAACAACAGGAATTATGTATATTTTTGCAGCTGTTGCGAGAAGCTAAAGAGAAAGAGAAACAGAGGCGAGCCCAGCAAGTTACAGTTGAAAGAACAGCACATTATGGACTACTTTTTGATGAGTTCCAGGGTTTGTCTCATCTTGAAGCTCTGGAAATCCTGTCAAATGAAAGTGAAGCCCAGGTACAGTATGCAGACAGCATAAATCAAAATAATGGTTGGTAAAAAATCGTTCTTTACATTTATTTCACTCTGCAGGTGCATGTGAAATGAACAGTAAGTTTTTCATCAACTTCAGAGAAAGCTGGATTGGTCCCACGGGCCAGTCCTGGGCTTCAGGAAAACAGTGTCAATACATGTAAAATTTAACTCCAAGATTAACTCAAAACAAACAACTCCACAACTGAAAGTTATTTTTGTTAGGACCGTGTCCAGAGAAGGGCAACAAAACTGGTGAGGCGTCTGGGGGACAAGTCTTACGAGGAACGACTGAGAGAACTGGGGCTGTTTAGCCTGGAGAAGAGGCTACCTGAAAGGAGGCTGGAGAGAGATGGGGACTGACCTCTTCTCCCTAGCAACAAGTGATAGGACGAGAGGAAATGCGTTCAAGTTAAGCCAGGCGAGGTTTAGGTTGGATATTAGGAAAAATTTTTTCACTGAAAGGGTTATCCAACATTGGAATAGGCTGCCCAGGGAGGTGGTGGATTCGCCGTCCCTGGAGGTGTTTAAAAAAAGGGTAGACGTTGTACTTGGGGATATGGTTTAGAAGTGGTTTTGTCAGGTTAGGTTAATGGTTGAACTTGATGATCTTAAAGGTCCCTTCCAACCTTAACAATTCTATGATTCTATGATCAGCTTATGACACTGTGCAGATGTATTTTCAGAATTTGCAAGGAAGTTGATGTCTTTTGGTTTTGTATCAGGCACTGATACTTACATTCAGGAATTCCAGACCTACTACACCTAGAGGCTAGTGCGTTAAAATGAATTCCAGATTACTTACTGAATTCCTATGTCTTCTTTATTGTGTTAGGTTTTAACCTTACATAAAACTACTCTAAGATATCATTACTGGAAGTATACAAATGCTATATGTCTCTCTGAAGAATGTGCTTAAGTTACTAAGGCCTATATAATAAATGTATTTTTGAATTTCAGCCGTCAGTAGATCTCTGACAGGAGACTAATAGAACTTTGTTAGATTCCCAGCAATGGTATTTTGTAGTGGAACAGTTTTCTGAATGAATTTCTTAAAATACATGTTTTTTTCTTTTTTTTGTTTTAGTAATTAGCACTCCTTGCCCTCTGGGTTATTTTTAATAAAAAAAACCCCAACCTTTTTTAAAAAATGTTTTATTTACTGTCACAAATAATAGAAGCTTATTTTAATAACAGCTAGGTACATACTGTCCGTGATGTTTTTGGTTTTTGCGCTTATGTCTAAATGCAAAATTATAAATTCAAAACGTACATGTAGAACAAGCCTAGGTTAATTGCATGTGTCAACACTATCTTTCTTTTACATTTAAATACCACAAGGTAAGGAAGACTTCTACAGGTTGTTGCCATGAGGTTTCTGATGTGCTTCCTGTTATGTCCTAGATAACCCCTGGTTCATAGTCCTAGTCACTCCAACAGGATTGAATGCAACTGTCTGGGTCAACAAGTCCAATTCCCTGATATATATTCCAAAAGACTCACAGAACATCTTCCGATTACCGTACACACTCATGCTCACCAAATACAGTACTGTAAGCTTGAGAACTAGACTAACAGCCCAAAGGCCACACTCTGGTGGGCCACAGGAGGAGCACAAGAGAGACTGAAGGCATTGCTAATGTCCTATGTCCTTCTAATAGCAGGGATTTAAAAATATTTTAAAGCTTTTATTTTATAAGTTTCCATTAAAAAAAGGTCCCAATTAATCCTATGAAATGGACAATGCTATAGAGAGGGCCAAAACACTCTAGGTAGTCCTTCACAACCTGAGTTGGGTCTCCCAACTTCATCTTGCATTTAACCTTGAGCATATGAGCTGGACACATCAAGGAAGAAGATAAGAAAATAATGTCTTTCTCCAGTCTCTTGCTGAGTCAGTCTGCACATCTGTCAAGCAAGCTTAAAAAAAAACAGCCTTGAAACAAACCTAAAAGAGAAGTTTTGTATCAAATAGAGAGAAGGCATTTCTCTTGGCTTCCATAGGCAGAGAGTGCGATCATGGGATTAACACCACAGAACTGTAGGGCAAACAAACAGTGATTCAAAGAATCTGTTTTCATCCCTCTTAGGCTTGCCACCCTATTAGATATGCAGGGACTTGCAGATACCTGAGACACCCAAAGATCTATCAATGTGTTCTTCAGAACAGGTAGACTGGTAAACTGTCAATAATTTTGGTTACATTTTGACGGAGAGGAAACAGGCTTCTTTTTCTAACTCCTCCTGTGAATGCTCAGACAAAGCATGAATTCTGCCTGTGCTCTTCTTTCCTGCTGTCTTCATCCAAGCAATCCCAAAATGCTTATTACAGCTTGCAATTAAACCAATTTTATAATTAAAAACAAATGTTCTGGGAGAAGGTAGAGACCTGATGATCTTGCAAGGCTGGTGTAATTTTTGTGATACTCAACAAATCTTGTTGATGAGAACTAAAAATGCGTCTACATAAGCTGGAAGGTTAGAGACAAGATTTGAGCATAATGGAAGTTTCCATTTCTTAGCCTATTTTGGTATCATGCTCAAAATTAGCAATAGAAGAAAAAGGCTCTGTTTTGTTTAGGAATTCCTTCTGTGCTTTCTTTTACAGATTCAGTCATACTTAGCAACAGTTGATGGAAAGCAGCTGGAGACTGTGAAAAATGATTTAATTGCTATAAAGGAGATTTTTGTTCCAAAGGAATCGGATGATGAAGTGGTACCGGCACAGAAAGGTAATTAGAAATACAGAGACTTAACCATATGGACAATTGTTACTTCTGCATATAGTAATTAAAAAAGTTACAATCCAAACTATAATTTTTTATATCCTGATACTCTTCATAAGCAAGGCACTAAAATTAATACTCTGAAAGTTCTGGAAGCTGATCAATGCTTAATTTTTAATTTATATTGTAGTTGAAGTTTGACATAGAGAAAATATAAGGTAAGGAAGTATTGTGTTACTTTACTATATTGTCAGTGAAAGCAAAACAAAAATAAGAATAACCTTTTGGATAACTGAGGTTTTCGTACAGAATCTGTTTATGAAATTGTGTAATCTGAAAATTTAGGAGTGTTTAGCAGTGCTTTTCTGTTTAGCAACTGCATCCTTGCTTTGCACCCTCCCTTGTTGGATCGGGAAAAGATTAAAGTGTAATAAAGGGACTTCAGAACCCTGAACTTTTTGAAGGAAAGTCACTTTGAAACATAGCGGCAAAGCTGCTTTCTAGGTATTGCTTGGCAAGACATGGCATGTGGAGTGTGAGAAAGAAGTTACAGTAGCAGAAGCATGCCATAACTATGACATAGCGCACAGCATCAAGGAGAATGGGACCAGCATGGCAGTCCATAGATCAACTCACAAAAAGTACAATAAAATGGGTGGGCCCTTTGGTTAGAGGCAAAATAAGTGTCTTAAACAGGTCAGGAATTTTGGTGTTCCCCAGAACAGGCTGGGAACAGAAGGATAAGAAGTTAGCTTAAAGCCACCACAGCCATGTCTCCAGGCCTGTGAGATCCATACCAAACCTCTTCTAGCTAATGGAAACAATACCCTTGACCTGACTGAGTACTGGCTCATGCCATTAGACACCATATTGTTGCATTTCAGAAACACAGAAACATAAAAAGATGTTTGTTCCACATCCTCTTGATCTTCTCAGGGGTACTTTGCCCATAAAACCTATGTTTTGCAAGATGATGAGGTATGATTTGTGTAGCTCTCAGAAAAGTTAGAAAAATTGTGTTAACAACCACATGTTCTAACTGGAAAGTCTTTTCTGCTCAGACTGCTCTTTCTAGCAGTGCTTACTCAGCATGCCTGATGTCTCTCACAGGGAGCTTATTGTTTCTTCTCAGGGGGGACAGTGAGTGTTCAGTATAGTCTTAGTATGGTAGAGTTTTGTGCTGGTTTTTACCCTTGTTACTTTTTTAAAAAGTGAGTTTGTGAGAAATAGAAGTCAAGAAAGTGTTATTAGCTGCTTAAGAGTGAGGATTCATGAGATGTCTGTTGTGTCTTAATTTCCTTGCCTTGAGACCAGCCCCCAGGAAAAGTTCTGTTTCTTGCATGAAGTGATGTTTTTTCTGTTGGTCAGAAGTTCTGTTTTTCAGTGAAGCACAGCTGCTGATCACGCTCCTTGAAACATTAACTGGCCTTCTAAATAGGCTGGGACCTATTTAGTGCAAAAGTGTGCAAAAGCAAATCAGTCAGCAGTGAAATGTCCCCTCCTCTCTGTGACAGCGGAAATAATAACCATACACCTTACAGCTGAATGGGAGTTACTTCAGGCTGCAGTTCAAAATTACTTTAGTGCAGTCAGGCTCAAGATGTATATAGTATTTGAACTACAGATAAATTTCATGTATTAGTATTAAGTTGGATAAATTTTGGTTCCACTGGAGGACACCAAGAGAATAGAAAGGTTAATCACTTCTCAAAGTACCTTTCTGTTGGGGCTGAGCTGACAGTTCTGTGGTCAGGCTCCTAACCTGGGACATGTGCCCTTTACTTCTTTCTTCAGCCTCTCGCCCATAATCCATAGTACATAAAATACTGCATTGAGAGTGCTCTTAACACTGCAGAGTGCTTTAACACATCCCCTCTAGATTGCGTCCTAGTCTGGGTACCCTTCACAAAAATACATTATCTTCATTAAAATCTTACCAGAGTGAGTGAAGGCTGCTTATGATACTCCTGAGTCCGGGAAAACCAACCTTTTTCCTGAATTTGTTAATGCATAGGATCTTAAGTGTTTTTATTATGTGCGGCAACTGCATAAAACCTTGTAAAACTTAAAGAATTCCATTAATAGGCCCTTACATGACAATTGTCTGCCATTTTTAGATAAAAACTATATCCAGCACCTTTACATGTAACGTTGTGTGTGATTTGCATGTCTGTTTCCCCTGATGGAGCACAGTTTTATTAAATAGTTTAATGCTTCATTCAGACTTTGGTTTGCCAATTTTTACATAATTTAAATTGGATTTCAGTGACTTTCTGTTGACTACACTTAGTGATCTGGTCATATTTTACAAATAATTTTAGCTTTTCAGGGAGCACACGTGATCTTTTAGTGTCTAGGTTTGAGTTGTTTGGATTTGTTTTTAAACTGGAATTGTTTACCTGGACTGACTTGTTGGGACCTTAAGCATATTTCTGTGGTATAATTAATATTTACACTAAGAAAATGGTCAGTGTTTAGCAAAAATTTTCAAAGAGATTTGGCATCCAGCATAGATAAAAGACAATAAAATTTAACAACAGGTTGGCTGATCAGGATTAAAAGCAGCTCATGTCTTGCTGTGAAGAGAAGGCTTCATTCTAGTTTGTGTTCTTAGCTCAAGCTAGTTAATACAATTAAGGTCCTGTTAAGCCCAATAATAGGTTTTACACTTGTAAAATCAAGTCAATAAGCCATATGCTCTTTTAATAGCATATTTTTTATTATAGAATTATGTATTTTTACTTAAGCTAGCTAAGCTAGCAAGAGGTAGCAGGCTGTGTTAAATCTGTGGCGGGATTTTGAGTTTTAATCCTGCTTGCTAAACAGTTTAAAACTGCAACTAACTTGCCTTCGGTAGGATTTTAACTTGTGCTTCCTAGCTCAAGAAAACTTGTGTTTTTTTCCTTTATGCAAGGAATCTACCCCCCCTACAAAATACAGAGATTAACTAATGGTGTTTGAAAATCTTAACTCTTATCTAGCCACTGGGCAGTATTTGAAAACAAGTTAATTACCACTTATTGCTAATTTGTTACCACTTTCTCATCATCAAAGTCGTGTTACTTTTATGGTGTCATTTATCAGTGCTATATGTATTCAGCAAAAAAAAAAAACCAGCTGGGAGGAAAGCCCGTACTTTGCATTCAAGTGTTTGAAAAGGGTGGCCGTTTGTTTTATGTAAACTCTCAGGATCCCTTCTTATCCTAGACTCTTAGGATCTCATTCAGAGATGTTAGTGCTGCTTTTAGTTTCTACCATAAGCACTTTCAGGCCTACACAAGGAGAAATTACTGCAGTGATCTTAGGAGGACTGTTTTGGGAAAGGACTGGGACTAGGCTTTGTTCTTGGCAACCTTGAAACTGGAATTGTAGGGTTTTTGTGTCTTTGCTTAACAGTCGGATAGGTGCAAAATGAATATGAAAAGAAAGAAAGGGAAAAGATTTTCTGACACAAGTAGGGGAAAGCCAAATGCGTACCCTTCTCTCTAATGTTTCCTCCCACTTTGATTATGCAACCCTTTCATGTATTTTTCACTGCAGCTTCTTTTCCTTTCAGTTGTTTATGAAATAATGAGAGGATAATATCTGAAAAAGTAGCTTTACCTACATTTTGAAAGCCATTAACACCAAAAATTTCATATGTGAGGCTAAGGGAGACAGTAACCAAAGTGAGTATTGAATTGAACGTGACAGTTATCAATAATTTTGGTAATATTATATTGATCTAGTGAACTGCTTATCAGTTTTCAGCATGCTGCAGTTTATAAAACAATTTGGCATTGTTCTAAGAACAAATGAATTCAGTGTATCCAAGAGGTGCCGTATTGCAAAACCTGAAAATTCGATTGTCAGAATGTACTGATAAGGGCAGCAATGAAATGAACTCTGTGCATCTCTTTGGCCTTTCAGTATACATTCTTGTTGACCTGTTCCCCAGCTGTTAAGAGGAAAGCTCAGTCTCTTTGTCATTGCAGATGAAGAGTTCTTTGTGCTAAATACTAATTTGTTTTATAGCACCAAAAATGGGCACTCTCTTTACAAGCAAGAGTGAGATGTCCTTTGCTGTAGGAGATTGAGTGTCACATTCCACCACCTTTCCGCATGTTGCAAGGTGCTGTGGGCTGTAACCCAAAATCCGCAAACTTATTGGAGAGTAATCGCCCTCTGCCTTTAACTTCAGTACTGAAGATTTGCGTAAAACATGGAAAAACTGGCCCTACCTAATAAACGAGTAAAAAAAGTGGGAATACAGCGAGACATGAAATCCATTTTTGAAGTAGCTGGACTTTTATCAGGCTCAGTATGGGGACTTTGACCTTTTAGCTTAATCAGGCTAAAAAAAGTGGATTTGGTATATTCCCCCAGGAAATGTTAATGAAGATTCCAAACCCAGTAAGTGCAGATGGACAGAACCAAGCAAAATACCAACTTTCAGGAACTTTGAGCATGTTAGAATATGGCAACTGCAAGTAGTCAAAGGAATATATGTAACAAAGGTGAAGTTCGAATACTAGTGATATTTATCTTTGCTGATAAATCTTTTGAAATATAAGTGCAGATTCTTTAAGGTTCATTACCCCAAAGCAGAAGAGAAAACATTCTTAATTTAAGCAAAGCTTAATTTTAAAATCGAAAGAAAACACACCTCTTAGCTGTGGTTTGCAGACAGAGCAATAAAGAATATGTTTTCCAGTATGTTTCCTCTGAAATCTGGCCTTGCTGCTGTTTTTATTCCTTGGTTTGAAAGACGAGGTTAGTACCTCTCCTCTGGTTATTTTGTGGGTCGTGTTTTTGTCAGATAACTAGGGATCATTCAGCTGCTTCTCCTCTTACCTGTTTTTGTGAAACTTAGTGGAATTTAGAATGGGGTGGAAAGAGTAGCTGAAGTGTCAAGCTAGCCTATCTGGTTGTACAGGTATCTCTGTTGCTTTTTCTCTTCTTTCTTTGAGCATATACACATGCCCACACCACACACCCCTTTCTTGTGTCACTGTCACTGTTTTTCAAGTGCTAGAGTGGTTGGGGAAATTATTTGACGGGATGTATTTGATCGTGTAAAATATTATAGTGATAACAACCTTACAAAAATTGTCTTGTTTTTTTCTTGCAGCAGATATGGGAGAAGAGTTTGTCAGCATGCTCACTGAACTGCTGTTTGAATTGCATGTTGCTGCTACTCCTGACAAACTTAATAAGGTTAGCACCTGTTAGAGAGCTGCCCTCTGTTTCCTGGACAAAGAGAAAGAGGGAGGGGTTTGTTCTGAAATCTGACAGAGCAGTACCTAGCTCAGTTCAGACAGTTCAGAAAGCATGGTGGGACTAAAATGATGAATATAGAAAAGCTTTCAGAGAAGAAGTGAGATTGGTAAGGCAAGACAGTTGCAATGACTAGCTAGCACAAAGGGCCATGTTAGAAAGCCTTGAACCAGGGATGTCTCAGCCCAACAGAGTTCACGAGCACAGCAGATTTGGTCTTACATACTGGAAACAAAGGTCAGGTTCAGAATTATTTTTCTTGCTCATCATGTTTATTCTTCTGAGGGACTTCTCCAGACCTCAGCTAGAAGCAGTCTTGGATTTATCTCATCTAGCTTCAGTCATCTAAAAGTTAGATGGCTAGAAGCTAGTCACATCACCAGTCACATTTTTGCTATCAGGCCCCTTTAAAGGTGATTCATCTGCTGATCTTAGGTTTAGATCTTAACATATTTTAATTTGACTTCATGTTAAAAAAGACAAACCATAAATTTCCTACTAACCATAACAGTACTCTACTTTCATGCCTGGGAAAGCAGCTGAAGGTATTTTTCCTTTAAGAATTTAGTACATCTCTCTTACCGGTCCAATTTTTTTTTTCTTTTTTTTATACCACCTTCTTATTTTTTCATTTGGGAAAATTATTTCCATGTAAATTCCTTTGAAAGATACCTCATAAAGCTGCAATGTTACTAACTTTGGTATTAATGCCAACTCTATGTGTTGGTTAGGAATACCATACCTGTAGAGGAGTATCCCTGGCTGATCCACCCTTATGCAATCAGAAATGCTTCTCCGTACATTTTCTTAGATATACACTTAACTAAATGCCACCCAGAGGCTTGATATGTTTAAACTTTGGAATGTAAAAAGGACTTGTTAACTAATGTTCAGGAACATCATTTGATATTCCCTATTTCAAGTGAACCTTGGGGTTGTTCTTTGTTTGGCAGGCTAGGAAAAAAGCTTATGAATGGCTTGAAGAAGCCAGTTTTTCCACCTCAGTAGACATAGAAGAGAAGCTAAAAGAAAAATCTGAAGAACCTGGTGAAGAAAATACTGAAAAAGAAGATAAAATTGACAGTGATAAAACAGAAGTAAATAAAAACAAAACTGTGGAGGTAAAATAGCTTTTGGAGGATAAGTTTCACTTATTTGCTTTTTCACTAAGCAAGTTGTCATACTTTGATAAGATTATTTCTTTATCTTTGTGTGTTGGTTTTATATGTTGTCCTTATTTTTTAAACTCATGGAACTATTAAGAAATATTAATATATAGCTACTCACTGTAGACCCAATAGGAAACTAACTTACATAGATATTTTTCCTGTTAGTCTGTTTCCATAAGAAGATATCAAAGTAGCAGGTCCTCTGCCTATCACATTGTTTTTACTTTTTATATCTGTGTTTTTGTGTGTATGCATGCGTATACACAACATACAGTGAGCTGAGGGATTCTGTGGTGTAAAGTCAATCGCACATTGAAAGTCATATCTCAACATTCCTTGGCATCTCTTTCTCCAAGTGACAATACATGGAAAAAAATCTCAAACTATTTAAGCTCTTAAACAGTTTATATCATAAACAGACAAACCAGAAATTTTATTTAGGTAACTCACAAGTGTTAATTCTCTTTATGAAAGATAGCACTTAAGGCTAAAAGTATTGTGTCTGTTTAGACAATCCCTCTGGTTGATAAGGTTAATTGTGATTGAATATTTTATGCCAAGTTATAGCAATATTAAATGTGGTTGGTATCTTTGTCAAGATTTTTGAATGAATTCTAACAAAGAAATTATCTGTCATATTTCCTTACAAAAAAGGTCCAAAGAAGGAAACAGAGTTACACTGTATGTATTCCAGATTTTTATGTGATTGCAGATTTCCAGCTGACATCAGCTTGTGAAAGCTGTAATGCCAGAGTGCTATGTAGCATTTTTTTATCATTGCTGGTAGAACCCACTTTTTTATTGGGAGAATTATCCACTTCTACTCTGGAGATTCATCTGAGGGATTACTCAATACTTTTGGCTGCATATGAAAGTAATTATGACTTATTCCAGAGTTAAGGGATCTTTGTATTTGTTAGGACTAGGTTTAAAAGTGCTATATTACATTAGAAAATCTGAGAGCCTGACCTAGTTCCCATCCAAATAAATGGTAGACTTGTTCTTGCTAATTTTTGAGGATGAGTTAAGGTCTGTATTTTATAATGTGTGAATATTTCATTTTCCAGTATTGTTTGTGAGGATGACATTATGGCTAATATTACTTCACTATGTATGTGGTGGTATTTTCAATTGCCAGGGGACAGGGCTCCTATGTTTCATCTTCTTTTATATGTATATATCTATATGTATATTTATCAGTCTTGTTATTATTGATGATATTATTCCCTGGTTTTAATTTAAGGAAATCTACATGCTGTCCATTGAAAGTCTGGCTGAGGTAACTGCTCGTTGTATTGAACAGCTTCATAAAGTAGCAGAATTAATTCTACATGGGCAGGAAGTAGAAAAAACAGCTCAAGATCAAGCAAAAGTACTGACGAAGTGAGTATTATGTATTTCATATATGAACATTTGACATTTGCTTAAAACTCATGAAGGTCTGTTCAGCTTTTGGCACTTGAAGACACAGTAAGTTCATGGATCAGCAAACAGGATTGGCTTTAGGGGTCCTGGTGCTATATTTTCTCATGTAATCAAGTTACATAGGCTACCTGTCATTTTTTGACATGGCTAATGTATGTATATTCACAAAAACATGACCTGTTCACATGCTGAAAGTTGTTTCTGCTCCAGCAAGTGAATGTACATGCTAATTTTGGGTTGCATTTCCTGTTCCCTCTACAAAAGATACCGTGCTAGCATATACAGAATTTGCTTTTAGAGTGCATAATGCAGTCTTATTGTCTGCCAGTAGTTTCCTTACCTAGTGTTTATCTGTCAAATACATACGAAAATCAGTCTGTAGTTCTAAACAATAAGACCACATTTGTCAGCAACTTTGGAGTAAACCACAACAAAACATACATAAATTCAAGAAGCCAGTTTATCTAGTGGGAGTCAAAATTCAGATCTCAAGCTCTCTGTAGTAATCAGTTCTACTGATTTCAGTGGGTTTTGACGTTAAGATGTTGTGAGCACTTGAGTCCAAATTAAGTAAAGTATTAAAGCAAATATTTATCTTCAAGAATGCTAGTAACAATAGCAAAGCCCATAGGAACACATCAGTCTGAAACATAGTACTTGAACAAGTATTTTTCAGAATTAGAGCTGGTATGGTATCGTGCACCTTGCAGGATGAGGTCCTATATGATATGCTTGTGAAAGTTTAGCAAAACAGTGAAAGATCTAGGAATAGAACTAGATCTCCTTGTTCTCTCATATTTTAACCACAAGTGTACTTCCTCTTTCAGTAGAGTAGATGTTTTATTGTTTAAATAGGAAACTTCTCACTGTTCTCATTAAAGTTTGATTTATTTCCAACAATATTGTTAGGAGTTATGTTGCTGCAATCATCAGAAAAACAGTAGTTAAACTAGAAGTTCAGAATTTAAAAAATTGAAACATTGCCCAATCAAAAAAGACTAGTGTTTGAGTCAACATGACATCATTTTGCTGCGGTAGTCAACAATGGATTTTTCAGTGGAGGAATGTAAAAACTGTATCATGAAAAAAGTCTTCCCCAAAATATTTTAAAAATTACTAGAAGCAAAATTGCCTTCAGAACATTCTTGGCTTCTAAGATGAAGTTTGTGCCTGGGACAGTCATAGGGTTTTTATCCATGGACAAGACAAGGATGTATTTTTATATTTGTCTCTCTTTTTTTTAAACCAGTTTAACAAGTGCCATGTGCAATGAAGTTTCATGTTTATCAAAGAAGTTTTCCAATTCCTTAACAGCAGCTGGGGTAAGATAACAGCATTTTCTGTAGCATTTGAGCTTTTTTTAATATAGTTAATTTCTTAAAACAGAAATTACTACCCGAGTCTGGTGGCTTTACATGAGGTACTAGTAAAGAGGGCACTTCTTTCCTCAGATCAAGAACACAGAGCATTTTTACAGTAGCTTCCCTGTTGCAGAGAAAGTTTGTAAGCCTTGATAGACTGCACTGTGTCACTTGCCTTCTAAAATCTCTCTTTCTAGACACCATTTCCTATTTTTCCTGACCAGCACTCAGCACTTCTTCTTGTACTGAGATGGCCCCATATTTGAAGTCCTACAACTTGATGATATTTTGTTCTCTTACTCAGCCTATCCCTTTTGAATGCATTTGTGTAAAAGTCATTAACAGATAACACTTCTGGTGCATTAAGATGGTTTTGCAAGCTGCCTTCTTAGCCTTTGCAAAATCCCCTGGCCTAGGGCCACTGTGTTTGCAAAAGGGTTAAGAGAATAGAAAATCTGTTTGGTTGTCCATCTTAAAAAAATTACTCTGTCTTATATCTGAAGATATTCCATTTAGGAACATCTATTTATCTGTGAACATCTTTGCTAGAAATATTATCCTGCCTTTCAAGATGTTTCAAAGATGACTGGCATCTGAATATTCTAGCAGGATCCAGAGGCAAAAATTGTGCTGTTGCTGAAATTGTTCAGTAAATGTCAGAGAAGAACGAACTCAGGCTCTCCTGATTACTCCATGAAAGCATGAATGTACATCAAAGGAAATTTTCCCAGTTCTCCCATGAGCTCTTCCAGCACATCTCTCAGCAAGTTTTTTCAGAGTTATTTGTAGAGAACATGATTTATTGGGTTGCTTTTATTCTAAATAATTTACATTCCTTCCCTTTACTCTGGGAGAAACTGCTTATTTTGCATTTGGGGTTTGTATTTTAGCATATCTTTGTGTGACACTTGCAATAAATACATGCACAGATGTGTAAAAATAAATTGCACATGAAATATTAAGCTGGCCCAATTCAGAAAATTGGAAACTAAAGCTTTCATAACCATTGCGCTTGGTTTTGTTCTTAACAACTCTGTATTCAGTTTTTAGGACCAGATTGCTCTTGTGGACATTTGTGTGGACACATAAGAAATGGAGCACAAAGACACTTCCCACTGCAAAAATACCTCTAGAAGAGAGTTTTAGTAGGGCAGTCTGGTGATATTTATGTGCTGTCCCATCCCTGTAAGCTTTTAAAGGAAGATGTGGGCCTTTTGCTTACCATGATCAGTAGGAGAGTAAGGAGCCCCTGTCACACAGGACTGTAGAAAATCTGCATTTTCCTGCATGTCCCAGTGGTTCAACTTCCTCCTCAACCTCCCCAACAGCACCCAGGTTCACAAACACATCCCAGTATCCTGCATTAACTCATGGGAAACTGAGAAATGGCTTAGAACAGAAAATACTGGGTTTTTTCCAAACATAATACCATCCCTATAGTTACAGCTGTATAATTCAGACATTAGTTGTAGTGCTGGCTGTACACATAGTATATAATGTTGGTGATGTTTCTCAGCAGTAATGCAGAAGTAAGAAATAACAGCTTTGCTCGCTACGCAAGATTTCTTTAAAACTTTTAACTTACTGATTCATACAATCAATAGTATTTAATTGATACTGCTATCTGTTTCACTTTATTGACAATCAGCTAAACAGTGTACTTTGTAATGGGTTTTCTCGTAACTAACAGCAAAATGGCTCATCTTTTCTCTAACCATCTTCCTATTGTTCTGCCATCTTTCTCCAACTAAAATTAAGGTGTTTCATGTTTCTTTAAATCTGTAATATGAAAGCTACAAGATTGTAAGTGGAAATCCTTAGCTAAATTAATCAGTATTGTGTTTCCTTTGTTCTAATAAAGTCCACTGTTTGTTATTGAAAGAAAGCAACTCTTGCAGGAGTTACTGTCATTCTAAAAAAACACAATGTAAAGAACAGTGATAATAAAAAAAGGAAAGAACTTTTGTCATATTAAAAAGCAGAAGAACTGGCAAATCTTGGTTTTCTAGCCTCTAGTAGTGTCACTACTCATTGTATGTATCTGTATTCTTATCTGGGGGTTGAGAAAAGTGCTGTCAATGCTGAGCTACATTTACTGGCCAGCCTGCATTGTCTAGCTCAACATATACTGCTTCCAGTTTGGGGGTGTGAGTTTCATCTGTTTTTCCTTCTCTAGGGGAGCTTATCTGGGCCTTTCATTTCCTCCTAACCACAGATATTTGTGAAACTTCATTTTCCTTCTGACCTGTATTTTTACTTCTTGTTTCCTTGAAAATGAGCAAGGGGTTAACAAATTTTGGAGGAGATGAAAAGGGCACTGACAGACAGATGGACAGACGATGTCATCACATAAATTTCACATTCATAGGAAACTAGGCAATTTGAAAACTGATGAAAAAGTAAAACCCTGGGCCCATCTTAGTTCATTGTACTCAGTGATAGAAATACGTGGAGTCTACTGAAGTGTGTATGAAATGTAGACACGGTTATCAGGAATACTGTGAAAAACAGTCTGAATAAGAATCAAGGTGAAGCAAGACCTTTATAGAATTCATAAAGCCACTTCTCAGATATCAATATATTTCTGTTAAATGTATTTCTTGCCCTGGCATTTCATTCTATTTTCCGGTCTACAGAGCAGTATGAAGGCAGAGGTTCTTAACCCCATCATCAATAGTGTGCTATTAGAGGTAAGCCTTCACTTTTTTCACATTAGTAAGTGTTCTAGTAAAATGATTTTGAAATGAAACAGTCACATTTATGTCTGAAGAAAGAACTGTATAAAAAGTAATGACAATATCATTCTGGCTGTTCAGTGCCAGCTCATAAACCTCTCATTTTTGTGTTCAGCCTCTCCCACAAATACTATATTGCATTTACTGAGGATTCTTAAGAACTGTATAACTGAAGTGAGACTGGCCAGCTCTTAAATTCTACTGCTGTATAGGTCAGAACACAGGAGACAATTCACAATGTGCTGTTTAACCCTTTTCTAACCTATTCACAAGTTGCCTGGGATAAGTCTATTCTTACTGTTCCGTTACCTACTTCAAATATTGCAAAGTGTTTCTGATACACAGGTAGTTTCAGACTACTCTGTTCTTTAAAATTTGAGTTGCAGGTATGCTACAGTGCTTCCTATCCACAGGTGTTTAGATTTCTACAAAGATTCACAGTCTAGCAGCAGGCTTGGTCAGCACACGGATAACCACGTGTCAGACATCACCAAAATGTTCATGAGTGATTTCTTTTATTAGACACTATGATGTCTGAGTGACCTCTTCTATTAGACACCATGAGCTATTTTTCATCAGAAAAGCACAGTGAGTAAAATGTGCCTCAGTTTTACTGAGAAGAGGTCAAGAGGGAGTAATATGCTCATAAAGTACTAAAATGTTTACTATCTGCAGCACAAATTCTTTCAACTGTTAATTAGATCACATTTCTCTTTAAACATAAATAAACATATAGTAGCAACTACAAATTGTCATTCTGTATCTAATAGTTGCATTCCCTTAAAAATGCGAAAAAGACTGTTGTACAATAAGCAATCTTGCACTGGCTTAATAATACCTTTAAGGAAAATTATGGAAAGTTGAATAGAAATGTAGTGAGGGTTACTATACAGTTCCTTTTGTTATAGGGTAAATTTGCTGTTGCAGCTGACTTACCTTTCTGTGCTCCAGGAATTGTAAAATCCGGGAATGTCCAGAATTATGGAATGCAATGTTTTGTACTTCTTAAATCCCATATTTATATACAAATATGCATTAGTACAGCCTAGGTTCATGGAGAATTACAAGCTGCTATACCGTTCAGTATTACAAATTCCAAAAATAGTAGTACGTGTTAAAACCTGTTAATTTCAGTGACACTTCTACCTACAGCAAATTCAAAATTAGTTCTGTTGATGGAAAGACTAGCTGGTTTGTATTTAAAAAGTCAAATCTACTTCTGAACACTGTGGCATTTTATTGTACTTGCATTACAAACAAAACTGTCCAAGAGTTCAAACCGAGGGGAAATCAGATTTCTATATAGTGATTCAGGCTATCCCTGTTAGCTGTAAACTGTTGTGATTTGTCATTTTTGTTACTACAGATTCTAAAATCTTGTGTGAATACATATGCCAATATAGCATGAGGCAGATCTTAAAAAAAAAATACTTTATTGAAAAAGTACAATGTAATTCCTGAAATACGTGACATCTATACTGATGAACCACATGTTTTCTCTCCCCATTAGGGTTGCAACAGTACTACTTATATTCAGGATGCTTTCCAGCTATTGCTTCCAGTTCTGCAAATTTCACATATCCAGACCAGTTGTTTGAAAGCACAAGAGTGACAGTTTCCCAGCAGTTGTCACCACGGGGCTTAACAAAAACCACAGACCTAATGTCTTTAATGTATGCAGATCGAAGAGATGGTATGAGAGATGTCTGGCCACTTAGAGTCCTCTGAAGACACTAAACGCGGTTTTGCACATACGATATTGAACAAGATTTTGAAACTCTTTCAGACTTTTAAACTTCAGAAGTAGTTAGTAAAGTGAGTCATTTCTTTTCCATTAGAGTATATGCTTTGCATTAATTTAAAATGAAGTTTGTTCATATTAGCATTGACTTAAATACAGATTCTAAATGTTGACCCTTTCAGTTGTAGACGAAGTATGAAGCAAATTAGAATGTAAAGTTTTTTAAAACATTTCAGCACAAATGATGATGTCCGTTCTTTGCATCCTGTCCGTTAAAAATGTATATTCAAAAGTTGGTTTCAGTATTTAATTTTAACCAACATGAACAAATTATCACAGTGTTCTGCTTGTTAAATACTTTTTACAGTAGCAAATAATAACATCATACTAATCTGTACCACTTACATAACATTTTGTGTTGGAAGAGTTGTACAGTAATAGCCATTAACTTTACTAAATTAAAATTATGGAGGATATGCATGCAGAATTATACTGAAAAGAAATTTTCTGAGCCAGTTAAGAGTATGGGTAAAGCTCTGTATTTGCTGACCCATAATTTTATATTCATTTATGTCTATTTCTTAATTCCAACAGCTGAATATTCCAGGCCAAAGTAATCTTTTTAATATGCAAGGAATAGAAAATTTCCCTTTTGTTTGGCAATTGAAACACTCCCAAAATAACCTCCTCTTAGATGTGTGTCCTGGTTTGAGGTAAAACAGGACCAATTTTGTTCAGTAACTTTACTTTTTAGCTAGGCCTCTTCTAACTGCTGAAATTAACAGCATGTNGGTTTTGTATATATTTCATTATTTTCTTTTTATTATTTTATTATTAATATTTCATTAAAGTAGTTTAGTTCCTTCTAAACTCTTAAGTCTCTCTTTTTCTCTCTCTCTCTTGCCTCCCTTTGGGAGAGGAGCAAGAGAGAGCGAGCATCTGTCATTCCATCGGATTGGGCCAATCTGGCCCAAACCACAACAATGTGTTACCAGGTTAGCACTGTGAGGTTTAATTTGGGCTTTAAACATTATGAAGCTTTTTATCAAATGGAGTTACTGATACTGACAATTCAGAAATGGAGTTTTGGGGCATAGAAAGGAAGTCGTGAAAAGAAGTTATGAGAGAATTGCTTTGGGTGGGGAGGTCATACGTCAGAGCAATCACCTTTTCTCTGAGGCAGTAGCTAGACGGATCATAACTGAGCAGCAGGAATGACGTTTTGTAGTAACACTAGCAACCATGATAATTTGTCCATATCCTTAGCTTCAAATCCTGAGCTGTGAACCTCAGAAATTGTTTAGGCTAGTTCATGTCATAGACAGGAAGAACCTTCCAATATTTTATGTAGCCTGTTCTCCTGGATTTTCATTGTTTATTACATTTCTTTCCGCTATTTCAGATTTTTTTTCCTCTCGATGCACTCATGAATTGTATTTAAATGCTTTTTAATTGTAGTAACATCTGAATATCTTTAATCATAGAAGCATAGTTCATACATCATAAAAATAGAGCATGAAGAAATGCCATTTTTGTTAGGAAAGAGAAACCATGTATCTCCTTTGCACATGGTAACTTTTTTGAGTCCAAATACGAGAGGACAGAAAGGTCTGTTTGTGTCTTACGCTTTGTGGTCCCTGTTCTGCTGTCACACGCATTGTGACTTTTGCTGTCTTTTGTTATTTAGAGATGAAATTTTCACTATCCCTGAAATAAGATTTATTACGCAAAATCTGTTTTCTGCCACCCTGTAATTTAACAGATTTGAGACACCTTTCTGGGTAAGCACAAGCGGTACAGTCTTCAAATCCACTTGCAGAGAACATAAAAAAAAACAGCAATGTGAACAGAAATAAGAAAGGCCTTGGCAGCTGAAAAGGCAAGCAAAGCTTGACAATCATTGGTATTTATGCCATATTGAACAGCTAACATTACTTCAACAAGGGAAAAAGAGGCACATGGGAAAATGCAACTGGTAAGCAGACTCAAACACTGCATCATACCCAGTGCTTCTCTGGCTTCTACACTTTGGGAGGAGTCAATGTACTCTTCTCTAGTAGTTCTGTCTGGCTGCTGGAAGAGACTCACACTTGTACTTAACTTGACCAGGGGTCGTTCTTGTATACACACTTCGACCCAGAAGAACAACTCCTCAGTGTGGATTACTGGGGACCATGTACTTGCTCCATACACTCGGTCGTGAGTGGCATTCAGTTTAAAAGCCCTGGACGCGGGTGAAAGCATTCAGTAGCTTGTAAAAAAGGCCTGTTTGTTTAAAGCATTTTTTTCTGCTGTTCTGTGCTGGCAAGCAGAATATAATACCTGGTTAAAAGCTTGTTTATTTTTCAAACAAAGACTGTCAAGAAAAGTCTAGTGTTTTCACTTATCAATCATTACATCCTGGATTTATTTCTACTTTAATTTCATTATTATTTTTCATCAAGAAGCCTTTCCATCCACATTGGAGTAGAGCTCTGCATCAGGTATCTGTAAATGTCATATTACTGCCAAATGAGTCATAGAACACAGAAATAGCTGTTTCATATTTGTTCCTATGCCAATGTTTTCAGACATAAATGATTTTAGTTACTTTTTTGTATGGGTCTTTTTTTTTTTCTCTGAAATGCAGTGCAGAATATATAGTGTTAAATCTGTCAGAAAAACGTGTTGTCTAATAGTGGTGCCTTTTAGCAGAGGCTGAACAATATAGTATTAGAAGCCTCGGGATAATGTTTGAAATCGTTGAGGGGCATTCTCAAGACAAAGATTGAGATACTCTTGCTAGAGGTTTCGCTGTCTTGCTTAAATTATGTAGGTATTGAATAAAGTACCTTGCCCTAAAGTAAAAGAAGCTATAAAAAATAACATGTGGACCTAAAGTATTTACATCCATACAGCATAGGAAGGGAACAGCACTGGAACAGGCTGCCCAGAGAGGTGGTGGAATCTCCTTCTCTGAAGACATTAAAAACCCATCTGGACGCCATCCTGTGCAACCTGCTCTAGGTGTCCCTCCTCTGGCAGGGGCGTTGGACTAGGTGATCTTCGAAGGTCCCTTCCAAGCCCTACCATTCTGTGATTCTGTGTGTGAAATAGGACAGAATATAAGCATAGGGATACTCCATCTGATCTCAGATGCAATCCTCTTGTTCTAGGAAAACTGAATTTTATACCTTTAAATCAATTTTAGGTAAATAATATTTCAGTAGAAAAGTACTATGTGGATGTAACCAGAATATTTTGTTTACATTGATTTGTATTTTTCCATCCGTCAAATAAATCATTTGAGATACTGAACTGAGACAGTATACTAAAAATGAATGGTTTGAAGAATAATGTGATGGGAGGATGTGCTCAGTGAAGTCTTTCACATTCTGATTTTGTGATTTACCTTTGGAATGATAAGCATGATTTTACTGAGAGTCTGACAAAAACAGATATTGCCTTAAACTTTTAAGGGAGAGTTCTTTCTTTCATCACCACCTTTTTCCAGGTCAGTACACTGAATGTGCCTTGGCACTTGTCAAACCACTAGGTTTTAAGTACTTATTTAAAAAATAACCTAGATTGTGAAAACTACCTGTTCTCTTGAGCAGATCTGTTTTTCATGGCAGTCCATTCATTTTTGAGCACACCTTTTTATGCAGAGACAAAGGAAGCAGGCTTTTGCACTCACTAAGTTGAGAAATTTATGAAGATGAAACTTAATGTCTGCACACTTAGAGCCTTGCAGTTGATCCACTATTACAGGTCATCTCTGAAGGATGAGCTAGAAGTAAACTATTAGACAAGTCATTTGCTGTATTTTTATACTAAAGGTATTTGATTATTTATTTTTTTAAAGCAAACAAAAAAAGCAAGCTGTAAGTTGTTTGCTGCTTTTTAGGATATAGTCTATTCTAGTCTATTCATGTGTAAACACCTCTTCCCCATGATTTGCTCCTACACTTCAGCATCCATTGCTTGAGACAGCTAAACAAAAGAACTGTCTCTTCCACTTTTTTCATGCTGCTTAGATCATCCACTGAAGCCGTTAATATCTTCCTCTAAAATGTGCCTCAATCACATAATACAAAAACACAATCATTATAATTTGAGATGCTTTTTAATGATATTTCCAGTGTCACCCACCAGTCAGGATTCATAACAACTTTAATGAGTCTGAAATGCCACAGTATTTTGAGTGACAAATACAGATTTTCACCTTTTTTCTGATGCACAGAAGTGGTTTTATCCTACAAGCAGTCACCCAGCTCATAGGATTATCTTTGAGACATTCCACTTCTATTTCAAATGACAGCCCTGTCCTTTCTGTTAGTCTTAAAAGAATATAAAGAGCGGAAAAGGACCTTCCTGAGTTCCTTTTAAAATCATCTTGGAGCAAGGCTTAACGTAACACCATCAGCCAGTCTGACCTACTTTGAAATTCTCACAGTCTGACTGGAAAGCCCTCTGGACTTTAAACACTTTTTTTTCTGTCTCGGGACAACCTTTGTTGCTGAGGATATGAGGACATAACCAGCTGCTTTTAGTCTGCGACCTGTACGTTTTGCATGCTCTTGACTCCTATCTCAGCATTCATAATATTGACAATGGTGTGCGCTATCAGAATTAAAAAATTGAAAATAAAATGTCAAAAACTGACCTGCGTTAAAAAGATGGAAAAGGGAAAATTATTTTCAAAGGGAAAAAAAAAGGATGAGCTCTCTGGAAATAGGAACAATTTTCAAGGTTGGTTTAGAGAAAAGGCTCTCTAAAAGTATTTTTCAGCATTGTTCAGAATAAACGAGATGACATCTGATTAGTTCCAGCAGAACTGGAATAATGGCACTTCTGAAGTAAAATGAAAATCTGCATGAACTTGAAGGAAGTAAGTTAAAGACAAGAACATTCAAAGAGGAAGAGCTCAAAGGAAAGAAGACAGCTAATTTGATCACTCTGGATCTGCAGTGCTCATTCTCCCTTTATTGCCTGCACCCCAAAAGTCCCTGAGCGCACATCTGCCAAGAACTCCTTATTACTCTCCCCACTTTGATCTCCTTTCCACAGCTTGCCTTTGCAGTCTTTCAAGGAGGTGCTCTGACAGACTCGACACAGAGCACCAGCTCTTCATTCTGCCTTTCAAAGCTTTTATCCAAGGAGTGAAAGAATATTTCTTATGCAACGCTACAATAATGTGCAAAAGGAGTCTTAAAAAAAATGCAGCAATGACTAATGGTAATTTTTAGTGAGCTGAATTTGCTGCTGCTGTAAAGAGGAAGGCATGAAGACATTACTCAAACAAACGTGCTATTCTGTTCCACACTACAGGGTTGAGGCTGAAGGCATTTGACAAAAGGCGCCAGTTCTGGAGTCTGACAGTGTCACTTAAATGAAAGCCAGAATGCTGGGTAATTCAAAGAACTTTTAAACACCTTCAGAAGCCTCTGGGCCCATTTACTAGACTTGTAAAACTGCAGCCCTACTATTCCTGCCCTTGCTTATCTCAGACCCATATCAGCAGCTTACATGATGCTGGTATTTAAGGTGGTGCCTTTCCTCCAGTTCCCTTACCAGTTCCTTACCCTTACCCCATGCCCATTTTGCATATTTCTGTACACCTTCAGTTCTGCCTTCCCCACTAGTTTTGTTCACCCCACTCTCCTCCACCTTCATGTCTCCTCCCCTGCACTGGTTTTGGAGGTTTTTCCCTCCTGCCTATCATCTTTGTGCTTGAGAAGCTGCACCAGGACAACCCTTCTCTCCTCCTGTTCAGTTTTGAAAAAGCCAGAGATGAAGATAAGGGGTTAAGAGGACATGGGAGGAGAGAAACCCAGAGAGTCTCAGGAGAAAATGGGAAGACACTAAACCAGTTGCTTTTTAGCCCCCTCCTTCCTCCTCCAGTGTAAGGAGGTTGGACTAGAGACTGTCTGAGGTCCCTTTCAACCTGAATTACCTTAGGATCACATTTTTTTCTTACCATTCTTACTATTGTCTCCCCATTCTCCCACTGTTCCCTATAGTTTGGATCATACTTGCAAGACATGGTAAGCTCTACTCAACAGAGATTAAAATCTTGTAAGAGCCTCTTAGGTTTACTTGTTCTTGGTGTTTTGCAAAGGTAGCATGAAGGATGGAACCTTCCAGGGTAGTAAAAGCAAACACTTAAAGAGCTGTGGGATAACTATGGGTAATACAACAGTAAGTCACAGTTTAGCTATCCAAGGAAAAGAGGGAGTTTATGGGCAGCAAGAATAATGGAATTAAATTGTAGGAGAATGGAAATTAAATTGGGGTCACAAGGAGCAGGGCTGTCCCTATCAACAAGATCTCTGGATTACTGAAGGGGAAGAGTGACAGATAGTGCCATCATTTGAAGCATTTAAACACTGTCTAAAATGGCCTTAGCAATTCTGCAGTGATTTGAGATAGGTATGTCTCTTCATCTGTAAGTTGCTGGTTTATAGTAAGAAGAAAAAAACCCAAACAGAAACAAATTGTGAGAGGTTTATTTTATAGACTGTATTAAAAAATCCATTTCTGCAAAGCTTTAAGTTATTACCACAGATAAACAATAAAGCCTCAAAAGCCCCCAAATCAAGAAAGCCAGTATTTTTCTCTGATTTTTTTATAAGACAGTAACAAACAATAGAAACAAATGCTTCAGACTTCTCCAACTAAATATAAAAAATTCCCTATGGCCTCAAATCATTCAGAAGCTAATGTTTACAACTATTCCTATTAAATCTGAACTGCTTGGTGCAGTATAATGACCGGAGAAGCAATTTCAGAAAGCTTCAGGAGGGAAAAGCTATATAAATGTAAGGTTACAAAGTATTAACATGATGCTAAATGGCTGCATATCGTATTTGCAATGGGCAGTTTACAGTCTGTTCATCCTGATGGATTTAGCACAAGGGAGTCTGAAGTCCTGGCTCTGCAATTTCTGTCTCTGCCTAGTAATTGATGGTTAAGTTGTGCCCACAAATAATGCGTTAGCTCTGAATGAGTTTGGGACCCTGCGCAGCCCAAACAGCTCCATTGCACTCAGAGGAGCAGTAATAAATGGAAGGTAAGGAAAAGTTCCAGGAGATAATGAATCTGAATACTAATGACATAAGCAAGTACAAAAGATAGAAATGCAATTTATCAAAAAGTACGAAACCCATTTGGTGCCTTAATGAGTTATTAAAAAACAGCAACGATTTTGTGGCTTGAAGCCAAATTACTATTTTTCCACATTTTTTTCTTTATCCACTAAGATGTTGCAGAATTTATGAAGGTCTTCCTGGTTTACTACAGAAATTAAAATGTACTGCAGAATTCTCTCCTCCTATGATCCTTTGGCCACCTCCTCAACAGCCAGAAATTGTATCTTTTAAGCATCTTAGTCACCTAAAGCATTAAATAGGCTGAAAAATGTGCTCATTTCATGGAAGTAGAGGATCATTTCTATCCTTAAACGGATTTTCTTATCCTATGGAGAATACAAAATAAACTTCTCAGATAGAAAATGAAATTATTGCAAGGATTATCTCACATCCATATGATTAAGTATAAATCCGGAATGAACTGAAAATAGATGTGAAATCTGTACTATCCTACTGAAGTTGATTCTCCAGCAAAACATGTTTGTCCATCATTCTTATTTTCTTAATACCAAATAATTCTGATGATAGATAAAATGGAGCTTCTCTGCTCAAATCCATAGTTGGCATTCTCATGAAAGGACAGGTAACATAACTCCCCAAACCAGAAATGGAGATGCTTTCTTCTATGGTGTATGATGTGTCTTCTTTCATCCAATAGTAATCATATTTCATACGGCAACATCTGACACTAAAGAAAACAATACCATAAAGAGGAGGTTAAAAAGCAGTCTTTCCTAATTTATCTTAAATGTCATTCTTTTGACTTTCACAGTAATGAATTCTCTTTATTGCAAACAAAACCAACATTGTAACTAAGAGGCAGACAAAATAGAAGATACACATCAGATTGGAGGAAAAGACCTAAGAATGGTACCTGCCAGCAGGATGGTGGTTTAGGTACCTGCCCAGCAAGAGTATGACACAAGAACCTGCGTGAGAAGCACTGGACCTTACTCACTTCCAGGGAAGCTTGGCAACCTAAGAGCAGGCAGAGCCAGAAGCTGCCCTAGAGGATTCACCACATCCAGCTGGCTGAAGTGCTCCAGTAAGCATTTCCCTCAACTGTCTCAAAATGGGTTTCTGCAGACTGTCTCCATCTACATAGGGTTCAGTCTGGAATTGTCTTTTAAAGGTAGGTGGTGATTGATCTCTTTCCTTCAAATAACTAAGCAGGCTTCACTCTCTTCTTCCCTTCTGGCAGCTAGATCAGGGGAGAAGAGTTTTGTGTGAGATCTACCTCCAGTCCAGAAGCTCTTGCTCTGTGTCAGCTCCTGAGCACCTCTTCATGAACTACTCCACCTGCAGCAGAATGTTCGGAAGTAAGTTTGGGGTATTAACAAGGTCTTACTGCAGCTGAGCCAAAATAAGCTAAATTATCCTAATGGGAAAAAATAAAAATAGACCAATCCAAACCACCAGCTGGACAGAAAAATTGCACCCAACTGCATTTCCCATACTATACTCGTATACGGTAGGACAAGTTTGGAAATAATGAAATAAGAGCAGCTTTTTCCACATTCCTAAGTGAAAAAAACACCTCAGTCATCATCAGTGAGACTTTTGAAATTTGGACTGCAGCTCCCAGTGTAGCATGTGATGAAGAACTTTGAAATATGAAAATGGGAAGTACAGGATTTCTGTACTTCTTATTCTCACACTGAGTGAAAACACAAATGTAGCTTGTCACCCATTCTGGTAGTTCATGTAGCTGCAGGCCCAATAACAACATCTGTCTCCCTTTTTCTGTACATCATACGAACTGGGATAACAAGTGTTCCTTGGCTGTGAAATCATACTGGAGGCAGCAGCTGCTGAAGTGAGCTAGAAAACGACAAGTGTAGGCAGGATACAATGCATCAAAAATTGATGCCGACTAATGGAACAAGGGGTTTAAACAGCCTGCACAGCGCCCATTACAGTCCAGTTCTGCAAGCAAGCAGAAGTGACTCCCTTCAAAATCCTCCAAGTGTCTGTTTTGGAGAGAAACACATCCTGGCATGCATTTTATGCAGAGCCCAATAATTGTGCCAAGTACCCTGGAATATGCTCAGCAATCTGATTCTGTGAGCTCTTTCGTACTCAGAGGAGTTTTCGTTTTAATGTATGATTAAAACTGGAATCTACTGTGGAAGGAGAAACAGAGGAGGAATTATCTTTCATGATATTTAAGAAATAAATATGCAATTGAGTGCCTGCATACAGTCCTGAAAACAATTTAAAGCTGCATATGGGCATAAATCTTTTTTCATAGCTATCTACAAGAATTCATGAAAGCATAAAAAATGATGTCTTACAAAAATGGCTAACTGGTAAACCCAGTGTGTGAGCACTAGTATGAACTTTTGCCTTCAGCAGCATCACACCCAATTTTATGATGACTTGAACCACAGTACTGCTATCACCTCTGAGCACTGAAATGATGCTTTTCAGAAAAAGTGTCAAAAGGATAATTGGAAGGATGCCAGCAATTTAAAATCACACCTACTGTTCTTTACAAATACATGCATGATTTACAAAAACAGCTTAACTGTAATCTTCCTCTGGCTGCTGAGTACACTTGGTATGTGCCTTTGCTAGAATGTTTTGAGCAATGAGTTTCACTGTTTTCCCTGCATAATTTGTATCTTCTGTTGTTTGTGTGGGCGTCTTCCTCAAAGACAGACGAGAGAGGCATTCTTTTAAATATGAAAACATTTTTGTAAAACCACAATCACATAAGGAAAGAATATTTTTAGTTGCCCTTTCTGTTTGTGCTCCAAGTTCTGCAATACAAAGTTCTACAGTTAAAGACCTGTTCAGGAACGCAGCAGGGGCCTGAGCCAAAGCCCGAGTAATACCCTAGATAGACCTACATTGAATTTTCCTGGTATTAGGCTGGGCTGTGCACAATTCAATTTCTAAATTGCTAGGGGAGGGTGTCCTTAGAAAACAATAGCAGTGATGATACTCCAAATGCACCTGGATAGAAATCAGCTTTTCATACACTTAGTTACTTACTGATCTCTTGTGCCAACCACCCCACATGGGAGGTTTCATGTCCACGTGCTTTTAGATTGTAAGAGAAGAAAGGGACCCATCAGCTTCTTTTTTCACATTTTCTGTGAAACAGGTTTTCACCTTTTTAGCCATACACATCCTTCCTCTGTACATCCTCCTGTCATCTACCTTATGGTCCAGTTTTATAATCCATTTCACCTGATGATAAGATCGTGCCTTAAATTCTCTATTCACTGGGAGACCAAGTTGTCTTACCTAACTATACAGCTACACTGTCACTCAGAAAGAAATACAGAGATGTGAAGCACCTTACATGTTCAAGGATCTCAAAGCTCTTTACAGAAAGAGATGGAAGTGCTGATGGCAAAAGGCAGTGTACTAAAAATCGCTGGCAATTGCTGATGTGGAACTTTCATTAGCTTTTATACAGCGTTTGACACATCCACCAGTTTTATTAAGAGAATTAATGGGAGGCAGGACACTAAGATTGTTTCATCTTGTCCTTAGGGCATTGACTGTCAAAGCAATTGACGCTGTAAATAAATTGTTTGGGGTAATAGTGACCAATTTGTGTGAACTTGATCTAACAACAGCTCAGAGCATGACACTGGACACTTTTTACAAAAAAAAAGTCCACAACAGTTGGCTTTAAGACACTGAATTTTCCTTCCTGGTTTCCTCATAAAACGGCAGCGCGTCATCCAGGAACTGTCAGGTCTGTATTCATCTCTACTTTCCCCAAATAAAAGAGAACACTCTTCTGTTTCTAGTCATTCATGAAATCCATTAATGGTCCCTTTGATTCAGAGAATACAATGCGGCTTCCCCTTAAAGAGGCAGGGGACAGAAATACTGCAGGAGAGGGCTCACAATTACTCTTCATGCTATATACGCATGTGATTTTTATTCTGCCCTGATCACTGCAAAATTGAAGTGCATCTTTGGTATGGAAGAGGCCAGCAAGACCTGCACAGCCAGCCTGTCCGGACTCCTCGTGGCCTCACCACTGGGGAAAGACAGACTGCCACAAGGGCAGGACACAGACACAGAGTGAAGTAACTCCTTGGGAGAGGCTTTCTTAAGCCTCCAAGGCAAGTTTAGCCAAAACTTTCCCTACATAACAATGATTTCAGGGATAACCATCAGCAAAATCATCTTGCTGAATGCTCTAATAGCTTCAGATAGGCTGTTCACCATATATATGGGTGTTTTAATGGGCATGGTGATTTGACTCTTATTTGCCCACTTTTACTTATTACTCTAATAATTATTTGCCCTCACAGCCACTGAATAAAGTATGTTCAGAAACGTTAGTCCTCTTATGGTTTCATATGCTGCATTTTTTTAAGTAAAGGGAGCTAGTAGCCTCACTTCAATATATAAATACAGTATTTATCCTTCTGGTCTGCTCTCCCATATTTCTTGCTATCAGTCCAGCTTCTTGTTTCTGCCTTCATCTGTCACAGAAGAGAGTATTCACTTTAAAAAAAAAAAAAAAAAAAAGCAGACCCAGATATACATCCCTCAGCATTTGAGAGCTGCTAAAAATAATAGTTGATGCAAGCAGTACTTTTAAAGTTAAAAGTACCAGTTGATGCAAGTAGTAAGTTAAAAGCACTACACAATCTCTGTTTTAGCTGAGGATAAACAGTTATTACCATGGTAAAAATTAGTAATGAGGTATCATCGGCAGAGACAGAAAAAGTTGGGTCTCCAGAGCCTTATTCAAGTGTACTGTCCCCTGAACAGCATTGACGCCAAATGCAAATATTTGCCCTGAATAAAATGTTCATGCTTCCTATCTAAATAAACAGCAGCCTTGGAATTTACAGTAATTAATGTCACCTTTTGACAGCATTAAGGAAACACATCTACAGCTGTCATATGTAAAGAAAGGACTGTCTTAAAGTACTTGAGAGACTTGGCTCATTTTTTCCATTTTCATTTTTTCCAGGATAGTTGCTAATACGGTGGTCCAATGAAAGATGGCAGAAACAGAGGAGGATTCTTAACTTCAGCACTCAAATGTAATAATAATAGTTTCTGTGAAAATACACAAAGACATTAAGTGACCTATGCTGAAAAGATTCCCCTTTGGCAAAGGTATGAGTGCAGAAGTTGGTACATTTTTTTATTAGCTGAATTAGCTGTCAGTGTGATAGCAACCAATGAACAGCAAGTAATGGAGCATGTGCATGCATCTCTGCATGCACACACAAAAATACACATACATATTGATATATAGATACACACACACATGGGATAGAAGTATGTTGATAAACATGACCACGCACATACGTGTGGTCATATGTTTATCAATATACTTATATTCTATGATCAACAGTATTGTCCTAAATATAAAGACATAAAAAGACATTTAAAAAAAATAAAAAGAAACATTTCTTTTTCTGACATAAAAAGAAAAATTCAGCAGAAAGTAGCAATATGTCATTGATTATTGATCTCTCTCCATCTATTAGCAAGATGAATACTTCCCTGTCACAGATTGGAACAACGAGGAAATAATATACCTTATACTTTGCTCTCCTGTCCAATCTGGATTTTAACTTACTAAATTCCGCTGGCTAAAAGCAACATTGTCAAACCTTTCAGCTTTCAATGTTGGGTTAAGGGCCATCAGCAGGTTCTCCAGCTCAGTAGCAGTAATGATAATAAGAGTCAGCCTTGCTTTTCCATTTCCTCCTCCTTACAGCTGCTGTTACACCTACCACACCTACTGCGTAGCTAGCCTCCTTATACAGAAATCAAATAAACACTCTGTGCTGTGGTTAATTCTTCCTCTGAGTGCAGCTTCAGCTAGCTGGAAATCAGGAAAAGCATAACTCAAAAGCGGTTTGTCTGTCCTCGTCTTGCCTGTTTGACTCGGAGCAGGCATTGAGGTAACTCCTACCAACAGGACTGAAGCCAGATTTGAAGCAGAGAAGGGCAGACGTAAGCACTATTCCCAGAGGAGCTCTTGCAGTTTCTAGCTCAGGCTAGAACCCTTCCTTGTTTGAGGCTCTTGTATCAGTGGTCTGAAATGCATGTGCTTCAGGGGAGCGACAGGTAGTGTGATACAAAGATGATGCTTTTTGGTCAAGAAGCTCCTGGTACAGAATTCTTATCTCCACCCCACATCCTTCTTGGGGAAAAAACAGGTTTTATCAAGTTGATGGAGTCTATAACTGTCTTTGTCAATTCTGGGAATTTAATCATCTTGGCGTTTTTCAGTCTCAGTACTCAGCTGTTCATGTGCAGCACTTCTAATGAAGCCAGTTCCTCCCTGTTGAGCAAACTAGCCTTTAGTAGCATTGTAGAGTCTTCATAGAGACAACCCTAGCACTCATGAGAAAAGTAGACCACAATCTCCTTCCACAACCTAAGTAAACAAAGGGACTTCTAGCTAGCAAGCTTTCCTGTAACTGCAGCATCGTTAGCCACTGAGTCACCCACAAACACAAGTAGCAATGAGTTGAATCTGACCTTATCAGATGAAGAGAGAAATGTTCCTTCGCAGGAAGTGAAGCAAAACTAAAGCAGAAAGTGCTTTTATATTTTCACAGAGTATTTAGCTTTGAGACAGTATCCCTTCGAGAAATGTTATTCAAAACCTGATGTGATGGAAGGCAAGATCTAGATCTAAGTTCTTGCTTCTCCAGCCACACCCTTTAATAATCTTTCCACGCAATGTCACGTAGCATTACAATTTCATGTATTTGGCATTAATCCCACATATCACATCCAGCTTTGACCTCACTGCCAGCAGTCCTGACAGGAAGGCTGTGTTATGACCAGGAAAACAAGCCTGCTTCTGTACAGCACAGCACTGGAACAAGGTATTCGGGGTTTCTAAAGATACCTAATCTTTTTCTTTCAGTCACTGACCCAGGGATTAAGGAAAGGGATAATTTCACTCCAAAGTGTCCTGGATCTCATATATTGCCTCACAGACCAATCAAAGATCTGCAAAGTTGTTCCATCTCTTCTTTCTATCCTTTAATACATAACACTTAAGAAAATGAAAGCAAAAGGAGTGCTAGCAGGTCGGTCCCAATGGTTACTCCCACCTCTAGGAACAGAAAAGTTAAATTTGCACAGGAATGGGCCATAACTTTTTTTTCCCTGCTTCTAAAATACAAGTTTTGGTGAACCCAACATCCTGGAAGGACAAAGCATGCTACTGATCAGCCATAATACTGTATAAATGAAGGCACTGAATACTAGTGAGCACCCCCTTAGCTACAAGTCCCATTAAAACCTTAAAAATGTCTTATTTTTAACCCGAGAGTAAATGCTTTCACAGGAAACAATTAAGGTGGGAAGGTACATGGCAGACAGGGATATGGTAAGATAAACCTTTACCTGAGAGACAGTTGGCAGGTCTAGAAAAAGAAATGGTCTAGTACTGAAGTGGTTGCGAGCAGTCCCTGGAGAAGGAAAGACACTGCCCTACGGAAAGGCTGATGGGGCTTTGGGAAAGGGACTGCTCACTCAGCAAGAGCTCGTGATGTCCAAATGGCAAACAGGTGAACTCAGATGAGAACTGCTATCATCTATGTCACAGACTTCCCAAGTCATGTTATCTTTCTCCTGATATTCTCATTTTAGAATAGTAATAATGACAACTTTTCATCTTTGTAAGTCCTCATAAGACCTGTGGATGGGGATCACTTAAAAAGTGGTCAGTATTTTTAACTACTGTAATACGCTGTCCTGGAACTCAGCTAGTCTCAAAAGCCAAACAATAATCTAGCTCTATTATTGATTTATTATGGCAGTACCTCATCTTTTGTCAGCAATGTTGTTCATAATTTCTTCTTTAGCTCTGCTCTCAACATACAACTTAATTGTTTATGGTTCCACATGAAGCACAAAAATCAAACCGCTCTTCAGTATATCAATTTTTTCAACACATTAAAAAGATGGCAGGACATGATATTGAGTTTTCAATAAAGCTCCATCCAATTTAAAGAGATGTAAAGAAGGACCTTCTTAAGCTTTTAACCTAAAAAATTCACCATAAACAGTAATATAATCTGTGCGGGTAGCCGTAACCTTGTCTATGCAATTGATATTCGTCTGTATTACTTATGCAAGTAGCATCTGTTCCATTTCTAGGGATTACAAGTATTGCCAGGAAGAGGTAGCTCTTACTGCACATTTCTTTTCAGACTTGTTTCCTTACATCTGGACTTCCTGAAACAATTTACTGGAGTACAAGGGCTGGAGAAAGTTAAAAGTGGGGGACTAGTTTTAGTTCCAAGCTGAAGTCAACTTCTTGTCACTCCTTCTGACTGGTGTAATAACAACAGAGCAGTCAGTTTCTTTTGTCTGGGGAATTTGATCAGCAAACTATTTCAAACACTTGATTCTCTTCAGAGATCATTTGCAAATTGCTTTTTTCCTCTGCCCTTGTCAGAAACAAATGTCAGCATAATGCTGAAGTCCAGGACACAATTTTCTATACCAGAAAAATAGTGTCAGAATTTGCACTTGGGTCTTCAGGGACACACAGAGTTTAAAAGGCTAACACGTTAGTTTACAGATGACTCTCGGTAGCAGAAGGAAAATTGATTTTATTTCCCTGCCACCTAGCTCTCACAAAACACATTTTCCAGTTTGCCATCTCATATATTTGGCTAGAAGTAGTAATTTATTTTGAGCAGATATTGCATACTATTAATTCTAAACATATGATGCAAAACAGAATAATCAGAGTTGTAAGATATTTACTTACCTTCTACAGTTGATGCACCCACATGATAATGCTCATGTTCCGGAATTACGGGCAGTATCTTTGTGGTCTGTGCAGTAAGTGGAATCTGTTGTTTGCTGGTTTTCACTATTGAAAGTTAAAATCATTTTTATCCATATTATTAAACAGCAAATACATCTGCAGAGTGTTAAACATTGAATCTGCACGTTTGGAAATAACTGAGACCTATCTGAATACAAGGCAGAGGTGGACAGCCAGTTTTTCAGTGGGACTTCAGTGCCAAGAGATGCAGATACATGAAAGTACTAACCATGTCTTGTATTTAACTTCCTCTTGATACTAATGGGACTAAAACATGCTGATCCTAAGCCTCCCTGTGAAGCAGCCTGAAGGTAGGCAACTATATTGCTCTTGGAAATTTTACTAGTAGTGAAAATACAAAAGCATGCAAATTTGGCATTAACTAAGAGTCTCCTAAAATTAAAAAACCTACAGTTGGCCAGTTAAGCGGAAACAACTGAAAATCAGGGTGCGAAATTCTGGTTTATTTTCACATAAGGGCAACCCAGATTGCCACTCAGGAAGAAGTGATGTGGCCTCAACTAACTTGTCATACACATAGGGAGAGCTATTGGGTATCATCCAGTTGCTACCAAAGATGACAGCATGCACCTCAGAAGCAGGGAAAGGTGTGGTGATGCCTTTAGCACACTGCCAACACAGATACTGATATATCTTACTGGGATACAGATAAAGAAATGCAGCAATAGCATTGTCAGGCTAATGAAGTCAGAGTTGTTGATATGTGCATTTTTTGAAGAACTACTGTAGAAAACCATAGTATCTTAACTCCAGGTCCATCCTGTGCCCAACCATCCATAACTTCTGAAAATCTACACATGGGTTTTATACTGAGTTCGTAACAAGAAGATGAACCGTGTCACACATAGCTACATCACTTCTCCACTTACTTTACCATTTGGGCTTCTCTCTTTACAAATTCAATTAAAAAGTGGAGTTTTGATCTTGGTAATTAAGCAACTAAATACGAAAAGCAAAGTTAAAATAAAACTGAGGTAGTTTTAAAAATAGTAATTGATCTTGTTTCACCCTTAGGACAAACCTGGAGAGAATGGGAATGTAGGCTGATTATCCCTTCAGAGCCTGTGTATAACACTGTTCTGCGTGCACGCAAACTGAGCAGAGAAATGGCCCCTTGTGCATCAGTGCTCTACTGAAAACATACACGGGCTATAAAAAGCTCCCTAAAATTACCTGCATCCTATAGATTTTACCCTCCTATCTGAAAAATAAAAAAAAGACCCAAAGTGGTAATAAGGCTTCACATTTTTCTCTGGAAATGTTGTGTCTCAGAAACATGTAAGTCTGTGTTAAATACTGAATACTGCGACAGGCTTTGCTTTTCCCAGGATTATTCATCTAAGTTACAGAGGAAAAGATAACTATTCAGCTATGTCAAGAACTAAGAAGGATCAAAATCAAATAGGTGATGTTTCACTTCGCCAAGATTAAACAAACTTCTCCTTTCTTGGCTTTGCATCTATTTGATGCTGCAGAGGATGAATCCTGCCTGTTCTCTTTGCTACAAAGAAAATGTATTGCAGAATACAAGGAGGACTGAGTCTGAATTCACTGGGACACCAGCCCTGACACTACTGAGCCAGCGTTTGCTTCTATTTTCAACCTGTCAACTAACCTGAAGCTGTAGCAACGCATCAGAGAGATGGCAGAATTTCGCCGATTTCCTCTAATCTTGTAGGAGAGGAACTATTATTTTAATAGGATAGCACAGAAAACAATACAGGAATTCAAAAGACTGAGAGGGCACTTGTCTTGTTGTTTCTTATGTGCAAATTACAGCTGCCAAGCCCACTTATATCAAATGCTATGAATGTCACAAAGTCTAAACAGTCCAGAAAACAACTGCAGGCCAGAAACCCTGAGGTTTTATTCTCTGAGTCCTGATTGTCACCATGATCCTGCAATGTCCTTCCTTCAGGATGAGTTATAAAATTACCATCCACTAGAATTAACTTTGCATTACTGTGTACCAGGCAAGAGAGTCAAGGAATCCTGTATTTGTATCCTAAAATGTAATGAACCAAACTGTGACTCTGTGAGCCAATGGAGTACCACTGAAAATGAGAGAAGTATACTGTTTGAGCAATGAAGAACAAGGCATTCTATTTGAACTAAGGTTGCCCCCACAGACTGTAGAGTAATAACAT
The DNA here is from genome assembly GCA_013397275.1 of Burhinus bistriatus. Taxonomy (NCBI): domain Eukaryota; kingdom Metazoa; phylum Chordata; class Aves; order Charadriiformes; family Burhinidae; genus Burhinus; species Burhinus bistriatus. Next base: position 95,005 of record VYXH01003537.1, on the reverse strand, counting down.
GATTATATTAATAATATGATTCCCTGTCTGCATGGTCCCACTCTAGCATAGGAATGGGAGCAGGCCTTTTTTCCAATAGACCTTATGCTTCTTTCAAAATAGGAAAAAAATTAAAAAGGAATCTCATTCTTACGCTAGGAAAAGAAAGTCTAAATGGGAATTTATAGTCATAAACTTCTAGTAATATAAATTGACACTTAAGTATAACCCATATAATTCTACATTCCAGTATGAAAAGACCCTGCTAGACAGGTTCAGTCTAGGTATTAAACATCCTGATGTACTGATCTAGGCAATCTGTTTCGTGTGCAAAGTCCTTTTTTTTTTTTTTTAATAACGTAGTGTACAGGTCACACACAGTGGCTCCCAATAAGTAATTGTGCCATGTCCCCAGGCTTAATTTTTTTAGGAAGCAGCCATATGAGAATAGCTATGCTTAATCAGTTGCTAGTAGGGGAAAAGGTACTAAAGTGGTTTAGGGAAAGTAGGTGAAGGGAAAGGTATAAAAGCAGGGTAAGTATAGCTGCCTTCCCTTTCTCTGGAACTGAGGCTGATTTAAGCAGTAAGCTGCACATGACAGTTTAGCAGTTTCTATCTGCGTTCTTTTAAAACACTGTGGGGAATACCGTCTAGTCCTTCTAATTGCTATTATTAATTTATTAAGTTGTTCCAAAACCTCTTCTACTGCCTTTTCAATTTGAGAAAGCTCCTTGAAGAAATTCTTCCAATAAAAGTCTCTTATGTGAGAACGTCCCTAAGATTCTCTGTCAGGAACACAAAGCAAGGAAGTGACTTTTCTTCAATGGATTATTTTCCACGTGCTACTACTATCAAGTCCTATTTGATACAAAAATGCTCCGTGTCTGGAAGTACAGATCAGCCACTTAAAGAATACTTACATCTTGCACTGAAGAAAAAGTACCCTGTACTCTTTCCCTTCTCTTGTGGCTGCATTTAATGGCAACTGTGTTTTGTCAATTCATACCATTTAAGGGACCGTTCACATAAATGCAATGGCAGGAACAGATCTAAAGTCTAGAAAACACGCTCTGTACAGCCCATGCTCTAGTGCGTACTTTTTTGGCTTAACAGCACAGACATTTAGTCAACATTTATGACCAGAATGCTTTAAAGCTCCCCTATCCCCAATATATGTGCTTAATCCCTTCTAGTACCATGAATTTGGAAGGCTGTCATTTTAATCCTACTCTAGAGAACATACTATACATTTTCCCTCCTTTTCTCTGGCCACAGTCTTGATGGTAATGATTCATGGACGTAGAACCACTAACAGTTTCACAAAACTAGCATCCATGTTGTAAATTATCATTTTGTAGGACCACAGTGATATTAAGACAGTAATTTCCTGAGCCTACCTAGGAAATAATTCTCATTCTCAAAGTATAGGCTTCCTTGTTTTTCTTCCCTTATCCTTTCTGAACTTCGAATAACCTTTCAGTAGCGCCTATACATCTTTTCATCTATATGAGATAGTGTCACATCCTCTCAGATATATAGTTACTTATTCTCATTACAGTGTTTCCAAGGTGGTTGTATTGTCTTCAGTGGGTCTCAATGTTTTGTTTCAAGATTCCAAGCTATACAGTAATTATAGTGAAAATATTATCAAGGGCTGTCACAGAAATCACCTATAGCTGTTTATAATCCATTATCACAGTAGCAAATCTTAAACTTAGCAACTGTGGAAAAAATAAACTTTCATATGGTCTTGATTTCACTTTAAATTATATTGGTAAAAATAGGGAAATTGGCTGGGTTGACTGGAATTATGGTGTGTGAAATCAAGGAATTTCACATTAAAATAACACCGATTATAGCTGTTCATACAACTAAACATCTTTCTGCATTAAGTGGATAGACTGAAGTGGGAGGAACATAGAAGTAAGACTGACAAACCAATACAGGATTCCTCTTCTCTTCAGTAAAATCTAGTAAAACTAGATTTGAATTTCCATAAAACTCCATCATCAAAAATGCCTTTGGATATACAACACTAGAAGTGCCATTGTGAACACACTGATAAAACAGGTATGGTATTAGTGAAGCTACTCAAGACAAAAGATGTCAGAAAGATAATTCCTTTCCTGCGGGATAAAAATAATGAGTTCATAAATACATCTCAGAGGTAGTCAGTGCTTTAAAAGCAAGGCGCATAAATTGTACTCCCAGGAGAGTTCAGACAGACAGGGAGCTATTCACTCTTTCCTGGGTATGAAATGCCATGAGTTACTGAGTTGTAGAGAGAAATTATTGAGTCTCCTCTTAATCCTGAAGAACTGATAAAACAAACAGTGAGGTACCCAAGCCTAGCCAAATTTAAAACCATTTTTTTTCATTTGCTGACTTTGTTCTTGTTTTGGAGGGAGGTTGGTTTGCCATTCAGAGCTATTATTCCATATGTCCATGTTAATCTTTTTAAAGATAGAGCTCCCTTCGTGAAACCAGAATCCATGGATTTTATTAAAGCATATGACTCTTCCAGCAATATCAGTAACACTCAGAGCTACAGCTGCTCATTTCCCCTTACACAGAGACTTGTTACCAAATCATAATTTCTGGAACCAAAACTTTGAGTTTAGCCATGCCATTTAATTCATCTGTGCTAAACATACTACACTCTCAGAAGACCACATTTTAATTCCTATCTGAGACTAGAAAATTGTACTTCGTGGGAATTTTTCCCTAGAAATAGTCTACAAAGTGCCAGCAGAATAATTCTCTGAGTCTGAGTCCTGCTACAGCCATCCATTCAATCCACTGGTAGCAGATTTTTTCAAAAGTCATAAACACATAGAGCACATATACACATGTACATGTCTGTAATACTTTTCATGCACACACAAAGCACTCAGCTGCCAAACCTCAAATGTGGCACACAACATGATCAAAAATTAAAAGGAGGTAAAAAACCCAAAGTAATTAATGCAACACATTTGGAAGACTGGGAGAAGCATTCCCACATGATATACATACGTCTTCCTATAGTTTCATTGTCAGAATTATTTATTTATGATATCAAAATGTTTCCATAACATAAGCCAGATCAAATTTGTGTAGGATCAAGGTGACTCTGAAACAAACATGAAGCATCCTCTGACAGGAGAGACTTAAAAGGTGTTTCTTGACCTTCTCATGCCTGAAGATTTGTTAGGTTTTTATTTTACTTATATATTCCTTACCAGGAAAAGGATGAATTTGAGTGGCAGATATAGTTCTTCTTGCATGTCTAGAACTCCTTCTTCTCAGAATAGTAGAAACTGCTGCTGCTCTGTGTTTACAATCTGTTTTAAAAAAAATGCATTATCCTCAGCTATAGAATTACATATGGCACTGATTAGACAGAAAACTTATTCTTAAACTGTTAAACACCTTCCATGAAAAAACAGGAAGGTTTTGAAGTAAGTTGATGAGGAAAACCTAGGGCCAGATATTTTATATTTTCCTGAATGAAATTTTCTGGAAATTCCATTCAGGTTTGCCCCGTTCAAATTATTCCTTCCCTCCTCTATACTGTTTAGCTTGAACAAATTTTGGAAGATTGTCAAAGAAGTACATGTTCCAGTACAGGTTCAGACTCACACTGCTGACAGTAGTATAGCAAGGATGGAGTGTACTGGCATCCTAGGAAGTTGACAGACTCTTTGCAAGTGTGGGGTGTTCACCTTTGGAAGCACTGTTTGAAAGCAAGCTCTACACCACCCAGAGAGAGAAAGATAGAGCTGAGTTGAACACCTCTGACTGTTCTTCAGCACCCAGTTCATAAACTCCTCAGTCTTTCCATCCTTCCGCTGCTCTCTTAAGACTGTACTCCTGGTGGGGTTATTGCAGTTGATTGTGCAGCTGTTATGGTTAGCCCTGTTCTACAATGACAGCAGTTCAGGGCTCAGCCGGCTTCTGATGCCAGACTTGCTCCAATTCTACGTAACATAATTGATTTTTATCTTTTTCTTTCAAGAACACTTCATCTTTAAGGAATTCATTAAATTAGCATTATTTAGGTCATGATTTTTTTATGAATAGCCAGCAGAGATCTAATGCACTGAAGCCCTAAGCATGCACTGTAACAGTTAATGTCAAATGAAGCTCTGGAAGTGGTTGTAAGACAAGAGTGGAAGGGAAAAGGCAAACGGACTAATTTCTAATTTAGCTCCTTTGTCACGGATCGGTAGTAGCCTGCACCAAGTTTATTTGGATATTTTATTTTATGCATTCATGGAAATAACTTCATTAATGTTTCAGAGAGTCTCAAAGTCTGCCTAGCAGAATGTCTTGGAAGGTCTCAAGAGGAAATGAATAATTCCATGTTTCTTAACAGCTTTCAGTAGTGCTCAGAAATTAAAGGAAAAACTGCTAACTGAATTATGACTGTAAAAATTCTTAGCAGCTGTTTTAGGCACATATTCTGCTGTGTTCTTTGGGCAACACTGAAAAAAGCGGTATGTAGACCTGCAATTAAAGGTGGCATCATAATATATACACTTAAGGAACACAACCCTTAATTCTGACTTTTATGTGCTTGTCTTTTTGTCAGTAACATATTCATGTTGTTTATAATGTTATATATTGTAAATTTAACTAATAAAAACACTATCACCTATCAACAGAAAATATATTCTAGAAGCCAATCAGTAATTAGAAGCCTCAAAAGGGCATCTTTTCCTCCCTGCTTGTGTCCATGACAATTCAGAAAAACTGCATTTAATAGAAAAGTGGTGTTTAACAATAAAGACAGTAAATCATTAATCATCACTACTAACAGTTCTGCATTAAAAATGGGATGTTATGACTCAAAGCACAGAAAATCATACTTGTGACATTTGTAGGTAGCTTTGAAATTAAATCAGAGCATTTAATAGCCCACTTATAAAGACCTAATTTACACTTTGTGTGATTTTTATATAGATACAATAGGTCTTAGGATTTGGGTCTAGCAATAAGTAAAAAACCATGTATTTTAACCAATATAATCTTGTATGGAGTTTTGCTAATCATTGCAGGGGCGGGGCACAGATTTGCCATTTTAAGCAACTATTTTGCTTATTCATTAAAAATATATGCATAAAATATTTACATTACACAAAAAAATCATAGAAACATTTTGTGTGGGGGCACTCTTCTTCTGTTTAGTTATGATTAAATCTAGACTCCTGTTGCTCTTTCATTACAAAACTGCCTGTGAATACAGTAAGAATGATCACGGAATGGATATGGTTTATCATTTTTTTATTACCCCTGTGACTAATGTCTCCATTCAGCAGCTCTGGACTACAACAGGAATGGATATCTGCCTGGTAATAGCAACTAAATGCTGGTTGTCCGGAGGCATTCTGCCCACTCAGGGCTGACACAGGCAGAAAGTCTCAGGAAATTGCTGTGAAAAGCATCTAAGAGCTATTATCTCAGGTAACAGGTTACGTAACACTTTTTTCACACTGATGAAAGGGATTGTGCTCCCTGTACCACCTACCTCTGACTTGGGAAGAAAAACAAGGACCAGCACCTGACAAGTGGTCAATTTTCTGCATTGTTTTTGTGCAGAGGACTTTATCTTGATTGCTCAAAAGTCTCAAGCTCAGGGTACTTCTACACTTTTATTCTTGCTTTCTTCACTATATGTTGCTAGAAGAAATACTGTGAATCCTGATTTCGGCCTGTATCCCAAGTGAATTGGACAGGACGAGCCTGTCTTGGCTGGTAAAGGCATTCTGTAGAAACAATTGTTTCAGTCTCTGAACTATGGACAAGTTCTTTCATAGCAAAGTTTTAATCACTTGGGATAGACAATAGTACTGATTCAGAAATCACAGCAATATTTTCTTTGCTGAAGTAACAGCAAAGAGAAGAAATGTTATCTGGGCTTAATTCGGGTCTGGGGTTAAGAAGGCACGGCTTGGTTGACCTGTATGGGATTACACACTGCTGAATTTAGACAACCTGTTTTTAGGACAGACAGCTGAGTGCATATCTCCTCATATCTATCCTGTATTTTTTCTTTACCATGACCTAGATGAATCATCTTCAGGAAGGAAAGGGTATTTCAGTCTCCTTATATTGGTCATTGGTATTTCTGCTTAAGACCTTCAACAAGGTTCAACTGTAATTGTTTTATCTACTGGAATCAGTCTGAAATCAGAAGTTCATATCACTAAGAATCATAGGCTACCAACCATCTGTCAAAAAAAATGTATTTCATTCACCACCAACAAGCTTGGATTTGCATCCACAATTCAGAGGTGAGAGGTGATAGTATCAATCATCTGAGTATTTCAGTCCCTCTGTAAGAAGCTTTTACCATATTACAATTAAAATATTGGAGTCTGAACCACATTAATAATCAACAGCTTTGTTATTGTAAATTAATACATTTTTCACTACATAGAAATTTAAATATGTGCAGATTAACTTTTTGTTACTTACAGTTTTGTTCATTTTCTTGGACTATTTTGTAGATGACGATTGAAATAGTAAACACAAAAACTACTGGAATCATAGTGAGCCAAATGATCTTCGTCATACACATTGGATCTGTCCAGAAAATGTAGAAGAGAGAAAATGAAGCAGGAAAGCACTGGCAGAGAAAAGCAGAACATTCGATCTTGGTAGGTTTTGGACCATGCCTATCCCCACAGACGAAAATTTAAAACAAAATAGATTATGCCTTTTTCTTTCAGCCTTCTTTGTTGTTTGAAATTAAGTTTCCTATCTAGAGTTTAGCTCCATTTTCACCTGTATCTATCTGCCAGGTCTGAAATAGTTATATGTAGCTAAGTGAATGAAAACTTCTCCTATTTGTATAAACTGTTACATGCAAGTCAGCCAGGAAGAAAATGCTTCAAAGATCAACACTTATATTTAAGGTAGAACTATCCCCTCTTTGTTTGGATGGAGCACAGAAGGAATTTGTCCACTGTCCAACATCAACCTGTACTGGCATTCTCAGCCTCCTGGTCCATCCTCATATATGGGAGATGATAAGATTCTACATACAGAAATATTCTTATCAAAAAGCGAGGAAATGCCACCAACAGAACTGCTCTGGGGAGTTCTTTTAACCAAAGCTGCCTTTGGGGAGAATCAGCATGGGACTGTGTGTAGAAGGTAGGCTCCTCTTTCGGACAACAGCTGCTGCAGAAATGCACCCATATTCCCCAGGGAATTAGTTCAGTAACTAGTACAAGCCAGGACGATACCACAGAGAGAGGATGTGGGGAACTTTCCTCCCTGGTTGTTCAAAAGACCTTTCAAATTTCTTTGGCAGGTACATGTTAATGCATACCTTAGCATTGTCAAATAACTATTTTAAAAACAAACTATGTTACTATGAGTCATATAAAATCAAATTACAGACTACAGCCAAACCACTGTTTTTCTTTCCTTGACTTAGAATAGTATAATTAGACCTACATCAACTTCCCTTCTGTATCTTGTCCATTAAGAAGTCATTAGGTAACTGCCAATAACCTCATGGCTCTTTGAGGTAAGCACAGCTCATCCCTCCTAATTCAGAACTAAAATTATCTTTTATACAGTCCTTTAGGCTCCTTTTAAACAGAGTATTCTACCCCATCTTGTAGTGACTTGCAATCAACCTTGCCTAGTCAAAGCCCCAAGCACCTCTCTAGCTTTGTTTTGAAGTAAACAGAAAAAAGATGCATTGTTAATTTTTATTGTTAATTTGAGATAATTACTTCCCAGGTAAATCACCGTTAGCAAAGGGTGGTTAGCTCATAGTTTTGACACAAGTTAGCAGGGCAAGTTACAAACTATACTCCTTTCATAGCTAGACCTACTTATTTAAAAAAAAAAGTAAGCTGCCCTCTCTTCTCTCGGATTTTACCTGGACTTTAACACAGGTTTAGCCAATTCCAAAACACCTATTTTTTTCCAGCAAAGGTACAGCATAAAATGCATTTGCCATACAAAACTAAATTAATGTAATAATTCAGCAATTCCCAGATGGCAAGCATTGCGTATAGATGGGCTGTAAGCCCTGACCATGGTCAGGCAATCAGCCAAAAAACTCCTGCAGCACAAAGAGAAATTTAAAAAGCTGACAGGCTGCCCTCTGGGAAAACTAAGCCTAGTTCAGCTGAATATTTCTCTTTTAAGTGTACTGTAGTAAGGCTGTGTAATAGGATATTGCAGTACAACATTAAGAAAAGTCAAACCTGTCTCCTGGTTCTTCTGCCACTGAAGTTAACAGGAATTTTTTTATTTACCTCCAAGACAACAGGGTTATGCCATTATCAGGGAGGGAAGAGGAAAAAGTAATTCCAAGCTTTGTCGTGCATGCAGTATTTGTCACCACTAAGAAAAAAATATACAGACACTTACTTTGGTGTGTTGCTTCTAGTAAAAAAAAAGCCACAGCTAAACCTGCTTTAAATCACTATAAAAACTGTCAGTTGCCTACTGAAGATGGTCTTTTACTAAGGGATGATCAAAACAGTATTCTCTTCTTTTGAAACACTTAAATACTTTCAAATGGTTGCTGAAAGCAAAGAGCTACCTACTGGAGATTTTTTGCAAGACTGATACTGTTTCTGGTTTGATTTCCATTCTGACTCTCCTTTGTAACTTACATTCCATGTAAGACTTCAGTTGCAGTGAAATATTTATACAGTCATTTTGGTCTTCCATCATTGCCACTAGACAGGAATGATTTAGGTATTCTTCAGCTGTATTTCTTCCTCCGACTATAGAACTGTTGATGTGGATTTCCAGCAGGTAGTAAGTATTATGCTCTACTTCTTCTTTCTCAGAAACCGTAGTAAAATTAAAAGATTTATAAAAATAAATAACATCTTCTGTTTTCACTTCAAGTGAGCCTTTTGCTTTTGGAGCTAAAAATTAAAACAAAACTTTAATGTATGTGGTAGACAAAAAGAAAAATCTCAGAAAGAACAATGAAATAAGTTCTCTGTCTCATTTGCAAAAACACACAGTAGGCTTTTACATTACCAACTATGATAAAATGGACAAAAGGATACCATGTAAAATTATTCTGAACAGATCTGAAGAGTATTGATTATTGATACAAAATATATTTCCCCTGCAAAATACAGCCCCTTTTTTGCTCTACTACCAGCTTCAGAGCTTTTCAGTTTTTTGTTGTGTTGCCATCTGTTGTCAAAAGTAACAGAGACAAAAATCAGGCTATGAAAAAAATAAGAAACAAGTAAAAGCCATATGATGATAGAGATTTGAAGTGTACATCTAGTCTACCTGCTATCAGTTGCAGAAGGTCCTTGTTTCACTTCAAACCACACAAGCTGTGAGACTTGCACAATGTCAACAAGAAACATAGGTAAGTAAGACACTATGAAAGTGTTAGAGTGGTACAGGTATAACTGAGAACAGAGTTTGTCCATGTATGTTTTGTTTTGTTATTTTCCATACTTGTTCAGACAGCTATTTTGTAATAAGAAAATGATGCCGTTGGAAAAGAACTGCATTTCGTATATTCAGGACTCAGCCTGTTGCCCCGGTTGCTGATGATGTTAGGAAAGCAAAATTGAGAAGCACCCTCTTCCCCAAAAGTTTCCAGATACTTTGCAAGTGTACATGGCACATCTGAAAAGACGTGGATGTTGCTGAACTCTTCTCTGTATTGCTGGGCCAGTGCTGCCTTCTATGAAACATTCTGGCCATTTCGGATACTACACAGTTGTGGATATCATAGACAAATCATATCAAATCAAATTAATTCTTCAGGTACTTGCTCAGAACTTATCATCATATAATACCAGCACTCAACATGCAGAGTTCCACAATGAAATTTCAAAGCAAATTCAGCATGAAAACTGATCAGAAACTACAACCCCTTACAAAGAAATGAAATATTTTAGAAAATTTAGCAAGATTAAAGGAATAAAGATGGAGATATAAGAGCATTCATAAAAGCCAGATGGCAGCGGTCAAATTTGCAACAGAAATATTCCAGGTGGCTGCTGGAAAAGGCACTCTTTTATCACAGCACCCTCCTTGCAGACCAATACAAAGCCCCCTGAAGATAATGGTACCACCCCACCTCACCCCCCCAATTTTATACAAGATCCTCAAAGAAAAGAAATCAGCATTTTGCTACCAACACGTTTCACTGACAGCCAGGAATGAATGCTATTGAGAATCTGGCATAAACCCTGCATTTTCTAGCCATGCAAAGACAAGCTAAAAAAAACGTTCATAGATTTGCAAAGACCATAGGTATGGTAATCATATTATAATTTTCTTTTAACTACCAAAAAACCCCATGTCTTTTATGTTGTAACTAATTACCTCAAAAGTAAGTATTTCTCTTCTCCTACTTACTCTTTTTAACTAGTGACCCTGATCCTTGATGATCAACATTCACATCTCTCTTGGATTCACACTCTGTGTGTTTAGTATGGGACTGTTGTTCCTTCGTGAAGGGCTGGCAAATACATGGAATATTTTGGAAATTGGAATGGTTTACAATGGCCTTCAATAAAATATTCTGGTTTTCTCTTCTTTGTTGCACTGTTCTTTTGCAAGAATTGTTAAAAGTACAAAGTGGAAAAGTGGTGTTCTTAGATGAACAGGTGTCCACACATGACACAATTATGGTGTTAGCTGTAAAAAAAAAGGAGTACTGTATTAGCAAGACAGTCATATCGGACACATGGACAAATAAGTGCATGGAAGTATCACAAACAGATCCTTTACCCATCTTACGATGAAATGACTTTCTTTCTTGAGAGTTATGGCAGCACATTGAATGCATCAACAAGTGAGAGAAAGCAAGCACAGAGTCTTCCCACAACCTCAATGCTGGATTTTATTGCTGAATTGTATGAAATCTCTTGTAATGCTAACTTGAATTTATGGTGGTATCTAGTCACATTCATGTTTTAAAGCTGCTCTGATTTGATTGTACTTGAAAAGAAAATGAAAGCACGTTTGGAGGGGGAACTTAGCCTTGGAACTGTGCAGTTGCAACGCACCAGTGCAATTATGTTGTAAAACAGCTACAATCAGAACAAAAACTTTCTTTGCACTGACATTGAAACCACACAGTGAAAATAAACAGAAACACTGCTGAATCCTCCTACCACACCCTTTATGTTCTCTTCTATTCAGTCAACTAACACAAATCTTAATTATGACCACTGGTTTTGGTACTCATAGTAAAATTTCAGTATCAAATTGCTGTAGCTAGAGTACATCAATGTAGTTCTGGCAAGTAGCAAAAAGCACATAGAATTAATTATTAATGAGTGTTACTTTAGCTGTCTTCCACATTAAAGTAGGGCTTTATTGTACAAATCATGCATTTTTACTTCAGTTAACTTTTAACTATTTTTTCAATATGAAAAAAAATTAGACTAAAAAACTTCTGGGACCTCAACATGAAATATGTATTTATGCATACAAATAACCACTTCCCAGAGTTGATGCAGCACTAACCTATAGTTTTGTAGCTGAGTTTCCAATTCTAGTAGTACCCTTGTGTCTCTATGAAGAGGAAATTTTGCATCTAACTCCGATTATGAGTAATTGGAGCAATATGTTCATAAATCCTTATGTATATACAGAAAAACATAGCCTTTAATTGCTCCAGTGCTCAGCTGTAATGTGACAGTTTCAACAGGCCACCTGTCCGCGCATTGCAGCAGGCTGACCTCAGAAATGATTCAGTGAAGGATTTCAGACAGGATACAGAAATAAAATCCAAAATCCAATGTCAAAGTCAATTATCTTCACTTTACTAACACTACATTAGAGAGTCATAAACTCCTTAGAAAACATAATAAATTGAAATGTAAAAAACACATCCTATGCAGGCAAGAAAGTAATTCATTTTAATACAAAAAGGAAAAATGTCAGACAAAATTTAGGTCGTGATCTCTCCCTGAGGCAAGACAAAACATTTTCCTCAAAATGCTTACTATTTGACCCACACAGCCTGGAGTCAAGCAGGCTCTTGAGGTCAAATTTTTTCTAGCTGAAGGAGGCATTTTGTGCAGAGCTTCTCTGTGGAGATGAGCCAGGAGCAGAAATTGAATGCTTACTCTGCTCTCATGGCAAGGCATGCGTGCATCTGAGCAACCAGTCTAAAACCACTGCCCCAGCACTCAAGGTCAACTAATGTTAATTCCCTACCATACCCCTTTCACCAAGAAATTTGTACGCAGACTTGGAAATCTGCTGACTGTGCTGCAGCAGCAGTCTACGTACAGCACTATGAAGTCCATTTTGGACTTCACACACGGCTGAGCAGTCTCCAGACCTGCCTGTGAGCCATGTTGTAGATATGTAAAAGGCATGTTATCTGAGTGGAAAAAGTTTGAATGCTGTCCTTTTAGGGAAGGTGCTTACCATCCTCTTGAAAGATGTCTGCTGAGAAAGCCATTCAAGTTACGATCTAGCATCAGTAAACTTTATTTTCTTCCAACTCACAGGACAGTGGACTTTGTAGGGAGGGATATGTATTGTTGAACACCATAAGCAGGGCTGCAAAAAGACTAGACTTTCCCAGTGGATTACACGGCAGACAGAGGGCCGTACCCACAAGAGGCTTGCTCCTTACTGCAGGACTGGGAAGAAGCCTCCCAAATATAAACATCACTAGAAACATGGAAAGGGTTTTGTGAAATCTGAACACAGACGGCCTGAAGAGTTAAGAGGATCACTGAATTGAAACCATACAAAGTATCTCTAGGAAACTGCTTTATATTCAAAGATTTGTCACCCGCATGCTTAATGTTACGAAGTTCTGTGATTAGGAAATGCCTTTATTAAGCCTCTATTTACAGAGTGGTTTTCCACAGAAAATCCAATTCCATTAAAATGAAATTACTCACAGGGAAGATCTGAATTTGTAAAAAACTTGCTTCCCATTAAGAAAATTATGAATATTTCATTTTGGATTGGCTTGACTTTTTTTTCATTTGATCTGTGGTATTCTGTTTTGAATCAATTCAGCAGTATATAAAATTGCAATTTTTATCACTTCCTTATAGACGTGATAGTCATCACACAGTATTGCAGAGATACAAAGCCTACAGTACAAGTTGGGGAATACGCAACTAACAGATTAAAGGAGATACACTCCATCAAGTAGCTGGACCCAGAGGACAGGACTGGTATTGAGAGCATCAGACTCAAAACAACAACCTCCTGCTCTAAAGCAATGTAGTTTAAAGGTTCAATGACTCGTAACCAAACAAGTGTGTTGCTTTACAAATATAAAGGAAACATTTCACTTTTGGCAATGCTGAACTGTATTCTTTTGATAAATTTTTAAAGGCTTGCTTTCTTGCAATTCGATTTCCCCCTGAATTTCTGTTTAACGAGAAATTTCTATTTTTATTCCCTCTCCAGAATGAAAATAAATGCTGAAACTTCCCCTGGGATGAAACAACTTACTTCTATCTGTACACTTTGCTTGCCTGCCATTTCAGAGGTTATATTAAAAACCTGAAGTACCCACAACATTAATATGATCTTAGAAAAGCCTGTGGAATTAGGAGGTCTCTGCCACTCACTTTAGGAACCCCTCACAGAGGAAGATACAATGGCTATGTTTCACACCGCAAAGATTTCCAACAACAACTCGGTGTGGGGAAGCCTCATGGGGTAACTAGCAATTTGAAACATCTACAGCAAATTCTGTACATTTTAGGTTTGCCACAAAATCTGAAATAAAGCCAGTTTCCAACAGAAGGTTTTCAATGAACCAGACACCCAAATTCTTTGGAATTTTCAAAATAAGTACTTCAACATATTGACTTTGTTGTGTAATTCGGACATTGTTATACAGTCTGTTATGTAGTCATATAGTTTTTAGAACATCCAAAATATGACAATGATTCTCATTTTCCAAATACAATTCTGTGCTGTATTCTGCTCATATACTTCACAATCTTATTTTAGACACGCTGTGATTAAGATTGTATGTAGATATCAGAATTGCAGTGATCATGTTATTGCAGCATAAAGCACCTCCAGTAAGAGCAGTCCAGGGAAGTTATCATGGAAAAATGCATTTACTCTTTGATGTTTGACAGTAAGGTCAGTGTTTTCTTCTGGTAATAGTCATGTCGTTTATTTGCATAGTCTGTGCTAGCAAATATTTTGATTACTTCTGCATGGAGGTGAAACATTAATTATTCCAACATCTTAAAATGACTCATCAATTTTATGATATTCGAAACTTCTGACAGCTTACCAAGTTTGTTCATTTATAAACGAAAAAAATCTACAGATTATATTCTAGTTACTGTCATGTTTATTCATTGTGGTTAATGAAAATAGAAATGTAAATATCAGTAACCTAACCTGGATATATTTTGATATGCATTTTTTTTCCAGAAAATTATGCTTCATAAATAATTTATTTCATGATGCCTGAGAACACACACTATTTGTCAAAGGGATGCTTTTTATTATAACGGTTATCTATTCCAAAGCTTACTTAGGAGTGGATGTGACAAAACTTATTATAATATTAATTTATTAATGGATTTTTAAGAAAGCACTGAATGCATAACTTACATATATTTTGCATATATTCATATTATATTCATTATTCATTCATTCATTATATATCATTATTCATATTCACATATATTCATCCTAAATCCAGTACTGACCTTTAGGATCACCAAGATGTATTTAGGATTTATGTTAAAAGATTTGCTTCACCCAGTTACATCTGTTCTGCTCTACTTTTTGTCAGGTCACCACTACATATCTCTTTCACAGACAGCATCTCATACCAGATAGTAATTGTACAAAGTTTTATATGCATTTAAGTATAGAAACTTTAAAAAAGTTATTTTTTAAGACATGAGTGCCTGCTATAAAAGAACATATGTACTTTAACTACTCTCTTCATGATGAACATAGTAAAAATGCAGTTGCATGGAAATAGTTATCAAAATTTTGCAGTGTACGTAAATGAATGACAAACTCCTTTCAAATTACCACATATAATTAACTCTGTTGGTTAAAAAACTAACAAAAAAAAAAATCTGTATGCTTTGCAAAGTCAATATAAGTACAGCATCCTAACCATCACTTTTGGGCAAGCATATGCCAACTTTTCAATTGTAATCAGACTTTAGAATAAATAAAAGGCTATTTTAAAAGCTGATCACTCACCTTCATGGATTTTGAAAAATTCAGGTAAGCATAAAATAAACATGGTAATTATTCCTAGTACTAATCTGAAGAGTTCTGATTTTCTCAAAAGCAAGCACATGTCACTGAAGCACTCCCACCTAGCATAGTGGTGGTAACTTCCTTCCTGGTTTAGTGTCTAACTTAGTGCAGACTTTACGCAAAATAACGTCTATTCATTTCCTTTCTCTAATATGACTTTTCTTTTCACTTCTCGTTACGTTAAGTTGTAGAGCGCCAAGTTCTGTTCTTACATTGGCATATATGAGGATGATTCAAATAAATATGCTGAAGATAAAACTCATGTACCACAATGAAAATAAGAGAAAAATCATGCATAGAAGCTATTTTATTCATTTGGGGTAGTTTTGTTTTAGGAACATCACCCCCTAATGGCCACTTTCATATACCTTCTAAAGAGTAAATGAATCATCTTTCTGAAGGAATTTGATTCTCATTTGCCCAAGAAGAGTTTTTAAAAATTAGTCAGACCCTCATTATAAAAATGAGTCAGAACCACATGAGTCAGATATGGAGATTTTATTGTTTTATTTATACACATACGCATTTGGGCTAGGGGGAAGATAATTTTATGCAATACAGAATCTTTAAGACTTTAATAGACTATAGAATAGAATCATCTACATTGGAAGAGACCTTTAAGATCATCAAGTCCAACCATCAACCTAACACTGCCGAAACCACCACGAAACCACGTCCCTAAGTGCCACGTCTACTCGTCTTTTAAATACCTCCAGGGATGGGGATTCCACTACTTCCCTGGGCAGACTGTTCCAATGTTTGATAACCCTTTTGGTGAAGAAATTTTTGCTAATATCCGATCTATACCTCCTCTGGTGCAACTTGAAGCCATTTCCTTTTGTCCTATCACTTGTTACTTGAGTGAAGCGATCAACCCTCACCTCTCTGCAGCCTCCTTTGAGGTAGTTGTAGAGAGTGATAAGGTCTCCCCTCAGCCTCCTTTTCTCGAGGCTAAAATTTGATCATTACAACCTAAAGTTTTACAACCTATTACTTTGATCATTACAACCTAAAGTTTCTGATCTGGCAAATAAGTGATGTACTAAGTACAATGAACTGAGTGTGAGATGTTCCCATTACCATTGCTGCGGTATTCTTAAAAGACAACAGATGTGTTGAGTGAATCTGCAGAGTGTCTCCAGTGTGTATGTTACTATCCTTTACACCACAAAAAGACTGGATAGAGCCATTACTATTTCTACACATTGTAGTCACATTTTTTCAGCTAAACTTTCCAGTTTAAAAAGTGAAGTCTTTCATTCTGACAGCCACCATGATATTCCATAAATTCTTCTTATAGGTGAGACTGCAAAGAACATTTCTGAAATGTTCTGAATAAAAGTACTCTGAATAATGCATATGTTAAAACAAACAATTTGACTCAAATATAGAGTATATACAGTGTAAAGGATTTAACTAATTCAGAAAGGTCTCTTCTGATGTAGTACTTTTCCCACAACCCATTAAATATTGAGTACTACCAAAATGAAGCAATGCTGTTGAAGTTAAAATAAGAAATGTCCTACAAACCTGAAATGCCCTTCTTGTCATCTAGTTATCTCAGAAGATGAGTAAGCCAGGTGGAACCAAATACAGTATTCATTCTATAGAAAGACTTTTGATGGAGCTGTAGTGAATATAAATTTCTTAATATGATATTTTAAATGTAGTACTTCTGTGCAATGAAACCAAAGCAAAATTAACTGAATTTTTTTTTTTTTTGACAGTATGGTACAACAGAAGCAACAGGATACAAAAAATCGTAGGTATGAATTTAAAAAGTAAAATACACCCACTGCCCAATTTATATTTGTCATTGGTTAGCAAATTAGCCCTACTTTGTGAGAGACTGTATTGCCCCTGAAGTATCTTCCGTATCAGTTATTTCTATTTTCCTGTTTTCAAGGTTGCATGCTGTTCACCCATCCTTTCTGCCCAGAAGGAATGGAGAAAATACTGGAAAAATCATAGGAGGACTTTGTCAAGTAATACATGTATCTATCCCATTCTGATACATTCAGATTTTCACTGTTGTTGGTAGTGCCCAAGGTCAGAACAGGAATTGCCCCACAGGATCACACCCAAGTTCAGCATGATATAACAGCCTGTGGAATATGTTGAGTTCCAGATTCTACAGAAGAAGGTTTCCAAGAACTCTGCACTAAGCTGATGGGAAATATCTATTTTGGGGCTATTGTGATGGCATGTTTTAGTTTAGAGTTCAGGAGGCCCACGTATGGTTTGTCCATACATCCCCAGGGACACCCTAAGCTTTAGATGCCATTACCCTTAGGCAGTTGTGCGCGTGTAAACTAGCTGAACCACATGTGTGTGTGCGGCCTGACCCACCAACCCATGTGAAAAACGTGAGTTTTCCTTCTTGCGGACACGCTTCCCACCACCTAACAATTTTTACACAGCTGGAAAAGATAGTACCTTTGAACACCCGATCCTGTCAAATTTAGTTAAAATTGGCTAAATCGTTTAAAGCCAGCTGGGATGAGAACTGGCAGACAGATGAAGCACACAGCCACGTAGGCCACATTTTCTTACAGAATTAGGCAAAGCAAGCACTCTATACCTTATTATTGCATCAAACTCATACCGCCACGCCTCGGCAATGATCTTGTGCACCCTTAGATCAGTTTTATCAGTCAGAGGCACATCTGTCACACAGCCAATTAATTTGGAAAATTATTCTACCTTTGGATGGCAGCGGTCACCAGTAAGGCATTGCCTAACAAGGCTGGCAACGGCTGGAGCGTGTTTGCCCATTAGCCGGCGAGCACGGGCGGCCTCAGCGCCACCGGGCGCCAGGGTCCCGAGAGGAGGTTAAGGGTTGCGCCGGCTGTCACTGCAGATGGATTTCACTGAAATGGAGGAGGAGGAGGAGCGGGAAGTTACGGAAACGCTTAGCCTTGCGGTTCTACAAGACAGGCAAGGGCACTCTGGGGCAGGATGAGGCTTCTTATGGGGTTAATCAAGAGAAACCCCACAAAAGGGGGACCCCCCTGCCCCGCCGTGAGGGGTAGCGCCGCCTGAAGGGACCGGCCACGCGCTCCCCCGGCCCTCGGGCGCGCGGAAGCCGGCGGTTGGCTGGCGGCTGCCGCGCGCTTCTCGCCCTGGGGGCCAGAGGCGGAGC